>JAQNCB010000022.1:2880844-2891468 GCA_030068295.1 Euristhmus nudiceps | reverse complement strand
TGTGTGTGTGTGTGTGTGTGTGTGTGTGTGTGTGTGTGTGTGTGTGTGTGTGTGTGTGTGTGTGTGTGTTGGGGGATATGTGACTGGTCAGGATTATACCCACCGAAGAACTGCCATGGGATTAAGTCTGCCAGCAAAAACATTAAGTAAATGTCCCAATGTTCAAACACTGCCAACATTTTGTAGTAGTAATCACGGTTGCCAGATTGGTGAAATAGTTTCCAGACCATCCAGAAACCATAAATAATGTTTAGAATATTATATTTCAGGAGTTAAACTGAGGACGTTTCAATTCTTTGATGCATTGCAATCCTAAAGATTTATGTACACATTATTATTTAGGTTTGTAAACTGAAAATGTCAGCAGTAATAAACAAAAAGCGCAAGCCTCCACCAAGCCTAACAATCCCCCACATACAAACCCAAATGTCAAAATGTATCCTGTCTTACAATGTTAAAGAGATCTAGATCCAGAAATTGATGCGGCTCATCTCCATAGATGTCTTCTTTATCCAAGGCCCCATGTCTTATAAAAATTTCATGAAAATTTCCATATAAGTTTTTGCATAGTCCTGATAACAACACATGCAAGCCGAGTATGAAACATAACCTCCTTAGTGGTGGTTATTAAACAGCACGATAAGCCAGCACTGTCAAGAATTCTGAAATCACAATGTATAAAGAGTCAGTACTGTTGTATTAATATATTATTTCCTTTGATATCACAGTCAAATTCCTTCTATTATAATAATTAAAAAATATGTGCAAAGCGGCACAGTGGTATATTGGTCAGCACGGTCGTCTCACAACAATAAGGTCCCGGGTTCGATTCCTGGGCTCTGGGCATTTCTGTGTGGCATTTCCATGCTCTTCTTGTTCTCGCATGGGTTTCATCCGGGTACTCCAGTTTCCTCCCACAGTCCAAAAACATGTACAGTAGGCTGATTCGTGGTTTCAAACTGCCCATAGTCGTGAGTGTGAATGCTTGTATGTGTATTGGCCCTGCGATGGCCTGGTAAGCTGTCCGGGGATGTACCCTGCCTTCACCCAGAGTCGGAGAAGATGGGCAACAGCCCCCTAATTAGGATTAAGCAGCTTAGAAAATAAAAGAATGGATGAATAAATAATGCCAAAAACAGTTCCTATCTGAGGTGAGATGGCAATATAGTGAGTAGCACGTTTCTCTCACAACAAAGTCCTGGGCATGTTCTCCCTGTGATTGCATGGGTTTCCTCCAGGTAATCCGGTTACAGACCAATGACATGCACATTCGGCTAGTTGTCTGTTTCAGATTGACCCTAGGTGTGGAGTGCGAGTGTGAATGGTTGTGTATGTATGACGGTCTGGTGAGCGGTTCAGGGTGTTCCCTGCCCTCGCTCAGTGTGAGCTAGCGGAGTGATTTGTGAGGTGAGTTGTGAGTTCTTATCCCAGACGACTGAGTTAAAGTAAGCATGATGGGGAAGTTCTCAATCTGACAGTGCTGATCTCTCGCTCTCAGTAATATAGACTGGCATGGCCATTTTATTTAAAAATACATTTCTTTTTTTTTTAACATGCCGTGGTTTAATCTTCAAGGCATAAATTAATAAGTTCTTGTGAATGAATGCAGTGTTGAGTTACACTGTCTGAGTCTCAGCTGGTTTTCCTTTCTTTTCAGCTCCGTCTCTCTCAGCCGGGTCTCTGAGGAACGACGGCGTGAAGGCGGCGGATGTTCTGACAGTTCTGAGAGAAAAGGTCGCCTTTGTGTCAGGTCAGCACCAGAGTGCTTTGATTCATTTGATGCTGCATGAAAATATTAGGACTTAATTCCTGACTAGTGACAAGAAAAAGGAATCGTTTGTCTGAGATGTGAGACGCTCCTGAGGGGTTTAACCCAGGGAATCCTTCTTTGCCTGGTCTGTCTTTCAGGAGGCAGAGATAAGAGAGGAGGACCCATCCTGACCTTCCCTGCCCGCAGCAACCATGACCGAATAAAGCAAGAGGACCTGCGCAGACTCGTCACCTACCTCTCCACTGTGCCCAGGTGCTCCCAAGCCTGTCAGGTTTATCACTGGTTTGCACGTAAATCCGCTCATGTGGGCTGCTCTGTGGAAACACATTGTGAGCCACCAGGGGTTCTAGTGGGATGGTGTGAAGCGATTACGCTTCACAAATGAATAAATTAATATATGTTTAAGGATGTGGAGAACAACCACTGATCTGAGCAGATGGTGTGTCATTGCAGCTGCCGTGGATAATATTTATGTCTTGTGTTGGGCAGAAGGCAAAAAAAAAAAATCAGGTATCATGCTACCCTGCTCTTAATGACACACTTGAGTTTTTTTGACAACCTGATTAAAGTTGTGCAGTTGAATTTATTCACACTTTTCAAACAAAACAGCCTCCAAGGCATCACCTTTAATGCAAAATACTCCCTCAGTGCTAATAACTAGCTGTGCTAATTAGGGCCAAAAACACCAAATACAGGGATCCCTCACTTTTCGTGGTTAATGGGGACCCAAGACCAGAGAGTGAACACTGAATTTACGCGAAGTAGGATCGACCCCCCTGACTGACGTATGCGTACATATATATGTGTATATAATATCAATAAATACATATTAAACGCTATAAATGCTAACAATAAAAATTAAACATTCAAAAACAATGCATAAGATGTAAATAAAATATAAACATTAAGTAATAAAATGTAAATAATATAGAATACATATGTGTAATTGTACATAGATGTAAATAAAATGTAAGAAATTTTTTTTTTTTTTTACTTTTAACGTAGCTTTACTTAGGCTCTACTTATTTACTGCTTGACTTCCGCCTGTTCTGTCACAGGAATCCTGGGAAATTAGTCTCGACCAATCAGCTTGTGAGATTTCAGAGCCGAGTCAATCCGATTTCACCATTTAATAGTCAAAAAGTTTAGGGAAAGTCCGCAAGGTCACTACCGACCCCAGTTTGGGATTCGGATTGACTCGGTTCTGAAATCTTGCAAGATGATTGGTCAAGACGAATTTCCCAGCATTCGTGTAGCAGAAAGAGAGGTGGAAGTCAAGCAGCAAAGTGAGTAGAGCCTTAATAAAATTATGTTAAAAGTTCTAAAAACACATTTCTTACACTTTATTTAAAATCAATTCAAAAATATTCATTGTAAAAATTAAAAAATAAGGAAATTAAGGAAAATTTTTGTCCTTAGTTTCCTTATTTTTCCATTTTTCGATGAATATTTTTTTAAATCCGCGATGCACTGAAGCTGCAGAAACGAGGGATGACTGTATATATTTCACTACAGTTATATTCAGTGTGTTTTAGTGTTTCTTTAAGCTCTAAAGTGGGTCTTAACTTAGCTCTAAACTTGCTAACTATGTCTTATATGTTTTATTTATTTATATATTAGAATATATCGATATTCTCACGAGGTAAGACTTTGCACTAGATCACAACAAATATGAAAAAGAGCCTGTGGGAATATTTCTATCTTCTAAGCTGCTATAGAAGCCAATCGCTAACTAGCAGCAAAGTAAACTAGCGAGCCAGCGCTAGAATCTAAGCGAGCATCAAATGTTCAGTCAAAACTACACAAGTGACTAAAATGATTGGCATGGAAGGAAAATTGGCAATATTAGTAATATGTAAATTACTGCTAAGCTAGGTTGCTAACTCTTTTTCTTATTAGTATGCTAGCTAGGTAGCTAATTCTCTCTCTTGGAATCAGTGTAGTCCATTGTAGGGATGTTCACTCCGTCACTTGTTTGCCAAACCGTTTAATCCTTTTAGGGTGGCACAAAGGCCCCGCCTGTGTCAGCCGACACTGGGCGAGGGCGGGGTACACCCTGAACAGCTCGCCAGACCATTGCAGAGCCAACACACACACACACACATACAACAGTTACATTTAATTCCACAACTAGAGGCAATTTGGAACAGCCATCAATGTGCATGTCCTTAGACTGTGGGAGGAAACTGGAATACCCTGAGGAAAACCCACACAAGTACAGGGAGAATAAGCAAACTCCACACAGAAAAGCCCAAGCTGGGAATCAAACCATGACTTTCTCGCGTTGAGGCAGGCATGCTAACCGCTATGCTACCATGCCGGCCCATGTAGAGTTGTTCCAAAACATAATTTTTGTCACCGAATAACCGGGTCGGACCTCTGTGTACCTGCTTGAAATTCATTGTAGCCATGCTATGTGTGAATGTGTGGGACTGGGCGTATTCGAACCTTTCTCACAGTATTCCTTAGGATAGACACACAACAGAATTCTTGTCTTGAAGGCAGTACAGAGATGGAATAAAAACAAGGTGAAGCGATGAGGCGAGGAAGTGTTTTTCCCCTACAGTTAGAAGAAAATGATGTGAGCGTGTGCTTTGCCCCCTGCATGGTAACCACTCAGAATTCATTTTGCTGCCTGTTATAAATGTGATATTCAGTGGGTTTCGTCTTTATTTGTACCCACACTGGCATGAACAGCTTTATTGTGATCTTCGACAAAATCATAGTCATTCTACATATACAGCTGGCAGTATGAGAGAAGTCTGTAATTGTTTTACTGACATGTGAGTCATTAGGATTAAACACTCAACACTGCCTTGTTTTTTTTTTTCACTCACTCTGTGTTTGCTACATTGCGTTTTGTTGGTTTTATTTGTACAAGCTTCATGAACACTTGGTTTAACGCTCTCTCTCTCTCTCTCTCTCTCTCGCTTTTTCTTTCTGTATTTTCTCTCTGTATATTTATCTCTTTCTCTCACTCTCTCGCTCTGTCTGTTGCTCTGTCTCTCTCATTCCCTCTCTCTTTCACTCTCCCTGTCTGTCTGCCTGTCTGTTTGTCTGCTCTCTCTCTCTCTCTCTCTCTCTCTCACACACGCACACACACCAACTCTCTGTCTTTTTCTTTCTCTCTTTCTTTTTGCCTTCCGTCTCTCTGTTGAGCTTTATCACTCTCTCTGTCTGTCTCTTGCTCTCTGTCTATTTCGATCCTTGTCTTTCCTTCTCTTCCTCTCTGTCTGTCTGTCTCTCTGTTTGTCTGCCTGTCTGTATAACTGCTCTATCTGTTTCTCTCTCTCTCTGTCTCTCTCTCTCTCTCTCTCTCTCTTTTCAGTGAGGATGTTAGTAAGCGTGGCTTTACTGTAATCATTGATATGCGTGGCTCTAAGTGGGACCTGATTAAGCCGCTGCTGAAGACGTTACAGGAAGCGTTCCCGGCTGAGATCTGCGTGGCCCTCATCATCAAACCAGATAACTTCTGGCAGAAGCAAAAGACCAACTTTGGCAGCGCTAAATTCACATTTGAGGTTTCTACCTTCATGTTCTAATATAGTTTTCACCTCATTCACAGTCCAGCATTCTGTACTTCTTGCATGTGATTTACATTAATAGAGATTTTATGAACAATCAAAATATGGTTATAGATTATGAGAAAGTCAGGAAGTAATAATTAATTGTTAATAATTAACGTGTGAAGATGATTGTGTTAGACAATAGTCATTACAGACAGGATAACCACTCAACATTGGAAGGCATACTGTAGATGGTGCTAATTTAGTGGTTTAATTTGAATGCTGGGAGTTCCAGACCTATGAACCTCTGCAGGAACTTTTTTGAGGAGCTCAGGGAAGTCAAATGCTATTTTTAACAGCTGTATTGGGCTCCAGAGTGGCGCATTGACAAGGTGCACAACTATTAACCTGGAGATCCCAGAATCGAATCCGGCTTAATGCACAGCCATCCGTGCCGGGAGTCCATGGGAGCTAATTGGCCGAGCTCTCACGGGAGGCGGGAGGGTGGGATGGCATACGCTGACTTCACTGTCACTCACAGCAATCGCCAGCCAATCATGGGCGTCTGCGAGCTCATAGCTACGAGGGGGGCGAATGACATTTTCCCTCCGAGTGTGATAATTCATTCCCAAATTTGAAAAGGGGTCGGTGGCTAGCATTGCATGTCATAGAGGGGCTATGTACATACTCTCACCCCTCCCTGGTCGGAGGTGGTCGTGGTGATAGGGAAGTCATGATAGGTGGGAATTGGATACGGCTAAATTAGGGAGAAAAATGGGGAAGTTCACTAAGTTCATAGCTCATGGGCTCAGCATTCACGGCTGAAGTGCCATTGAGCTAGGCACCTAACCTCCAACTACTCTCTGGGCACCCCAATGTGTGTGGCAGTCCACTACTCCAAGTGTGTGTGTGCTCACTGTTTACGAGTGTGTTTGTCCTCACTTTGGATAAGTTAACTGCAGAGGCAATAATTTCCGTTGCGGGATTAAACAGTATATCAAAATCAAATCAAAATAAATAAAAAAAGCTGTATGTGGTTAGCACATGCCTACTCATTTATAAACAAGTTCTGTAATTAAACATTACCTGGTATCCTGTCATCCTCTGATATTCAACATTGTTGGCCTAAGGATCAATAATTTCATTAATTCATTCATTTTCTAAGTCCTTTAATCCAAACTTGGGCGGTGGGGAGGCTGGAAATTAATTGTATTGAACATTACTTAAAAGTAATTTTTGAATAAAACCATTCACTTATAATAATAAGAAATGAACAAAATATATGTTGCTGCACAAATACTGTTTCTCATATACACTGATCCCTCACTTTTCGCGGTTAATGGGGGGTCCCTCGACCCCCGCGAAGAACAAATTTCCGCGAAGTAGGATTGACCCGCCCCCTGACTGACGTATACGTACATGTATATGTGTTTATAATATAAATAAATAAATAAATATTCAACGCTATAAATGCTTATAATAACAATTAAACATTCAAAAACAACACATAAGATGTAAATAAAACATAAATAAAATATAGATAATATAAAATACATACGTGTAATTGTACACAGATGTAAATAAAGTGTAAGAAATGCCTTTCTGCCACATGAATGGTGTTATTTCAGAGCTGTCCCAAACCGAGTCCCAAACCAGAGTCGGAGGTGACCTTGACGCCTTTCCCTATTCAATAGTGAGAGTGAAGAGACACGACTACTGATTTCGTTTGGGACACGCCCTCTGAAATCTCGCAAGCTGATTGGTCGAGAGAAATTTCCCACCGAATCCGAGTCAGTAGTGACCTCTTGTGGTAGTTTCATGAACTTTTTTTTCCATATTTACTTACTTTTATTTTCTATGAATATTTTTTAAAAATCCGTGATTCACTGAATCCGCAGCCTGAAGCGCGATATAGCGAGGGATCACTGTATTTATTGCAGCTGTAACTCCTAATCTAACTAAATTATGATTCTGGAATGTTTCATAGTTAAGCATGATTATTTTTAATGAACTCAGACTTTTCTTGCTCATCGCAGACAAGCATGGTATCCGTGGAGGGTCTTACCAAATTGGTGGACCCCTCCCAGCTGACAGCCGACCTGGACGGTACTCTGGAGTACGACCACGTTGAGTGGACAGAGCTCCGTGTCTCACTGGAGGAGTTCACATGTGGAGCACTGCACCTCCTGTCACGCCTGGAGGAGCTTCAGGAGACACTTTCACGGCAGGAGATGGCCGCTGATGCTGAGGAGGCGCGCAGACTGCTAGAGGAGCATGCACGCTTGAGAAAGAGCGCCACCAAGGCACCAGTAGACGAGCTGGAGCATGAGGGTCAACGTCTACTCCAGAAAATCAGGGATGGCGGGGACGGACGTCTGTCTGGAGGTCCTGACTTTCAGAGTCTCGTTCCCAGAGTCACTGCCCTGCTGGACAAACTCCAGGCTGCACGCCAGCACCTGTTACAGGCCTGGCACAAGCGCAAACAGCAATTGGACCAGTGTTTCCAGCTCCGACTGTACGAGCAGGATGCTGAGAAGGTGAGGG
This sequence comes from Euristhmus nudiceps, assembly GCA_030068295.1. NCBI lineage: Eukaryota > Metazoa > Chordata > Actinopteri > Siluriformes > Plotosidae > Euristhmus > Euristhmus nudiceps. The sequence continues at coordinate 2,883,647 of JAQNCB010000022.1, read as the reverse complement.
GAAAAAAAAATATGAACCTCCTTGGCTGGTTGATTGAGATTATATCGTACCTGATTTTCATTTTGTTGATACAGTTTAATGCATTTTAGGATTGTTGGAATAACATCAAGGGAAGTTGATGACATCATCAAAGGGTCAGTGAAGGTTTTGCTTCATTGCTGTAGAGCGATATCGGACTCTTTGGAAGACTGAGCTCACAGACACCCATAATTGGATAGTTATCACTGTGAGTGATAGGGAGGAGAGTGGATGTCATAAGTTGATTTAGCGGTCAGTGCTAACTGTTATTGTAGTGTCATTATGGAATTTGAGTTTTTTCGTGGCAGTTTACTAAAACATCTGAGTGAGATGTTAACATTCTCAATGTTTTTAGCCTGTTTTTTTTATTGTCAAACTGCCTTTACAATGTCTGTGTGGAAGATTTACCTTCTGTATGCTAACTAGCTAAGTTGTCCACTTAATCATAGGCATTGCCTAGCAACAATGTTGTGACAGATATAAACTCTGTAAGAAATGGTGGGTGTATTTTATGTTTGTCTTGTTGGTTACCTGGCCAAGGTTTCATTCATTCATTTTCTAAACCGCTTAATTCTAATTAGGGTCACGGGGAGGCTGGCGCCTATCTCAGCCGACACTGGGCAAGGGCAGAGTACACCCTGGACAGCTCGCCAAGGTATTATTATTGGTATTATTATTATTATTATTATTATTATTATTATTATTATTATTAATTATCCTTTTATAGGGTTACAGTGTGTACTGCTAGCGTGTCATGGGTTCAACATCTCATGGGTCAAGGGATGATGAAAATTGATGATGTAATTTTTCTCAAAGTATCTAACAACCCTGTGTTTGTGTATTAGGGTAATGTAGGCTTAATGTAATGATGCATGTTATAACACAACCCGTGGCACTCTAATTGGGTGGATATGAAATTTAACAGAATAATGATTCTTTGCTCGGGAACACTGTAATGTTTATTTAAGGATTTAATGCCGGAGTCATTTCCAAATGCTAAAACAGGAAGGTAATGAAGGGAGGAATGACGAAGGCTGTCTGGATTTTCAGAACAGTGATGCTCCTCCACTTTGCTCTCCCAAGAGGCTGTTTTTTTGTGTGGGAGATTGAGTTCCGTTTAGACCCAAACTGACAGGAGTTTCACACAAGCCCAGTCCTGCCGGCAAGGTCCATCTGTGCTCCGATATTGCCAGAAAAACCACTGACATCCAGCCTGAGAGAATCAATGAGAATGAAAGAGTCAGAGAGAGAAGGGATGCTCTGACAAATGATAAAGCGAGAGAGAGCGAGAGAGAGCGAGAGAGAGCGAGAGAGAGAGAGTAGTGTGAGAAAACGTGTGGTGAGAACACAACGTGGGAAACTTATGAGAGAATCGGAGCATAGATAGAAAATAGAGCTATAGGGATATTGAGGTGGGTCTTAAAATGAAGAGTTTAAGTTCAAAAACAGATAAGTGTCATTGTTTTAATTATGAGAAAAACAACTTTTTTTCAGTAGCTTCAGTAGCAAAAAAAGGGGTTTTTTTTGTACAGCTACTTAAAAATATTTTTATCTCAGGATTAAAACAATGGCACTTATCTGTTTTTGAACTCAAGCTCTTCAAATATTGGAACTCCTACCAATTTTAATTTTTTCACTCCAAAAGGATTTCTCTTTGGACTGTGGGAGGGGTTTCACCTAAACACTTAGCAAACATATTGAGACCTTTAAAAAATATATTAAAAAAAGCAAGTAGCATGAAACTATATATTTTTTCAACAGACCTTCATGTTCACTCGATTCGAACCCTTCAACAATATGTGGTCTATAATCCAGTCAACATAGGAATAGTGAAATCTTAAAATATTTCGAGTGTCATGGTTTCTTGGATATTTTCACCTAGACTGGCTTCAACGTAGAGAAAAATATAAAGGTTTAGGCAATATTTAAAAGCAGAGCTCCTGATAGATATCTACTGACAGGAGTCCAAGGCTGATGTTCTAAAGGTAGCATGGCTTCTTTACTCCCTGGAGGAAATGAATAAATAAATAATTTCCCCTGTGTTTCCCTGGTTATGGTCTGAAGTGAAAGAAGGAAAGATTAACACTCAGATTTCTTGTGAGTGCCCTTCACTGACTGGTTCTCTGTGTTAATTTGTATACCACCTCTCTTGTTAGATTATTTATCCATTTAACGAGTTCATGTTTCGTGTTACTGTTAATGGTTCTTATTGTTTTGCTTGTGAAAGTTTGTCTGCCATAGTTTTTATTCTAGGCGGGGTGTTACCACCTCTTTGTTTTTAATTTTTTTTTATTGATGCATATATATACTGTATATAATAAGCAATATATATAACAGCCAATCGGCATCAAGTCAAGCCATCATTTCTTTGCTTTTAAAAGTGGGGGTCCCAATACTTTTGAAATGTTTTATGCTAAAATTAAACCAGGTATTCTCAAAATCTGGCATTGTTCTTTATTTATGACAGGCACTGGACAGAAAGTAGGAGTGAATTTAAGGGCTTGTACTTGGTCTACTGGCGACTCCATTTTTCTGTGACTTGAATGCACTGTTGAATAAATATGTCTGTTCAGTAGTAAATATTTATGCAGAAGCGCTTGTCCTGATTGGTTGAACTCGATAATCTATGCTCTGTGAGGCTCGTTTATCACCATATGGCCTCATAACAGGAAGCACTACAGACTTCGCTAAGCGAATGTGCCGTCCTTTTTCTCACCCCTCTCTCTCTCTCTCTCTCTCTCTCTCTCTCTCTCTCTCTCTCTCTCTCTCTCTCTCTCTCTCTCTC
>JAQNCB010000022.1:2747425-2769281 GCA_030068295.1 Euristhmus nudiceps | reverse complement strand
CAGGCAAGAGGCCTAGAGGAACCAAAGAGAAGGTACATGGATGCACTGAGAGAGGACATGAAGTTAGTTGGTGTGAGTCAAGAGGATGTGGAGGACAGGGATGGATGGATGGAAACAGATGGCAACCCCTAGGGGAGAAGCCGAAAGAAAAGTAGTAGTCAAAGTGGGCACCATTTAGCAGCATCAAATAATCACCTAGTTAAAAACAAACTTGTGACGAACACAGATTTTTTTTTTAAAATTAAAACCAGAAGCACAAGAAGGTGAAATAAATATCTTTTTTATTATTTTCATTATTATCATTATTAGCAACACTATACAAAGTGCCAGCCGTTTACAGGCAATCTCATGATGTCCAGCAAACCATCCAATTATCTCTGCTTTCATAGCAGGTTGCAACCTCACTGGGCCATTCGAATGCCTATCATGCATATAATCTGAGTTTTAAAAAAAGAAAAATAAAATAAAATATATATAATATATATAAAAATTACGCATAGCACTGATATACAGATTTGATATAAACAGGCTTATTGGTCACAAACCAAATTGAATTATAAACATGGCTTTCTCGTACCACAGACAAAGCAAACAAGAGAGTTTGAGTCAGACAAGTGAACTCTGTCAAAAAGAAAAAAATATATTTCCTTTTTTTTGGTTGCTTTTTTTAACCTTTTGGTTCATTTGACTTTTTTTTCTCCTTTTCAGGTGTGTAATCCAAAGCGCAAGGCATTGATCACAGTGCCCTTTGCACTGGCAATACTCAAATCAGGAAAAAAAGCCTCCCTCTCTCTCTCTCACACACTCTCACACACACACAGTGCATTCAGCAGTGGCACAATGAACTTGATTAGTAAGCCTGTCGTGTCAGGTGAAGTTTAAATGGTTGCTACCAGAAGTTGTTAGAAACTGCTGAAAGCAATATCAACACCACCTCCATGCTGGTTTGCTCAATCCTGCAGGTTGCATTTCAACAAGACATAAGAATGAACAAGCAAACACTTGGACAGTGTCACGGGAAATTCGAGCAGTACATTCCTGTATAGCTCACTCTACAACCTTACGCCCGAGTTCCTACTGCTTGCTGTCCGTACAATCAACCAATCGAAAGCATCCACATGCCCTTACAAACACACTCACACACACACACACACACAATGTGCCAAACATTCACTGGCTAAAGTATTAAAATCAGTGTACAAATTATGGTCTCAAAAATGTGCAAAAATTGTCAACATCAAAAGAACAGACGATTGTACAACTGTACATACAATTACAATCGCCTGCACACCAAGTACACTAACAGACACTGAATAATGCTTTCTGTGCATTTCTGGTCGATCTCATTTGAACAGGAAAACCATGAAACCGCATTTAAATGGAACCTTAAACAATTAGGAGTACTTTCGAATTCTGACCTTTCGAGCTATATGGCTAAGCATAACATGGAACACAGTATAGAATTAATAATAAAAAGTACTCTTGGCCCAGAGAACCGGGACGCACCAATAGTTACCGGTTGAGGGAGTAGGAGTCTGAATTGTACCTGATCCTCCATTAACGTGACCGAGGGTGCAGATGTACCATAATTAAACTAATGAATTTTAATGAACTAACGATAGGCTCTCCAAGTTAATAACCGTAAACAGAAAAAGAGGTTTAAAAAAAAAAAAAAAAAAAGAAAACAAAAGAAAAACACCCTGTAAACATCATTCGGAGTGAAATGGCTGCGCCTTAATCCTTAACGGCTCTTGACAGGCTTCTTTTATTTTTTTTTTTTTAAGCACCAAGCCTAACAGATTTTCTTGTCAATACTGAGCCATCATCATGGCATCATTCTGACAAACGCTATACAGCGCCTGTGGAAACCCACAACTACTACAAGAGGAGTGTGTACAGCTTCGAAATTCCTTACAATAGCTTGCACATGCACACATACATTCACCCAGCAGCCAAGTGCCAAGCCAAGACAAAATTCTTAGAACTGTTTTAAGGTAAGGTACCTTAGAGCACTGTTTTATATTCCGTAAACCACAAGTGAAAGAATGTTGAGCACACTCATACCATCACTGAATTGCCAGCAACTAAACAGAGTCCAACAGACATCCATATCCGCCGAGTCATTTGAGCAAGTGGAAAAAACACCAGCAGCTTTTTTTTTTTTTTTTAAACCACCTGATTCATCTTCCAGACAATAGCAAAACTTTGACTCTTCCTATTAAAAACCAAATACCTGATTCACATTCACATTAAAGTCCCAGTTTGTTTGGATCACAGCCCTATACGAGAAGGAAACAGCCATGTTTATGTGCAAAAGTTAACCAAAATCTTACACTGAAAACCTCGAAGAAGAGATGTCCCGATACCGAGCTGATACTGTCACATCTAGCTTATCATTCGGAGATCGCAGACCTCCACCAAGACAGCTCAATACGCACCTTATAATACAGTTTTCTCAATTCCATTCTTAACAAGAATCTCTTTTTTAAGGATCTCCTTGAAAACGAGATAGGAATAACTCCTTGAGATGTACTAAAAATGACACACTGTCCTAACAAGCCGTACATTTTTTTTAACGTTCCAGATCATCAGATCCAGAATGTTACTCAGATCCGAACCAAACTCTGGCTTGTGATAGATCTTGAGTAGATGTACTGCAATATATTTATGGAAGCATTACGGTCTGTTCTTATCGAGTTACATTGGTAAAGAATCCTTTTAAAAAATTCCCAGATACATACTATATCATACATGTTGTACCACCACCATAATCTAATACACCACCTAATAATCCACCCCTCTCGAAAAATTAATTATGAACAATCCATGTCTTTTTCCATGAAATTGTAATGGCAATAAAAACAAAGCCTTCTTGGCCAAGATAATCATTAATATTAAATACATGCATGTATCTGTATGGGATTGGGCTTTTACACCCGGGCCTACTGGCTCATGTAGCCAGGGCATATCCCCAGTTTCTTTAGCATGAATTGACTAGGAATTCAACTCCGCCTGGTTAGTGCACTGCAGGTTACCTTCCCAGTATTTTACTGATACCCATTTGAACTGCTGGAATGACAGAGGAACACTTGCTGTTAAGACCTTGAAAAGGGGTCTTAGCACAGTGGAGATCCAACAGGGATTCGAACCAACGACCTCTCAATCATTAGCCCAGCAATCTAAGTACTATACCACCGGCCGCACATGTATCTGTATATAAATAGATAAATAGATATCCATTATACTGCTTGCTTGACTATTCTACAGGTGGCTAATCAGATTCCGTTTTCCCTCCCCTCTGACATCGGCTTCTGTGCCCGCATTGGTCCCACACCCTGGACCTGATTTAAAACATCCCTACTTAAAGAATACTTTTTCTTATTATAATACAATATTAATATTGATAGGACTATGTGTAACATACTATACACGTATAAGGGAATTTAATAGAATGTGGCGTTTTGGGTAAATTAATAAATAAATAAATTAGCCTGAGTCAAAAGATTTGCACATAAACATAGCGATTGGTTTCCATCCTTGTAGAGCTCAGCTTAGCTCAGATCAGTCAGGGTCCACAGGAACGCATCACTTCATTACACGGATACTCTGACACCAAAGTGCTGTGTTAAAGAAGTACCAAAGAGAACATTATGTAAATGTACAAAAAATGTGATACCATAAAGGAACAGCAGACACATTTCTAAGCTGACATAAAATTAATTTACATTTCTGCAAACATAAGGCAAGCGAAGACACTAAGCATGCTGCAGTAGCGTGTGCAAGTGCATGTTGAAGAGAACCAAATTAAGTAAAAAAAAAAATACCTGTCTGTAGACATACCTGTGTGGAAAAGTGAGGTCAGTTGAAGTTAAAAATAATTACAAATATGGTCAACTACCATTATTAATGAGAACTTAAATTCATGTTGGGCATTTTGAGGTCCGCTTTATCATATATATAAAAAAAAGTAGAAATCAAAATCTTGAATAAAATTTCTCTTTTTCTTCATATCTTTTGGTATTGTAAAAAATAAAAAATAATAATACTATAGAATTCTGCTGGATTATAAAATATGCCATTTGAACACATGGATAAACAGTGATCTATAAAAGCCTTTTGTATTCAGTCAATCATCAATTTCAAATAAATAACATTCAGGTTGCTCTTAAAGGAAAACTCCACCCTGATACCCATCACACACGTTTCTACTGAAATATCACTGAGGTAACTGATACGATATCGGTGAGAAGACCTTATGACCACGTGTCTCAGTGATACGTTGTCACAAGGAGACACGGCTGGCGTGGTTACAATGCCATTTATTTGCGGGGAGGCAAAAGGTTGCTGAAATTACGGCTGGGAATAAAGCGCTGTTGCACCGGTTTCTTCAGGATGAGATAGTTAGGGTTGCATCCCACTGGAACCGCCATCAGCGGTAGTCAAATGGCATTGTCGGTAATAAGAAAACATTCGGTGGGGGGGGTGGATGTTGACAAGATAAATAATGTGTAATATCATATATATTATATAACAATTAAATACCACTGAAAATAGATTCATTTTGATAACTATAATTTAAGATCATTCAGGGTGGATTTTGCCTCTAAAAAACAAGATTCTATTCACTAGGCACCAACTCCAATGTGTGTGTTCTGGGTTTTCGGCTTTTATGAATGAACGCGTTTCCTCAGCATACACTGAAGACTGTGGCACTGTGTTGTAGGAAGGCAAAAGAATGTGGAAAGAACTGCCCTGGAGCCAGTTTGTTAATAAAGCGTAGAACAAGAGAAAGAGAAGAATTCTAGAGATTAGCTGAATGATCGATCGGTGCGAAAGCACATACTCACGTAACCATTTCCACGAACCGAAAAGGCACGATACAAAAGCAACATTGATTAGGAGTGAAAGTTATGAACCACAAGCCTGTTTGACCCTACGGCTCAAAGATAATGGCACTCTTCGTTAAACTGAACACAGAGAGGGAGACGGAGGGATACAGCAAAACCTAACGTTTGTACAGCATTGTGAAGGCGTGAAGATTTACAGTATAGATAGATGTCGGTGAACACGTGAGTGTGTATCTGTGGTTTGTACTGTAACTGTGCAACAAAATGAGGAGTAACGCTCGAGTCCCAACACCCTGTGGTCTGATTTTTTTTTTCTTAGATTTGCCTCGTTTTAGCAGCTCAATGGCACAACAGCCCTCTCCTGGGCTGGACAGTACATTCTGGGTCGTGTTGGAATGAGACAGCCTCTCAGATTCATCCCATGAGCCGAGAAGCTGACGAGACTCCCTGGAGCTTCGTCTCTTAGTCCAAATTCTTATAACCGAACAAGAAGAAAAAACATTTCTACAATAACAAAGACTCCTTTAGTCTTTAGGGGTACTTACCCCTACGTGAAATTAAGGTGCAATGTTTTCAATCAGACCCAAGCTGCTCCCAAACACTATCCTCCACCACGAGAGGCATTAAAACCCTTTCTGCTAAGCCACACCCCCATTCTGTCTGGTCCAATGAGAGCGCTTGAAAGCAGGCTGGGCGAAGTGTAGAAAAAGGCAGACACTTGGGGTTGTCTGTAATAGTTCAGTGACTGAGCGCAGGGAGGGGTTAGTGAACAAAAAAATGCCGTAATAAGTCTTCGGCAGACGGCCGTTGTTTTGTTTCCACAAAAATGCGTTTGAGGAAGTCACGGCAGTGATCAGACACGTGGGCTGGGAGTGTAGGGTTGGTCGGCTGCGTCGCGATTTTGAAGATGGCGGCCATTGCCTCAAACTCTGCCCAAGGAGGCCGCTGGGTCAACATTTCGACTACGGTGCAGCCAATGCTCCTGAAACAGATAACACAAAATCGCTGGTAAATTATTATGATATAGCTCCCATCCATAGAGAGTTTGGGGTTCTTTGACGTTGGAGAGATTCATTAACGCCATGGGTGTTAGTAGGTGGGAAAGAAATTGACTGAAAAAAATTCTGCGAAGCCGAAGGCTGCATAGAAGCCATGCAAGCCCTTGCAGTGTTTAGCAGTATGCATACGAATTTCTTTTGAAAATTCACTGCTGACAACTGCATTTTATGCCATCCACATACGGACATAATACTTTAACCGTCAATCTGAATTAATAATTCGATGAACAGAACTGTTACTGAACTGATTTATAAACCAAACTTTGATATCAAAGGAGAAACATGGCCTTTGTTTAGATTTAGCAAAAGCAGTGAAGTCAGATGTACCGGTACATGTTAACAGAACATGCACTGTATCTTAAAATGGCTGAAATTATGTTCCTTATAAACCGATATACATGGTCGCTGTACAGCAGCTACATGAGCACAAAAAAAAAAAATAAAAAAAAAAATAAAAACACCTGTCTATTCACTGTTGAACCACCTGTTTTCTGAAGTAACCTCTCTTTTCTCTTTAAGAATAAAAATATATTTTGTTCAAGTTGCCAGACTACTATACTTAAAAAAAATCTTGAAGAATGTACAGCAGGCATTCGTTTGAATGCCTCACCAGAACCTTCCTATTCTTTCCATACTGAATCTTGGTCTTGCAAAGCAAACAGGTGGCAACACCTGCCTTGTTTACTTCACAACCCCACGTTGTGAATGGTCGTCCAAAATTATCTTCCTTATTTAGGCAATTCTGGCTATTTATTTATTTGTAATATGTGTGTCTATTTGTTTAATTATTTCTTTTCAAAAGACAAACTTCTAACACCAACATGCTTTAAGATTCAGCGATGCACAACGCATGAAATTCCAAACATTCGGCAGCTTACTCAGATAATGTTTTTCCTCACACTTCCGAGCTACAGCATAACAAGCATGACCAATACATAACGTTATAGAATGCTAGCAGCAGATAACAGTCTTCAGTTCATCTTCATGAATGATGAAAATGTATTTTTTTTAGAACTTTTAAATTAATGGAAAAAACGAAAACCAAATGCCAACACCCATGAATTAAGTTCCTCTTATACGCGAATATAAAAAGACATCAGTTTCAAAAGTTTTAACGTACACAGTCCATCAACTTTCATACAACATTTATGTACGATATGGTTCGACATTTCACACAAACCACCATTTGTTCTTCACTACCTTCCAAACTCGCATCCAATCACCTCCCAGTTGTTCTGTACGTTTGTCCCTATGGCCAAGCAAAGTAAAACCATATACATGCTTATAACATCTAACAAACATGCACAACCTTCCGCTTTCAATTACAATTTCTTCCTTGTGACTTGCTCGAACTATTGGCTACAGCACCAGCATGACTGCCAGTGGTACTGCTCTGTTCTGTACACAGAGCATGGACTGAATGAACTGTGTATATCTGTATTTACAGTTGCTGTAGCACTGACAGGCCACATCAGTCATCATTTGAGGTCATGCTAAACAAACAGCTACTAGGGAGAGAGGTATGGAATTATTACATTGGTTAACTTTTAGGAGTTGTTCATTTTTTTTGTTTTTAAAAAAATATATAAAAATAAAAAATTTAACCATTTCATGACCAGTTCACACTTTGGTCTGACCAAATAACACCCACGTTTAATCTCCCCTCACAGTCAGGAAACACAGTTGCTCAGTAATACCCTCAGGGTAAAGTCTGACCTACAGGAACCTACTGACTAGGTATATTGAATGATTCAAATGTATTTGGTTCTTATTTCATTCTGGTTTTACCCTTATTATAAAATTTAATGTGGTATTTTTGTAGAGCTTGGAATGAATTAGGTGATTTACCTGTAAAACACTATTCATTATATGAAAAAAAAAAAATCATGATACGAAAGCCACTCTGGAGATTAATTTTGTATCTCGAGGTAGGACTGTAATTTTTTATTTTAGGATTCGGCTTGTTGGAATTTTCTGCAGCTCCTTTAGAGCCCCTTGTGGACAGAGTTCTAAATACAGGCACAATCTCTGAGGTATAGGGAGGGATTTCATGACTTGGGTCATTTTAAAACGGTCTCTAGTATTAGCAATTCAATGCAAATACACTAAAAGAAACAAAAATCTTAAACGGCAGTTGCTTTGACTTTACACTGCCATACCCATGATAGGCATCTTTATTTACCATATATCAGCTTTCCTTCCATAGCCCTCTCCACTAATGACCTCTGGGCTCATCCAGTAGGGTGTTCCCGTTACGGACTTTATACCCGTTCCTGACAAACAGATGGTCTGCAGCCGACGACTTGCCCCAAAGTCACCTAGCTTCACATTCCCTGTTGAATCTCTCAGGATATTGGCACCTGACAATAAAAAAAAGCAAGCAAAAATAAAGTAGCGTAAGCACTAGAGTAAATGAGTGGTGATAAATGACACAGAAATATTTTCATTATGCCAACTTAACTGAACTCCTACAGCAAAGCAACAACCATTTGGATTGGCTGGGAAAACATGAACAGAATATCATATTGTACCCTGATGCCTCACGTCGGAGGTGCGGGTGTCTTGCGTTCTCACCTTTGATGTCCCTGTGTACAATCATGTTGCTGTGCAGGTAACACACCCCTTCCAGGATCTGCCTTGTGTATTTACGCGTGACATTTTCAGTCAGCGCGCCATAAGATTTGAGCTGGTCTTTAATCGATCCCTGCGAACACAAACATGTAAACATCACATCTCAGAGGGTGCTACTAAACAAGGATGGTGTAAAAGGATTGGTATTTTTACCCCAGGCATGTACTCCATGAAGATAGAGAGAGTTCTTTCGTGCGTGTCCCGCAGACAGCCGTAGTACTGGACAATGCGCTCATGAAAAAGATTCTTCAGGAGCTGGATCTCACACTCCAATGCACTCACCTCCTAAACACACAAACACCAGCATGTAACGTATATAAAGGACATGATTAGTTGGGTTGCATAAGTATTTGACCCCATGAGCTTTTCCTTGAAGTCCACTTAACACAAAAAACCCACAATTTTTTTTTTACCCCACAATGGTCTCAAAATATTTCTCCCTTTCCCTGAAATTTTCTCTGGAATTCTACGAATGTCCACCAATGTGCCCAGATGTAACATGGGAATATGATCAGGAACATAAATCGGGAACATATTGTGTGAGCACACCTTTAGAGTAAATCATACACCCTGGATCATAATCACTCTGCACAAATTGTGTGAATGGGTTTAATTCTAACCTTGCTCGTCTCTGGGCTGTCTGGGTCGAACTGGACCTGTTTGACAGCAAGCTCTCTGCCCGTGTCAGCATCATAACAGAGGAAGACCCGACCAAATCCTCCCTGACCCAAAAGCTTTCCCAGGCGCCAGTTTGTGGGGGCACGAGGAGCTACAAACACACACACCCACACACACGCACTGCCTTTGTCATGTATGAATGTGCATTAGATCAATACAAAACAGCTAAAGGCATTTGCACCTGCGATCTCATAAAATCTGCATAAATAATACAAAAAAAAGATTCCTTTAACCAGGGAATTATTAAATGGATCAAACTCACAGCGACTGGGCGGGCTAATATCCATGACCGAGAGTGTTGGGTTGGTGTTGGGCTCGATGTCACTACCACGGCGACGACGACCTGGCTCTTCCAGTTCAGGCGAAAATATGCTGCTGCCACTGCTGGTGCTCGGGCTCTGGTCTGTTGGACTGAAACTCATGGGCGAGCGGAACCCGTGGCCTTGTGTTCGCCGTGCTCGTGGAAACGTCTTACGCCCTACAGTGAGGAACAGAGAAATAAAACTTTACAGACACACTTGTGGACAACAATTTATCAGTGACATATTTGAGTAGACAGCAATACACTTTTACGCAGCTCATTATGTGCTGTCCGTCAAAAATCTTTTCTGAAACTAGAAAGAGCCATTTGGGCAGATTTCAATTTTATTCTGAGATACAACTAGACAGCACTTATGATGGACCCAAGAGTACTGAATTAGCATTGAAAATAAGCCACTATAACCATAGAAACTTTACAATTAATCACATAAAGTAAGTAAATGGCTCCTCACCATCACTGTAGTCCTGCATGCCAAAGTGGATGGGGTATCTCCGTGGATACGTACCACCCTTCCCTGATTTCTCAAACACTGGAATATCACATTCTATAACAGGGACACTTAAGTTACACCTCTTTTACTAATACATTATGTTAGAAAAATGTTGTGGGTTTGTTTAGTTTTTTTTGGAAATGCATACCTGGAAAATCCTGATGGTTGTCTGGGTAACTTTGAGCTCGGGGCATGCGGGATTTAGGATAGCTATCACTATAAAATGAGGAAAATAAAGTCATTTGTAAGACCTGTCTTAAAATGTATGTGTGTGAGTGCACGTGTTTTAAATACCTGTCGAGAGGGCTGTCCAGTGAAGGACAACTGCCTGACGCTGAATTCTCAGGGCTACTCATGGACAGTGGATCCAGCATCTATCAACACAAACACACAAGCATCATAGCTACATTCTCCTGATCATTTATTCCGAAGGTTTTTTTTTATTCAGAAGGATAACACGCGTCATCACCTGGTCCATGCTCTCAGGTATGAACTCTCCCTCGCTGTTGATGCTGGTGAACGAGCCGTTTCTGGCCACCTGCTGCAAAGCATCCGGGATGTATCCTGGAGGAGGAGAGCTGCGGTCTGTGGACTGAGATCCTGCACAAACGTGATAGTTAGTATCTCATTTGACTACATTTAATCTCAGACCGTACAACAGAAAAAAAATATATGCACATTTTTATAGATATGTAAACTCAGTACTGACCTATCAGGGCCAGCATGTTCTTCCTGTCCTTGTTGTCCAGATGCTCGTGAGTCAGCAACATATTCATACTAGATAGGGAGTTCTAATATATATATATATATATAAAAATTAATAATGGACTATTGGCCAGTGCACTCTAGTTACTTAAATGTTGTCTAAAAGAAGGTTTATATGAAAATCAGACTGACCTGAGAAGATGCTGAGAGCACCAGCAGTATTTTGAGACTCTTCATGTGGATGGAGCGATCCAGCAGCTCAACAGCCTTATCCAGATCATCCTGGGTGCTCAAAGGAATCACCAGCTACACAGAAAGAGAGAGAAAATGTATAGAAACAGTACAAAGAGGGAAACCGAAAAGAGAAAGTGAAAGGATGAAACAGAAAAGAGGAAAATTATTACATCTTCCAGTTTATTACCAGTTAATTTCTGTCGTATTTGTGAAGCAATTAATTTTTATGCCATTGATAATGATTTTACGTCATGCTCTAATCGAACGTAAAATCAAATACTTCTGTACGCAACGCGACTAAACAGATACCAGGTCAATACGAACTAGGGGTGTGGTGTAGCAGTGCACACTGCTCTCTAATACCTCATTATTGGTGTAGTGCAAGTCCATCGTCTGACCGAATGCCACTTTAGCTTTCGCACACAGATCGTCCAGCCTGAGAGGCCGAGGAAACTGCAGGATCCTGAAACACCACACACAGAAGAGGAAAACATTGTACATGCACTGGGTATGTACATACAGTATTGTGATACAATGTTTTAACAAAGTCAAATCACATAAAAACAAAAACACACAACCCACAACAGCTTAGTGCACTCTGTTTCTTCTGTTTGTCAACATTTCCTAAAGTGGGGTTTAACAGCACGTAGATAAAATATTCTGGTTCTCCTAACCTCAAACACGTCTAAAAAGAGGAAACACGAACACTAAACTATCACTACAGACGAATTGACAGCTGTGATAGAGAATAAAATCTCCTGGATCCACTCAGATATTCTTTAACAAAAACAAATCAGTAAAATGTGAGCATAAACTAAAAACCGTAACCTAAAATATATGAAATAATAAAAACCTTGACAGTAGGTGCAGTTCTTAGGAAACTTTCTGAAGCATTACTTTTTCTGATGGGAAACTTGAAATTTAATTACCAACTAAGAGGCAGCAGTGATCTCATTCTAAAACGGCTGGTTTATAGCATGTATTTGGGGAATTTTACATTTTTTTGAGGTTATCGAATACTGATGAATGATCAAAAAATGATTAATAGCTACACCTACACAAATATGTATTTCATTCAGAAACCTAACACACTGCAGTATTAAATGTGTTTGAAATCCTGTTTCATGGTGTCTCGAAAGCACAAGATGCAAGAATCTGAAAAATCCGCTGATACGTTCCAGTAGTCACTGCCAGCCATTATGAAATTCTCAACCTTAAATTCTCTACTGGGTAACGATAATCACTACAGAAGATGTTATCCATGAGCTTCACACCAAATGAAAAAATACATATAATTTCTGGTCATTGCTGCGGGGAGAAGAGGGGTTCGATCTGCACTGTAATGCGTGGGATGGCTCTACCACCCACAGAAGAAAACCCTCTGAGCAGCTTTTTGCCTTAAAATTTACTATAAAGGAAAATATTAAAAATATAAAGCATTTCCTAGTCTATATTGTGTAATTTAAGTGTGTAAACTATCAAGAGGTACTGGAGCACAAAGGATGTGTAAGTGCTGAAGATTCTCCAGTGATTAATGTGGACTTCTAGATCTGCTTAAAATGTGGAACTTCTCAGGTGATCAACATTTAAATAAAGTTGTGTTGTCTTTATTTCTCACTGTGTTTACACTGATGTTTGTGTGGGTAGTAAGAGAAAATAGCATACATTTAAAAATTAGCAGGTATATTTAAGGGGATCTGTGTATATGTATATACATTATCACTTCACTTGTAGGCTTCCGCAAATTGGGACCTTGCTCAAACACTTTTGTGCACTTTGTACTTCTTTAAAATCAGAAAAAGCCCAATGCACACTTTCCTAAATAAACAAACATGTTTGCGTACAACAACAGATATCCAAAAGCTTTTAGAATCGTATCAGAGCAAAATAGCTCTCTTCGAAGGATGAAAATAGCTCAGATTACTACGTGGCCAAGGGTCTTTTTGGAGTGACTAACAATTCTCATTTGGCTCCCTCAATAAGCAGCCTCAATAGGGCACATCCTAATAGCACCAACCACAGTTCAGGTGCAGTACTTATTTAACAGGTGCTTCTATTTGACTCCGCCCAACGCAATATGGCAGTGCACTCAGTTGCTTCATTATAAGAAAGAAAGTAAACAGAGCATGGGATTGAAAAAAAAAAAAAAAAAAAAAAAAAAACACAAAAAAAAACAATACCTCTTCTCTCCTCGGTACTCAAACTTCACCCGAACATCATTCTGTAAAGAAGGCAGCATTATTAAAATATCAATCACTTCCTTCATTTGATCCTAAACTAAAAACCAGGTTATGTAAATACTTTCCTTATATTGGTCTCTGCACTGGGCTGAACAGCCACATATGGTTATTAGATCAACAAGAACTTCCTAAAAACTGTGATGTTTATCACTGCAATACTCTTCATTTATGATGCGGTGCTACTGTGTTCATTTCACAGACCTGGTTCTTGGGAGACGATACTTTGGGTTTTCCCACATCAGGCATGGCTGACCGGCTGGAACGCTGCAGTTCAGCCAGGTCCTGCATAATGGAATTCAAAACCTCCTGTTCATCTGTCCAGACAAACACACAACCATTAAAAAAATGAACTGACGTTAACACAAAACAACACAGAAACTATTAGGAAATTTGTACAAACCCATGATCACTGCTCAGATTTTGCCCCAGGAGTTCAGGAAAGAGGATTTACCCATTGGATGGGTTCCTTTCTCCTACATATAGAGAGCACATGTTTAAAAATTTTCATTAATGTACATGTGTGTAAAAACAAACGTTCTTTCAACAAAGAACCGTGTATTTGTTATTGTAAACACACGGCTTGGCTAAAAAAAAATTCCATTTGCATTTAAACAAGCAAATCCCTATAAATCTTTACTGAAAATTCCTGTAGTGACTGATGTTTTAGCTGACAATTCTTTTGACCCTAATTGAGGAAGTGAGTAGCTTTTCCTTTCTTAAAACCCCTCTGACTGAAGTGGACACTAAAGGTCTCTTTAATATCAGTTTCCTTTTAGTTTTTTTTTTCATTTCTTTAGTATCAGTTTCCTCCCTATATACAGATCCCAAAATCCTCAGTTTCTAGATTACCTTCATGCATAAAAATGTACCTTGGATATCTTAATTCAAAAAAATATTACATTGTTCTGAATAGGCATTTCCTTCAAAATAGACTTTGAATTCAAACTGAAAATACAATGGTGGGGCTGGACAACGTGACCTAAAAATGATATTGCAATATTTTCATAATGATATTTATCAGAATGCACAGTGTATTACAGTATGAAAATAATTTTAAGTCATAAAAGAACATGACGGCACATACCGTTTGTAAGTATACAGGCACCGGGGAGCCGGGGGTACTTGCACAGTGTTGTGTACACCTGTGAACTGGTGGTGCTCACCGTATCCGCCATAATTGTGCACCACTCATTCCTTAAATCTAATGCTGCGCTTTTGCTTGAAAACTCCACTTGTACTTGTTTTGCTTTTGGTCCCTGTGTTTTGCTGTAGTTATCTGTATGTTCTGGGTCAATAAAGCCCTGACCAGAAATCTGTTCCTCCATAACACTGCAGCTGCAATATTCATTCAGCTTGTTCTACACATCCAGCTTCATTATGCCAACCTGTTCATTTCTACAGGAATACACTCACGATGCTCACTTGGTTGATGAAATGAATTGTTATACATGGTTAAATATATTCAGTTTTCGATACCTTTCTGCACAAGAGTACTTGTTCTGATACCTGTAGGTAACAGTAAATACTGCTCGCTATGTTCATGCTGTTCATGCTGCCCTCTCTTAAAGAGACTGTGTAAGGTCAAGTGTCCAAAAGATTTATTTTTACACTAGCAGCATAAACAAGCTCTTTTTGAAAGTGCTTTCCTCGAGTGCTTATGGTTGCTTTGTCACAAAATAAAAACCATCTTGCATTTCTGCATTCCTTGTTGTGAACATCAAGTATTTATTTAATTGCAAAAGGTTAGCTGTTATGGTAGGTCACGTTTTGGCATCGGCTCTCAACATGGAACTTGATAAAAGTCTCAAAGAAAAATCCCATCAGTACATGAGACCAACCGTGCAAGAAACTGCTGTGAGAGTACCACAGATTGGTACAGGAGTTGCAAGACCGACCCTGTTCTTCATTTTGATTGGTTGGTGAGAAAAAATGACAATGACAAGCATAGCGGTCTTCTCATTTTCGCTGAAGGTGTTAATGCACAGAGGATCGCAGGCGATGAATAACTTTTTAGGATTTTAATATATACGATAAGTGCAGCCAACAGCCAACTAAACGGTATAAAGGAGTTTAATCACATTGTATACTGTGAGATGATTTTGCAGCAGCCCCTCTTCATGTTTTCAGTTTTGCTTTACGATGACGGTCATTAATTATGGCACCTGAACATTTTGTTACTACTGGGAGTACTAAACACTTATTACATTATTAAACCTATACCTGATACCAGTATCAGAACTGATCAGTGCCATTTCCAAACAATCATTTCTGTAAGCATTTATAAAATCACAAGTGGATTCTGCGTAAAAGAAATACTTAAATTCTGTAATTTAACTTACTATTCTTTTAACCTATTTAGCATGCAAATTTATGCATGCCTGCATATTTAATTAGACGTTTTCTTATTTTGATAAATAAAAATACACCGGTATCAGCTAGCAAAGACAAATTGTGATATATATATATATATATATCGTAAAAAAATATATCTTGTTTTACCTGTAATGTCTTGCCTGAGCTTTCAGGAATGTAAAAAAATAAAAGGCTGACAAGTTGTGAAGAACATTTCCCATGACTTTTTTTAGCTGTCAAAGATTTGCCTGATGCTAGCTTTTTAGCATGCTAAAAGATGTCCGGTAAAGTGTAGTCAATTGAAAAAGTGACAAGTAAAGTTTATTGCACAATCCTACAAAGTGACACTTTATAAACCAGGAATGATCAATGTTTTATTATGAGTGTAACCTAAAAAAAATCTAACGCTAACCCAAAGCTAGCATCACAGCCTCACATTTCTTTCACACTTGAACATCTTAAGAAATTAAATATGATATTATAAGCTACAGCTTGGTAGCCACCTACAACCCGTCATGTTAGCTTGCTAAACCGCTAGCATGCTTCTAATGCAGCTTTAGACAGCTGACAGGTTTATTAACGATGTCGGATATTACTAATTCAAACATTACACAGTTGGTGCTCATTGAATTTAATTTAATAATCGATTGAAAAAATAGAAACTCAGCAGCCAGGGTTTGCTAGCTAGCCGCTATGGCTATGCTAATTTTCTAAGTGGCTAGCTGTAGCGTCGCGCGAGACTACACATAGCTAGCTAGCTAGCTAGGTAACTAACATCATCTCGCGCAAGCCAAAAGCGTTGAATTTCCTTAGAAATTTTGATATGTGCAGTTATTTATCATTACACTGTATACGAGGAATTAAATAGCGTAGAAACAAACACAATTATCACCTGGGTTGTCTGTGTTGAGTTCACTTCCTCATCCAAAACGGCCCTGGAAGTGCGGGCCTGGTGGAAATGTGACAAGTAATAAAGTCCCGTTTACAAGTTTAACACTGCAAGGCCTTTTCTGTGCATATCATATCTGAGTTTAAATTAGCCGAGCATATAATTATCATAACACATCGTAGCTTTGCCAGGTAATTAATCAACCAGTGAAAACTAAACTAACTTGAGACATTTGATATAGATGCGAGTTGTATGGTGATGCTAATAAGCCCACATCTACATAAAACACCTCTTTGAACGACTTGGACAGCTATCGTTAGGCTATTAAGCGTCTATCGGTCTGTTTTGTTTACATGCAAAAAAAAAAACTCCAACACGACACTACCCGAGTCACCAGATTGCTCCCCCGCTAGTTCGGTGGTGACTGTCCGTGGAACAGATCGACCACTACACAAATTGAAGCCGAATCTCAAATCTAACCGAAATACCCAGTCAAGTGCCCTATGTAAAATTGAAATACCACAGAATGTAGTGCCCTTAGTATACCATTGCGAGCCATTTGAAATACAACCCCCCGTGACGTGCGTATTTGCGCTCTTCGTGCCTTTGATCTTTATGCCAAGTTGTGTTGTGTTGTGTTGGATTATTTTCACACGTCATATCGCCGTCAAGTGGTCACCAAGTGGAATAAAAATCACAAAGAATTTTCTGTTGCATAGAAAAGTGCACAGAGCTTGAGTTTGAAAGCATTCATTCATTTGTTGAAGCGCTTAATCCTCTTTGGGTTTGGGAGGCTGGAGCCTATTTCAGCCGATATTGGGCAAAAGCAGGGTACACTATGGACAGCTCGCCAGACTATAACAGGACAACACATACACACACTCACACTTAGTGGCAATTTGGAACAACTAATTAGCATAATGTGCATGCCTTTGGATTGTGGGAGAAACCGGAGAACCCTGAGGAAACCCACGCAAGCACAGTCATGCAAGCACAACTTCACACAGAAACTTCTCTCTTGACACTACCACGTTGAATGAAGGGGTGAGAGAATTTGTGTGTTCCTATGAGCTGAAGAGCTATGCTTGTGGGAGCATCTGTCCTGGTAGGGTCACACCAGGCAGACAGGTCTACACGTAGGGGCCCAGCAAAGAGTATTCTCCTGCTCCTCAGGTTGGGGATTGGGCAGTGGGCTATTCACCCACTCCTGTGAAAAAGAGCTGATTACAGAAACCAGAACCAAAGTGAACCTAATGAACAACCTTGATAAACCTGTCTGTAAGCAAAGACAGTGGCTCGGGACCATTTCACAATGGGATTCATCGGTGAAGGCCCTATGCTCCTATTGGAGTCAAGAGGCTGAAGTCAAGCTAAGTCTACAACAGAAACACCCTTGCTGAGCCCAAGACTCGAACCAAGCTGGAACCAATCACAGCCGACTGCAAGCAAAAAGGTTGGGTACACCCTAAACCCGGGCTCCCCAACCTTTTTTTTTTTGCACCAGGGACCAGTTTTATGTATGAAAATGTTTCCACGGACCGGTTAGAGGCACAGGTGTTTAAATAAAAAAAAAACCTTTGTCAGTTCATAGTATTTAATCCGATTTAACAATGCGGTCTGCAACTAAGAATGATGCTTTCAGGGCAGACACGTTTGTTGAAGTGGTGACCCGTAATAACTGCTGTTGTCCTTCAAGTTAACATTTTTTTCTTTGAAAAAATTGCAAGGGTTTGTCTTTTAACTCAGGGTGTTTTGTCTGAATGTGGCGAAAACGTTTTGAGGGTTTCATTGCATCAATACTTAGCTGTTCACCGCAAATAACACATAGCGGGTGTGGCTCTTGTGTATCACCAGTTGCGATAAACCCGTAACTTAGGTAGGAATCTTGATACTTTCTTTTAAATTAAGCTTTCTTTTGCTAGGCGTCTGCGACGCTTCTGCGGTCTCATTTGCTCGTTTCCTCTCGAAAAATCACTCCAGTGAGTTTTGTTTTTGACTCATTTTTTCAAGGGCTAGCTTGTGGTTAGCTTAAAATTATAATTCGCTAATGTGCGAAATGATGCAACAGAGTCAAGTAAGGCGAAGGCGGAAACAGTCATTTTTCAAAATAAGATCTGGAAGCTCTAATAAAAAAAACTATAATTTGTACCATGAAATATTTCGTTTGAGGACCGGTATCAAATGGTCCACGTCTAAGGAAAATTTACTCTGTTGACCTAATCTGCATGTTTTTGGATGATGAAAGGAAACCGGAGTGCCCAGAGAAAACCCATGCAGGAAGGGAGAGGACATGAAAACTTTGCATAGAAAGGCCCATTATAAATGGACAGTGGTAACTACTAAGGTACCATACTACCATATAAAGCATTCAAGGTCATTCAACCAATCACCTAACCAACCACATCATCCCTCTCAGGATCACTTTGGATCTGGAGTCCATCCCAACAGTAAGCTGTGAATACAGTCCGAATGAGACACCAGTTTGGTATCGACTGTTTTACTGTGAAACACCCAGATCAGTGCTGATGCAACCAAGTACATAATTACATGCATCACATGATTAGTTCTGTGGAGTCAATCTGTGTGTAATTAACGTGTCATATAATATCAGAATAAATACACAATTTCCTCCAGGATCAATAAAGTATTCTGATACGAATGCAAATTTATGAAAGACCCCAGCATTTGTGGATCCCAGCATCATGAACCTCAAGGTGCATCACAACAATACTCCGGAAAAATAGTAATTAGTATTTGTTTAGTGATTTTAAAAATTAAAAACTTTGTGCATCCCAAAAGCCCCCATTAAATGAATTATTTTAAAAACAGAAAGAATGTGGCAGAACTATGATTCCACCATCCAACAAAGTCGAGAAGAATACAGAAGGCCACCATGATGCTGCCACCACGTGTCTCACTGCCAGGATACTGTTAGGGAGTTGTCAGTTTTGGAATTTGAATTATTAAAAATATATTTGGAGTCTTTGCTTTCCCTGAATGAACACACTTTACAAGTTAGAAATTAAAGTGTTTAACTGAATATTGTAATCTATTACTGCATAAATGTTGCTATTAATTGTAATTTTCAAGTTTATAAAAAGTATGGGTCTTTAGTGCCTGAAGAAGAGGCTAATACCAAATTAGTGGTGTGTATTTAAAGCATAGTTACAGTCTTTACAGATGATACATCAGAAGCAGAAAAGCACGACAAAGAATTGAAACATTACACAATGTAAATTGAACTTTTCTTTTTTCATCATTATATATTCCACTTCTGTGAGCACACTTGGCACAAACCACACTGCACATTTTTTGGGGACAGGAAAACCCTTAAATGATAATATATGATTAAATCAATACCTAAAAACAGAGCTCCAGATAGATATCTCCATTGATAGGTGTCTGAGGCTGGTGCTATAAGAGCAGCGTGGCTCCATCGAGGACTAAATCAAGGCCATCCCTGAAGGAAATAAATTTTAAAATCTCCCCTACGATTCCTGAATAATTTTTTTTATTTGTGTATTTTTGATCAATCCCGCAAGGAAAATGTAGGTGCTTTGCTCAAGTGCACTTCAGTGGAGAAAGGGATGGGATTATGGTGTAAAACAAAAGCAGGAATGTTAAAACAATTTTAACCACCCTTCAGTTGCTGATTTTCAAATTTTTTTGTATGACCTGCCTTGTGATTGATTATCATTATTATTGGTAGATTGATTATCCGTTTAACGAGTTTATGTTCCATGCTCCCGTTAATGTTTAGTGCTGCCTATATGAGTTAGATTACATGTATTTTATTCTGTGCAAGTCTAAGCAATGGTGTTTGGGCCTCGTTGAGAATTTCAGTTTTGTTATTAGTAAGAAATAAGTATTTATTAAAGGTTATTACATGTTAAATGAGTCACAATCTCACAATTGAGCTGTCAATGTAAAAAAAAATCCCTTTATTAAATCTTTGATTTTGCCATGCTATGGACCACACATGACAACTGTCACGCTATAAACATTTTAAAACAAACTATAAAAACCTACAATTTTTTTCCTTTTCTTTTGTTCCTGTGTAGTATACAGTAAAACAGCCATTCACCTTTGGCACACTGTATATATGCTAGATAGTCCCCAACAGGGAACATTAAACCAAAACAAGACTATTGTCATAAGATATGATACTCATTTTCATAGTGTAGCCAGTCTGCTGATGCTGTTTATATACGGTCAATAAATTTGACATTAATAGGAGCTCCAGGGCACAGCAAACCATGAGTTTTGGGTCGGATGTCGCCTGTGAGTGAAGACACCTCGATGTGGAACTTCTGAAGGAGCTGGAAAAGATCACACAAGTGTTAGAGAGCAAAATGAGATTAAAAAAAGAAAGAATACATACCTAGAAGTTATGTCCGGTCTTTTTTAAACTATTTTTTTAAACTGACAGATTTTCAGTAACTTTAATTCAGCTTATCAGCAGGTCATGAAAGAGTCGATCTGATGAAATTTTATAAAATAAAATTAAATAAAGCTAAGGAAAGGTTAGTGTTTGGGCCAGATACAATATATCTATAGATACATAGCTATAAGATTAGAACATAAAAGTAGTTACACACAGGTTTCCTTCCATCTTCCATTGTACACATACTCGTGTGCACACACGCACACACACACACACACACACACACACACCTGGGCGAGAGCCAAGTACATCTCGAGTTCTGCTATCCTCCTGCCGATGCAGCTCCTGACGCCATAGCCAAATGGAATGGAGCCAAAATTGTCCACTCGATCTGAAATATGTTTACGGAGCCAGCGATCAGGACGGAACTCTTCCGCGTTGGGAAAATTCTCTTCATCCATGGAGGTGGAGTAATGACAAAGAGCCAACTGAGTCTGAAACGAGAGAGAAATATGGCTGATGAATATCAGATGAAACCTGGCAATGCCTTTAAAACACGGCCGATGACATAAATATTGGTACCCTTCAAAAGAATTACTCCAAAATGGCTGCATAAAACAAACATAAGTCATATGTTTTAACAACCCGAATTAAGCTCAGTCTGAAATAAACAACAAAAAATCTTAGAAAAAAACCCTATATTTCTTTATTCAAATATGAAGAATCCCTTTGTATGATCCCTTTGTTATCCATCACTTTGTAAGAAAAAAACATAATTAACGATAATTATTATTATTATTTTTCACGTGTTTACATTCTGTATATAGTCACACATTCTGTATATATTCACATTTATATTTTTATTCTATCCACATTTATATATATATATTTTTTATTTTGTTTTATATTATTATTGTTTTTTTATTCTATTTAGTTAATAACAGTATTCTTTCTATTCTGTATATTTAATACTCTTGATTGCAATTGTGTGTTTCTTTGCACTGTTTGGGAACTAGAGACTTAAGC
>JAQNCB010000022.1:2697115-2708197 GCA_030068295.1 Euristhmus nudiceps | reverse complement strand
ATGAAGTAGATAATAGAACATAATGCAAAAGAAAAAATAATAGGAAAATGTGGAACCTTACCTTTCGAGTGAGGCGACGTCTAAAAGTGAAAGTAGCGAGGAGGAGGGCAAAGAAAATCATAAAAATGGCAGAAAACATTAAACTTATTTACAATTAAAACACATCGGATTCTTCTTCTTTTCCTTTTTTTTGGGCGGTGTATTTCCGCCACCATCTGGACTGGAGAGGATGAGCAGGATCATGGTACTGAGCATGATGGGAAATTGTGTTCCGTTTCTTTCGTATGCGGAATAATTTTCCGTAAAATGAAGCGAAAAAACCCTTGCATATCATTTTAAAAAATTAATTTTTTCGTATCTCGAGGTTCCACTGTGTTATTATTAGTAGTAGTAGTAGTACTAGTTGTAATTAGTATTAGTAGTAACCTGATAGTTTTAGGACAGCACTGTTAACTCTGGAGCTTTGAGGGTCAATTGCAGCTCTATGTTTAAAACTACTTTGATTTTCTCACCAGTGTAGTTTTCTGCCCTCCAGTCTCAGCATCCCATAGCCGAATGGTGTGGTCCCATGACGCACTGCACAACTCCTCCGAGTCTGTCCACAGAACACTGGAAACGGCCTCTGTGTGGCCAGACAAAGTCATCAGAGGAGTCTGTACAGGCACGCGCGCGCACACACACACACACACACACACACACACACACACAGAGGGAGGGAGAGACAGAATGAAAAGAGAGCGATAGGGAGAGAGAAATATTAAACATTTTCAGGTGAGATGTGTGTATCAGGCGGGTAACAGCATCATAAAGTGGCAGTCAGTGGAAGATTTCGTATCGCCAAGAATATGTGTGCGCAAGCATGCTCACCCTCGTCAGACCGAGCTGCTCAGTCTTCTGTTTCTTGCGTGGTCTGTTGGGTTCCTCCTCCTCGTCCTCTTCTTCTGTTGGAACTGAGACAGGAAGAAAGACGACAGGATTTTCATATTTCGCCTACAAGCCGAGAGGCTTTTACACTCGTGGAATCTTACCTGCTGACCAGAGCTTCAGCATTTTATCCCAAGAGCCGCTACAAAACTGAGAGAACAAAATAATTACAAGTTGGATTTTATAATCCAAGAAACACAGCTCTCAAAATTATACAGCTCTTATAATGTGAGAAACACACACACACACACACACCTTAGTTCGCGTGGGGTCGACACTGATGGAGTCCACACTCCCTGCGTGTCCACGGCAACAGTGCCGGGCTTTCAGTTTGTTCCTCTCAGAGTTCCACTCCCACAGCAGGACCATTTGGTCCAGGGAGGCGGTGAGCAGTAGCGATGTCAGTCCCTCTGAAAACCCCAACACACACACACACACACACACACACACACACACACACTCCATCATCAAAATATTTACTGTAATATAATTTCATATACTTTATGTGCACTTTGATAGGATGCAGAGAGAAAGAGAGGGCACATGAGCATGACACACAGACAGAGAGGAAGAAAAAGAGAGAAAGAGGGACAGAGCAAGAGAGAAAAAAACAGTGAGACAGGGAGAGTGAGTGAGAGAGACAGACAGAGAGAACAGAAAAGAGGGATAGAAGGCAGAGAGAGACAGGCAGGATGAATGAGGAAGACATTACACACAAAAAAAAGGAAAATGGGGTAGAGAGACAGATAGGGAGGGAAGAAAGAGAGAAAAGAGAGGAAGAGAGAGAGAGAAAATAAAACATGGTGCAAGTTAGAACATTTAAAAAACCTGAAAAAGTCTGACATAGTCAGATGGGCATGGTGTCACCATGGTCTCAGAAAAATTTAAATCAAGTTAAAATGGTTGTCTCTCATGCTATGCAATCTGCAAATTAATATATATTGATGCAAAAAAAAAAAATCTTTTAACTCATCATTCACTTAAGTTTTCTAAAAAAATATATAATAATAATAATAATAATACACACAAATAAACTGTGAATAAATCACTCATCTCAAATGATCAGTGCTCAGGACAAAGCAGACTGCGCCTTTAAAGACTGCCTACCATGTCGATGCCTACACGGACCCAAGAAGAGCATACAACCAGCCCCGAGAAAACGCAACGGATTTACATGATTTGGAAAAATGATTAAATTCAGTCCTGAAAAAACTGAGTTTCCAGCACATGCCGGAAAATTTGCATCCATGATAAAAAAAAATAAAAAAAAGAGGGATGAGAATGAGACAGATCAGTCCCTCCAAAAAACACAACACACACCACACTCACATACCATATAATTTCTCAGTATACTGTATGTGCATCCTTATAAATAATCCCACATCTCATTCAACTCCTCACATCTGTATCACCTCGTTTTATCCAAGCCACATCCTTCACCACATCTGTGTGTCCAGCCAAGGTCATCATTGCCTTCCCTTCAAGGGACCAGATCCGTGCGGTCTGATCATACGACCCTGTGAGGATCCTGACACACACACACACACACACACACACACACACACACACACACATCAAACAAGCTGTCACCAAACAATCAGTTTCAAACTTTCAGTAAAAAATCTGAGTTTATTTCTCACCATTCAGCGTCTGCCTCCACGGCGCTGATCCAGTCATCGTGCATGATACACTCCTCTGGCTGCGGCGCCATGAACTTCTCAACGTACTCAATCTCCACCACTTCTTCCTACACACACATTATTAGTCCAGGATTATATAGCCTAAGATGCACAAGAAAATTCCTAAATATATATAATAAATATGCGTAGAATCGAGACGCATGCTTCGTACTGTTGAGATGTTCTCCGCCTCCATGTGTGCAGCCAGTGTGGACCGCAGGAACTGACTTCGAACCAGGAAGTCAAACTCCACATGCTTGTGATCCACTGCCAAGTAGAAGAACATTAATAAGCAAGCATCTTATTCCGTTTCCCAATTCCACAAGAACCATCTTTCTACCTGAGCGACTGAAGATCTGTCCTGATTAATACACTGTTTAATTTAGTAAATATAATGGAGGTCGTATCAGATGGACTGGAAGTAGATTACCATTCCTGGCCTCCAGCAGTTTATTAATCACATCGCTCAGGTGTGTGATCTCCGAGGCAGCCGGGATGGAGAAGGGAACATCATCTACAGCAAATCTGCAAAAACACACACACACCCACACACACACAATCTTGGAATTTTGAACAAATGTGTTAGCATCTGATCCTTTGATGTGTTTTGAAACTCTAGAGTTCCAGAGCCCGGTTTAGCATTGGTGCCAAATCCCATAAAATTCCCTGTTTCCACACCAGCTTCCTCCAGGTTCTCTGGTCTCCTTCCTCTACCCCAAAAAAGCCATAGGTAGATGGACTATTCTAAACCACCCCTAGATGAGAAGGTACGTCTGTGTGTGGTTGACGAGCATCCCATACAGGGGTGTGTTCCCAATACTCTTAAGAAGGCTCTGGATTCCACAACAACATTTACAGAAGTGACAGCAGGGAGGCAGAAAAGAAGTACACAAAAAAGACCAGTGGTAGCATTAAAAATTAGTTCATATCTCTTCTCTTAAGATTAAAATAAAAGGGTGGACATATTTGTTCGTAAAAATGTTCTATTAAAAACCCACAAAGACTGATAAACCATTAATCTTAATTATGTTAATTAGTACAACTCGGCAGCAACTCAGCTACACAACCTCTTTAAGCTAGCCATGCTACAGTACTTTTAGACCTCCAGCAACACTAAACATACCAAAAGATTAAAATATATATATTCTTACTTTTTGTTTTCGGTGAAAAACCTCGCTTGAACCTGTGACATTGTGCGTTATTTCTGAAAGGAACTATAGTTTGTCAAGTATTAGCTTGTTAAGTTAGTACATATTCCCATGGAGTTGCTGCTGAGGCCAATAACCACGTGCTATGTCGGTAACAAGGCATAAGAAGTCGATCACAGAGCAACGGATCACTGGACGAGATTTTCGATTCGTGATGCCTGATGAAGATCTCTGACACTGAAGGGGCAGTTTGTCGAACCTTAATCAGAGTAAAAAATAATACCTTTGTTCGTTTGATATTTGGTTGTGTTTAATGGCACATGTTCACATAATTAAGCAAGGCCAAAAAACAAAAGCCCTGAAAGTGTTCTTATAAAAGGGTTGGTGGCCCACTCACAGGGTGCGCCCAAGGTTATGGGTTCAAGCCCCACAGTTGTTAATCGGGATGTCACTGCTGTCCCCCCCAGTGCAGCTAACTGGATTATCAAAAGGCCGGCTATGTCTCTCACCGTCTGTGGTGAGAGGCATGAAAAAAATAATTGCTGACTTTGGTAAAGAGTAGGCTGCATAGCTGTCAGCGTGTTTCTGCCCTGCGGTGGCCTAGCAAGCTGTCCAGGGGGCACTGTGCCCTCGCCCAGAGTTGGCTGAGCCTCCCTGCAACCCTAATTAAGATAGGATTAAGCGATTCAGAAAATGAATGAATGAATGAATGTGCTCATAAAAACTGGTACCATTAAAACTCTTCTTCTGCAATCATCCATTCATCCATTTGGCAAAGTGCTTAATCCTTATTGGGCTGTTGGGAGGATGGATTCCATCTCAGTCTACACTGTTCTAAGGTGGGGTACACTCTGAAGAGCTTATCAGACTATCTCAAGGCCAACACACAACCCCTCACACCTAGGGACTGTTTGAAACAGCCAATTAGTCTAACGTGCATGTCTTTGGACTGTAGGAGGAAACCAGAGTACACGGAGCAAACCCACGCAAGCACAAAGAGAACGTGCACACAAAAATGTCTTCGTCAAGCCCAGGACTCTTTTTGCTGTGAGGCGGACGCGCTAACCATTATGCTACCCTGCCGCCATCTTTTGATCATTGGTGATAAATACAGTGATGGTAAACAGACCCTAGACACTACAAAAAATATCCAGTAATAATTAACTAGATATTTATTATATATAAAGATTTGTTTAATTTTGTGTCATATCTAGGTGTTCTTGAACCAGCTGTTTTGGTATGCGATTGGAGGGTGTTCACTGTAGTCTCACCTCAAGAATGAACAGAGGAGGAAAACACACCGGGGTTCCATTTGAATGTACTAAAGTCTGTGTCACTGGATCCACTGTGACTTGTCTCCTGAGTCACTGGTTCACTCATGCAAAAATTCCTTCATTTGGGTTGTTATTCAATTTGCTGTATTTTTTTTAAATTTGGATCAAATTTTCTAATAAAAGTCATGACTTGTTTTCAGACAACATATTGCAACTTATAAATTTATTTTAACCTTGAAAACATGACCTGTCACTCCAGGAATAATCTAGGATGAAGGAAGAAAGTCTTATTCCCAAATAAACATGTACAGTATTTAATTAAGTCAATGATTTTAAATAGAAAATTAATGAAAATCTGTTAATGTAAGGGCCAACTCAATACTACCACCACCATGCTTCATTATAAGCATTATACGGCATTCTTTTTCTATAAGTTGCACCTCTAACAAATCTTCTTAATTTTAATTACGGTAAACCTTTATATCATTCACTAATTCCAAACGATATTACCTAAAACATCATCAGATTTTCACACTAATCTTAAAAGTCGAGAAAGAGAACCCAACCAAATAAATGAGGTCAAGGGACGAATATTTGTGCTCTCTTAAATTAATTGCACTAATGATTTGTATCATGCATATTTTCTGATATGGGCAGCATGGTTGCGTAATGATTAGCACATCCACATCACAGCAAGAAGCTTGCGTGGGTTCCTTTGGGTGCTCTAGTTTCCAACACAATCCAAAAACATGTGCATCAGGATAATTGGCTGTACCAAATTGCCTCTTGATGTAAGTGTGAACTGTTGTGCATGTGTTGGCCCTGTGATGGTCTGGTAAGCTGTTCAGGATGTACCCCACCTTCGCCCCTTATAGGATTAAGCGGTTCAGCAAATGAGTGAGAGAGTGAATGATATTTTATGATGTCATTCTGGTAATATGCTTATAAAACTGTGAGTCTTTTTTCCTGGCCTCCTCAGGGCTTTGTACACACATCCTCCATTCTAAGTTTATTTTTCTTATTGTGTAAGAACAAGAACTTTGTTCTATTTTCCTGTTTTCTTTTTACTTCTCCAGTCTCATCCAGTAGTACGAGTTGCTAAAATTTCTAAAGTATTTTTACATTCAACTAAAATCCATCTCCACACACTCTTCATATATTACAGCTCCTTATCAGGCAAATATTTGCTCTGTCATTTGGAGATGGCCAAACTGGCATGTGTCCACTGCATGCATAATTATAGCTGACCGACACTTTCCAATAGCTGTTTTGCCTCCATGTTCCCTTGCACAACTGAACAGAATACACAAAAACATTAAAAGCCAAATGACACAGATCGACTTGTATCCAAGAGGAGACTGTATTTCTCTTTTTTGTACAAAAAGAAGTTTTGGACAAAACTATAGGGTCGCATTGCAGCTTTAGCGTTTCTGTCCCTTCTCTTATAAATGCATAAGGTTGCAACCGACAGACTTCAGCAACTAAGATTGTAATATAAAGACTGACACTTCCCAAACCCCATCTTATGTGGATACAGGCACCTCGGTTAGTTTACATCGTTTGGGTCACTGTGTCCGTGCAGGTCATCAGGCCAAGGCTTCTTCTATGATGGAACAGCAGCTGTGCAGGGACTAGATGCTTTTCCCAAGCCCCCCTCTATCCCACCGGGGGACACCCTGCAACTCCCCTGAGCTCAGGCCGTTTGGCAGCAAGCGCCTGGGGGAGGCAGGGCAGAAGATAACATGCTGCTTGAAGGTCCCCATATTACCTCACCAGATAAGGCAAAGGGAGGAAGAGAAGAGCTCGGCAAGGAGGACGCTAAACGTCTGGGCGGAGAAGAGGAGTGTTCTCCAGTCACAGGCTCATCTTTGAGACCCGGGCACTACCACGGTGAGAGGGTTCAGCGTGCTTTCTGGTCATTCCCATGGCAGACACAAGGCTGGAAGAGGCTTTGGCTGGAGAGCATGGGGAGATGGGAGGAAGACATCAGACTCTGAGATGGACACAGCCATGCATGAGACAGGCCGTGAGCCGGGAGCCAAAGAAGTGGGTGAGTCAGAGACCGTAGCACAAACAACCAGTGCTTGGTTACAGCTACATGGAACAGTCGAAATGCCTAAACATTTGCGAGATGGCTTGATTCCGACGGCAAACAATCCTGAGCAATTTCCATGCCTTGATACTGACATGTCCACTTTCTTTTCTTTAACATCCATTTCTCATTGTGAATTTCTGTCCTTTTCAGCCAAGATCTGGACCTGGAGTACCAGTCAGAACATCAAAGACGCAAAATTCCCCTGAAAATGCAGCGAGGGAGAGGAGCCGAGTGCGGAACTTGCGCCAGGCATTCCAGAGCCTGCAGGCCGCATTGCCATCAGTTCCTCCGGACACAAAGCTCTCCAAGCTGGACGTTCTTGTCCTGGCTACCAATTATATCGCACATCTCACTGAGACGCTGGACCAGGGGGGAGCAATGTGTGATCATACAGTATTGCAGAGAGCTGAAGGTTTCCTGCATCCTGTGAAGGTGAGTTTTACTCAGCCTTGATATGAACTCCTGTATAATTAGAACAAATAGCAATTTTTTGAAGTACATATGCTTTTTATTTTGAGTTTTCCCACATACTTTATATCTTTCATTTCACTTTTAATGTACAACTACAAAGGTCTCTTGTGAACTTCTACAAAGCTAAATGGAGATCTCTTTTTTTTAAGTGAAGACAGAAAATACCACTTTCACCCATATAAATATAATTATTGGAAAAATAATATATTATAGGGCGGTATGGTGGCATAGTGCACAGCTGCCTCATAGCAAGAAGGTCCCGGGTTCGATTGCCGGGCTCCGGAGTTTCTGTGTCGAGTTTGCATGTCCTCCCTGTGCTTACGTGGGTTTCCTCTGGGTACTCTGGTTTTCTTCCACAGAATTATACCAATCATCTGTATTCTGGAAAAGAACTATTAAAAAGAAATGGACCGATTACAGTAGGTTTGCCTTAATATATATATAAAATACTGATATGTAGCAGCAGGTGGTAAAGAAGGAAATGTTGCCTCATTACACCTCCAGGATCTTTAGTCTCTTCTAAAAGTACAACCATAAATGTTCCTCAAACCCAAACTCTGGATAGAACGTGAGCTTGCCCAGCGTAAAAAAAAAAGCGCCTAATAAAGATAAAACGATTGAATAAACAGTACCTATATTTATTATATCAGAAGATCAGAATGGAAGCTGTGGTGTACTGATTCACACGCTACTAAAAGAACATTTCAAATCTTTTTTCTTTCAGAAGTGGCCTATGCGCTCTCTGCTGTACTGTGGGAATGTTGGTGAGCGGCTACCAGGAGCAAGCCCCGGTCAGGAGGAGTGTCATTCAGCCAGGAGCACAACCGAGGTCCAAGCAGCTCCAGCTGAACTGATGTAGATGTCGTGAATCATGAATTCTGAATTCAGATCTGATTCAAATAATATAGGACACAAGTCACACCGATTCCATTCCAAAGTCTAGATCATTTACTTGTCAGGGTTTGGGGGTCACGGTCTTGAAGCTGAAACCAATCCCAGCTGACTTTGGGTGAGAGGTTGGGTTCAACCTGAACAGATCACCTGTCTACTTCAGGCCTAACGTGACACCAACAAGAAGTAGTGGGTCAAGCTCTGCAGGTGAGAGCTTAACATCCCAGAGCATGCAGGTCAAATCAGTAGGTGATGTCAAAGAGAAAGGCTCGCAAAAGACAAGGGGACATTTACAGGCATCTCGCAACAACCATTCACCCACACCTTCAGACCTATCCAGGAGTATCCAGTTGCCCTAAGGTGAACATCTTTGGAATGTAAGAGGCAACCTATGCACAGAAAAACACCTTAAATTGAGATTCGAACCCTGAAACTTTTCACTGTTGGGCAACCATGCTCCCCATTCCTATTTAATTCAAATCGTGTTTTAAATGGAATTAAATACAGTGTCTTCTGGCGGGACACTGACACAAGGGTTAGTACATCAAACTGTGGAGTTTGCATGTTCTCCCCATGACTGCATGGGTTTCCTCCCTCAGTCCAAAAACATGCACAGTAGGCAAATTGGCTGTTCCAAATTGTCCCTCGGTGTGAGAATCAGTGTGAAAGGTTTTGTGTGTGTGTGGGTTTGCCCTGCATTAGCCAGGGTGTACCCCACCCTCACCCAGAGTCAGCTGAGATGGGAACCAGGTGCCCCATGACCCTAATTCGGATTAAGCAATTTAGAAAACGAATGAACGACTCGTGTCCTGTCTTACCTGAATTCATCCTAACAGCTTTTAATGCATCCATATTCATGCTTAAACTTCCTGTTGCCACACAAAACTGATTTCTTCACATTAATTATACACTAAAATCCAATTTCAAATCTTTGTTGTATTTTTTTAAGCTGAAAACTAGATTTGATATTTATTGTTGTTTCCTCCAAGGAATGCAGTGCTGTCCTGTTTCAAAGTGTTTGAATAAATAATACATACATTTTTACACTAATGGACAATGTTTTCACATTCTTTTTAAGCAAGCCTGATTTCAGCCGTCTGCAATCTTCCGTCTCCTCCCTGACTCCCTGGCATGTTTGTTCGACTTTAATTTGCGTGTCTTGGACTCAACGGGAGTGAATAAAAGTCTTGATTAGTAGATGGGAGGGTTGTTATGGGGAACACTTGGCAACCAAACGAGAGGGGGACCCAAGATGTGCTCTTAATCAAGTTCTTTATAGCATGATTTCTCCTTAATTCCTGCACTTCTGTAAATCCTCACTAATAGTTCACAATTGCTGAGGTTTGTTATCTGGATACAAACAAAATATAAAAAACCCAACAAAAAACAGTGGATCTTGGGGAAATTCCTGGTTTGCTATATCATAGCAAAACAAACCAATCATCAAATACAGCTGTGTCCATGCACATCAGTCTGCTCACTTAGCCATAATAAGCATCCTGTGATATTCCCATCCAAAGCATCGGGTCTTTCTTGCACAACACAGGCACAGCGGTCAAGGCTAGCCTTATAAATCTGCTGAAGGGGCCGATAAAAGCGTTTCGTTCACAGAAATTGCTCTGGTAATATAAGGCAGGGGTACCAGACCAAGAGAATGAGAGCAACATCCATGCTTTACAAATTCTTGCTCTGTGTTCTCACCAATTAAGGGTACAAGAACACGGATTCATCTGTAAATCAAATATCGGAGATAAATTAAGCACTGTGTGTCTTCTGAAACCATCAACCTACTGGAAGTCTGTTACTAACAACAACAACAACAACAACAACAACATGATACAATATCTTCAGCCATGAACAGATAACACACAGCATTATTCATGCATTCATTCACTGAACTACTTTATCCTGCCAGGGTCATGGGAAGGCTGGAGCTAACTTTGCCAGAGGAAGGATGGGGTACACCCAGAATAGCTAGTCAGTCCACCACAGGGTCAACACACAAACACTCACACCCAGGGGCAATTAGCCATGAGGTGTGCTCACATGACCCCGATTGGAGCCAATCGAATTGTGAAATGTTATCAGATGCTGCTCCAATTTCCTCTGCATAAGAATTATGATCACCATCATGTGAGCACAGCGTAACGTCCATGACTTGTACAAGGAGGGCGGAATACCCAGAGCAAGCCCACACAAGCACATGAAAAAAAAATATGCAAACGCCATCGTTGAGCCCAAGACTTCTTTGGTGTGAGGCAGACGTAATAACTACGCCACCACTGTGCAGCCCACATAAAGTTTTAATATTATTAATCCAAAATAGAAATTATCCTTGCTGCTTCTCCCTCAGGATCCAGTGGTCAGAGACTGATTAAAATAGCTCCTCTGTTTCCGAATCATTAGGACCGCTACAAACTGACAGCTTGCTGAATTTATGCTATGCTTTGGCTACGCTCCCTGGACTGGAGCAGCCTGTAACAAAGTCAGAGGAGGAAAAAAAAAAATAAAAAAAAAAAAATAAAAAAAATAAAAATACATGTACATATATGCACATAAATAATAAAATAAATAAATAAAATAAAATCAGACACCCCCCC
>JAQNCB010000022.1:2685497-2697105 GCA_030068295.1 Euristhmus nudiceps | reverse complement strand
AAAAAAAAAAAAAAAAAAAAAAAAAAAAAAAAAAAGCTCAGACACTCACTGTTTTACGAGCAGTTTTAACAGCATGGAAGAAAGCGGCGCAGGCATTAGATAAAATATGTATTTACTGACTGAAGTGAAGCAGATATTTCCAGTCCTGGAGCACACATTTGTTTTGACAGCTCAGTTTCTTCCACAGGAAATTTTAATCATCAAACTAATACACAAATTTATCATAAAAAATAATCAGCGCCACCCATACACAAATTTGACCACTTTGCAGTGACAATATCATTTGAGGGTAAACCTTTACAGTTGATCTATAAACAAAAGACTTTAAGGGGGTTAAAATAAAAAAATTTTTTTAAAAAAAAAAAAAAAAAAAAAAAAAAAAAAAGTCCTTTATAATACGAGCACTAAACTGGTCAGGTCAGGAAGATGGTCATGTGACCACAAGTCCAAAGATACAGAAACGTCCATATACAAGGAAGTTTGAGAAATTTATTCTCCTTTAATCTTTTTCTTCTTCTTCTTTTTCTTCTCTGTGACCTGGTAGAAAAATATAAATATATCCATGATTACAAAGTGTTTTTTTTTTTTTTTAACTGCATGGGGAAGGAAAAAAAAAAATCTGAACAGAAATCTGGTACCTCTTCTGTTGGACTGACCGGTACCTCCTCCTCCTCCGCTTTGGACTCTTCAACTTTCTTCTCTTTTTTTTTCTTCTTTTTCTCTGTTGCCTAAAAGAAAGTGAAAAAAAAAAACCCGAGAAAGCTTTAACTTCCTGTTGACACACATGCTTAGCCAAGTACTATAAATATATAGACGACAGGAACTACAGAGATGATCAAACAGCGCATCTCCTTCCTCACCTCTTCTGCAGGACCTGCAGCATGCTCCTCCATCTTCACGTCTTCCTCCTCCTGCTGTTGCTTCTTCTTTTTCTTCTTCTTCTTGGGAGTCTCTGTTTCTTCTGCAGCTGCTTCTTCAGCTTCTACAAGCAAATAGTACATCAAAGCATCCAAATTAATAATCAACTCCTATTAATTCAGACCCAGTTTAGATTTCAGACAATCATGAGATCAAAACTAAGGTTATCTTCAGTGATGAGATCAAGACTAAAAAGCCACGCCTCCATGATTCGTTAGCGCGAGTGTCTTTTTAATCTCACCTTCTGTTGCCGTTTCCCTCTTCATTTTCTTAGCCTTAACCTCAACTGGTTTGTCTTCTTCCCCTGCCTCCTCTGTTTCCTCAAATTTTCTCTTCTTGGAGGTTGGAAGAGTCGAGTCACCAGATGGGTCGTACAGTTTAACGTCACTGTTCAGGGAAAGAAGCAGCAATGCATCAGGTTATGAAATCAATATGTTTATGCAAAAATATAAATAAGTCAAGTAATATGAATGCCATTTTCAATTTAAGGCATGGAACACAAATACAAGCTGGCAGCTTGGTTTGGATGAACTGGATATCACACTGCAAGGAAAGCCAACACGATTGTATAGTTATTAAGTCCCAACATCCACACCAAAAATGCTGACGGCCTGTGATGGCGTCTGAGCTACTGCATCGAATTGAAACCAAAATGGAAGCTGCAGTAGCAATATTGGATAGAGGACCGCCAAAAAACCCACAACAGGCTCGTGTAGTCAATCAGTCCCAACATCCACATCAAAAACAGTGACCATCAATGACGTCAGAATGCAGCTGTAGACATTGTGCCTGATGTCAATACCCCTTATGTCCATTTGACCGACTACCTGAAGGTTCGTACGCTATACAATATAGTGAACATCACATTCTTGTTTGCATAGCTGGAAGTCTTATTTCTCTCAACCAGCGAGAACTCCACCGCCATACAGCCTGAACGTCACCGCAGTGGAATCATAAGTCACTACGTCGCTCACATATCCACCAAATCATACTCATCTGGCATTTCACATGATATACACGATAATACAACATCTCATGGTAAATCCAGGCCATTTCCTGTTAAAAATCTTGGGCTGCGAAACAAAGCACTCCCTCACACTCAACTTTAGGGGTGCTTTTTTCATCCATCAATATAAATAAATAACTGTTTTCTGCTTAATGCACACACACAGTTGAACCTCGCTCGTCCGGATCCCATATGGACCAGATTTCGGGTTTTACGGACAACCCGATATATTTTATTTTATTTTTTTTAAGGACAGTTCGGATTTTGGCCCGTAGGAGTCCTGAGCGCCCAATGTTTACAAGCCTGGCTGTGTGCTGATTTGAGCTGCTTCCACAGTGTTCGTGATGGATTTGGAGTTAAAAAACAAACGGCAAGTGATCTTAGAAATCAAAAGAAAAGTTACAAAAGTTTGCTGTGCAGTTTGATGTTGGTTCTAGAAAAGGTAATGTATGTGCTCGTATGAAAGAAACTACACGGTGTGGAGATAACGTCTGTTAGCGCATAGCGCTACTTTAAATGAATTACAGTATTACAATATGTATTGCGTGTATTTACTGTACAGGTACAATATAAATTTATTATTTGGATGTTAAATGTTCAGTAGTACTGTGCTTTAACAGAACTTTGAGGTGATTTTACTTGTACAGTAATCAGTATGGCACACACACAGCTCTCTCTCTCTCTCTCTCTCTCTCTCTCTCTCTCTCTCTCTCTCTCTCTCCTCCCCTTCGGAAGAGGAAAAAAAAATCGGCTTTTCTTTTGGTCGTCATCTCGAGGTAGGGGTTCAAGGACTAAGTAGCTTGTACGTACTGTACTACTGTTAATGCCACTCTGAGCAGTTAGAAAGTGAAGCTGCATCATCTCCTGATTGGCCTTTTAAGATGCTGGCGCTGCCGGCAGCACAAACAACTGTCGTACGCAACACTCGTACTGCATTGTCATGAATCATGCTTCACGACTTTTGCGGTCGTAAAGTCAAACAAATGTAACTCGCATGGGTCGTAAGTCGATGACTGACTGGATATTTCCCAGATGTCCCCTGTAATACATCTCAAAGAATGAGATCTGAGCACAAACAGAACAGATCTGAGATGCACTTCCTCTGCCGGTTGTAAAAAAGCTGCTTGAGCAGCGAATACCATTGAAGCTAACTTATAGGAGTAATTAAAAAAAAAAAAAAAAAAAACCCTGCCGACCCTAGACCCAACCTTCCCCCACCCCTTCCACCTCATTATGCTTCCAGTTGAGAAATTACGAATTTTAAATGCTTCTTCCTTTCGGCTCTGAATCGCTGTTGCTCGCCATCGTTGTTGTGCTTACACAATAGCTGTAGATCTCGCTCTGAGTGTAAAACGCTCTGTGATTGGTCATATTGGAACCAAGCAGCTGACCAATAGGAATGGCCGATATATATTGGTGATCATTTCCTGGGTCTTTGGCCGCGTTCTGATCAATCTTCGGTGATGTCCAGAGCTGATTTGCGAGGCGTGCGAAATTCAAACTGCGTTTGGTTGGAGGGGCACTTTTGCTGTCGCACCTTGGTCAGATTTTAAGCGAGCTATGGGGTGCGTGCCCTACACATGCCTTAAATGGCAAGGCCTATAAATGAGGCACATAGTAGACACACTAGCATGACTGGTAATAAAATGGACATTTCCTAAAATGGTCGCAGTCTGGAGTCCTGGATCAACCACTGAGTGATGGATCGGTTGGAGGAAAAGCGAGGTTACTGGTACGACATGAAAAAGTTGATTCTTTTCCAATATTTTAGCGTATCAAGCTGCACTTCTCAGTTTTATACCTTCATTCCACAAAAACCGGGCATTGAACTCACCTCTTATGCTGATACTTGTCCGCTCGAGCCAAAGCTTTTCCAGATCCACTGATGCGTCTGATCTAAAAGCCAAATGAAATGTAAAGTATTTTACTACAACAAACGACAGAACGTCCACTCTTTAATCACACAATCAAAACTCAAGCTCAGAAGAGGTAGTGACAAAAAAAGCCACACGGTGATTTCAGGAATGTGACGTGACGTCGTTATCATCACCGCTCGAGAAACAGGTTACACATTGCACCGTAGATACAGCTCGAGACTTCAGAACGTACCCCCTTCTCCTCCAGCTGCCGTAGTCGCACCTCCAGCTTGGCTCTGTTCTCCACTCCCATCTCGGCACTCGTGTCTTCACCCAGCGCGTCGTAGCGGATGGCCAGGGCCGTCTTGGCTGCCAGCATTCTGGAGATCTTGCCTTTGTTTTTCGCTGTGGTCTGGCCCACCAGGGAAGCGTGGTAAATGAGACCGTATTTAGGCGTGTCCCGTCTGGTCTTCAGTGCTCTGAACAGTGCTTTCTCCGCCCCCAGGATCTGCACTGTAGATGCCGGGTGTTTGGCCAAGTTCAGCAACGAGCCTGTTAGGAATAATGGGGGGTTGTTAAATGATTAAAAGTTTAGATTATTAGCTTGTTTTAGATGCACTTTCCCTCATTTGCACCAGCATCTGTAATAAGTGATGCTTGACCATACCTGCAAGGGGGCAGTCATGCTCTGAAAAACTATCATCCAGCAACACAAGAACGTAAACAACTTGGTACCACGTAACAGCAAACTCAACACTCTCAACTCAGAAATGTAGACTTGTCTTTAAGACTCACCGGCATGCGCAATGAGCCGAGCCCCCACCAGTTCTCCCACCATGACTGTCAGATTGGGCGCAATGGCCATCATGCGGTTTTTCAGGTAGTCGTACAGCTGAGTGCGATAATCTGAGATTTCAATCACCTGTTAAAAACAAACGTCATATTCGTTTACAGACAGAACCATGCTATTGGACATACTGACCAGAGAAACACGATACGCACCTGATCGCACAGATGCATGATGTTGCTGATGTCCTCTTCAGACACCTCTGTTCCCATGGAGATCTCTGCAGCTAGCTTGACCTCTGCTTCAACCTCCTCTGGCAACATGTCGGACAGGTCAGTGCTCGCCACATTCGTGCGGTCGCCTGCATGCCAAAACTCAAGTTAAAGAGGTGTGAAACGCCGTATGGTTCCTAGATATCATGATATACACCTAACCTACAAATATACAGTACGGGAATGCGATTGGAATAAAAGATCCGACTATGGTGCAGCATAAAGCCGAGTACATCCCTGTAGTGAATTATTGCTCTATATCACTGAGCAGGTGCACGCACCGATCTTGCGGACGGTCTTGCAGTACGCCAGGTTGTCGGTGACGATCTTGCCGAGCTCAGGGAAGTGCCAGCCGTACCACTCGCGGCAGCGCATGATGTAGTTGTTTAGCTCCTTGTCCAGGTCGTCCAAAAGAGCTGTGAACACAGAGGTGGTGCATCGGCGTTTAATCCTGATATCACCACCACACCCGCATATCTGATTTTTCTTGATGCCAAAAAAACACCTTTGCTTCCGGTAACATTGCAGAATAATTTTGGGTCGGTGAAACTTTTTATTTTTTTCCCCCCACAGAAGTGAAGATGAACACACCCCCCCCAGGCTCCACCCCGCCCACCCCCTCCTTCTCTCTCTCTCTCTCTCTCTCTAAACACCACTAAAGTCAACTGCCCCACGCAGTTTCTTAAAGGGACAGTGTACCTATTGACACTGAATAACAGTACGTTATTAAATAACCACTGGGTTACAAAAACACATCAAAAAAAACTTTACAGTCGGCTCAAATAAAAGGGAGTCGGTCGGGTGACCGGAAACAAAGGTATTTTTTTTGGTCTTAGTGTTCTGGAACACACACAAGCTCAGATGAGGTAGTGACTTAGACACCCTCAGCCTTCTCAGGGTCTTGACACAAGGTCATAATCATCAGCGCTTGTCTTTGAGAATTAAAAAGGGTTAAAAAAACAAAACAAAAAAAAAAACAAAAAAACAAAAAAAAAAAAGCACTACTTACATATGGCTTGAACAATCATGGTGTCCACTTTGTCAGGGCTGAACTTCAGCTTGTAGCGTGAAAGACTACACAGTGGAGAGCAAAGGTGTCAATTTGCACTCACAAACCGAGATCAGAAGGCAAGACAAGCTGTTAATCTGTATACTGTCTCAGTGGTAGTGACGAATGGTGGTTGATTTCTTCATGGAAATCAGTCATGCAACTAATCATTGACAGCAAGTAATATATAATTTTTTTACTATGTTCATCGCATCCTCTCACCTGTGAGCCAGACCCAGTGACATGGCACTGATCTCTCTGGGAGGAAGCCCGGTGATCAAACCCTCCATCTGCGTCCGGATGCCCCTAATGAGCTCGGCCACAGCGGGACTGTGCACACAACTCAGGTTCAGTTTGTCCTGGAAGAGGGAGGGATCACTACGATTTTCACTATAAAATCTCTTTAGCTTGTTTGTTTCCTTGCAGAATATACAAAAACTGTTTATTAATAACAAAAAAAAAAATTAAGATGACACAAATCACTGTTAAATAACCCATTATACTGCTGACTGCGTGAA
Organism: Euristhmus nudiceps; assembly: GCA_030068295.1. Lineage (NCBI taxonomy): Eukaryota > Metazoa > Chordata > Actinopteri > Siluriformes > Plotosidae > Euristhmus > Euristhmus nudiceps. The sequence goes on along the minus strand of JAQNCB010000022.1, from coordinate 2,690,700 downwards.
TATTTTAAAGATAAAAACAGCTTCGACATCAATGAGCCTGTATGCAGATATTCCAGGAAGTCCACTTACTTTAATGACACCTCCCAGTTTAGCGTCTGTTATCGCGAGCTGTTCATGCGCCTCTTTGGCGACGACTTTCTTCAGAACCTTCTTTAACGTCTTGCCGATCTTCCCCTCCACTAGAGCGGTCGCCGCTGAAGAAAACAGGACAGAGAGAGTGAATTTATATTATTAGCACCTGGAAGGATCAACAGACAGGATCATTATATGTGCCATGCTGAAGGAATGTCGTCTCAGTGGTAGTGACGAAATGACTGCATGTTGACCTCATACCCTATTCAGATTCACAGATACATCACCGACAACCCGCATACATACACACAGAAAAGTCATGTAAAAATACTAAAATTAAAATTATGGTACCTGCCAGGGCTTCAGTGGTGTCATGAAATTTTTCAAAGTGCTTCAGTTTCACTCTGCAACAGGAGGAAAAAAAAAAACAAACAAGTGGCCATGATAAGTCATGATTTAAACCAGGATTAATTTTATTCATATCTGGCAACCCTGGATGGAGCTCAAGAATCAACCAGACATGTTCAGGGCTTTTATTTCCCCATGCTAAAATTCATAGCCTGCAAATCAAACGACTTTTTTTTTTTAGTTTCATCAATGGTTAATTTGCATACATGCACAGATGTGCCATGTATACACGCACACTAGACAATCAAAAGTTTCCACCTAATTGAAAATTACTGTTTTGGCATTGTTCAAACTTTTTACTCTACACAGGTGAAATAAGATGATTAACTCACCCATAATTCCGAAATCAAAATTACTTTTTTTTTCTTTAAGATATTACCACATTTACAGTCCAAGGATGCATGGATTTTATGATGTTCACAGTGCAGCCTAATTCAGCTCAAGACATTGACAGTCCACATGGTAAATTCTTGGACATCATAACAATAACAATAAGGATATTTGGGTCACTCTGCAGTGCGTAAACCACCTATGCAGGGTAAACAAGCCACATCATGTGTCCGAAATCAATTGTATCTTTTTATATAAAATATATTCTCACATTTTATTGGCTTTATCTGGTGTTTCAAACTCCTTCCACAGGCTGTCCACCTGCTGGAGCTTCTGCTCATCCAACACCTGCATAAAAAAAACAAAAAACACAAGTATATTGATATTTTTCCCCATCCTTGCAAACCATCACGTGCTCGAGATCAAAGAGGAGTTCTAAGAGATAAACATTTATATCAAAACTGCCTCTTTGCCTTTGATCTTAACATGTGGGCCTGTTTTCCCCCGAACAAGCGCAACAACTAGCTAACGGTTTTTAGATGAACCAAACAAAATAACCCTGATCAGTATAATTACTCGTGGATAAGTGTGAACCATTTTGTGTCACTAGCTTGCCAGAGAAAAAAAATCCATGTTAAAAAACATGGAAAAAAAATCCATGTTAGCCAGGTTAGCTATCTTAATCCAGCACACTGCAGGGCCTGTATTACAGCTCCACTCAAACCAATGACATCAAAAAGTCGCCTTACTGATCAAGCACATCCTACAAATATAAATATAATCATGATTCAAACCCACGTTAATTCTACATACTTTAAAAAGAACTATTACTTGACTTCCAAATGTATGACTGTAAGCTCACGTGCTGGTTCAGCTAGTTAACCGAGTGAGCAAATTACCCAAAAATATGATTCAACAATGTAAATAAAATATACATACCTTAAATATGGCATAGCCGGCAGCCGTTTCAAATAAAACTAACATTTCCGACTTTATTTATTCACCTTAAACTAACCAATTTAGCTCCCCGGCTAAGAGCGGGCTCATTTAGCAGAGCACAGGAACTTTTTCCACGCGGTACCACAGAAAGCGGGCGTGCTAATGCGCATGCGTACAAGACACCATGGAAAAAAAAAATTGATGGGTACGCATGCGCAACCTATGTTGCCAGGTATATTCTTTTATCACGGGAACGAAGCAGGAACCACTTTCTTTCAACAAGGTTAAAACGTACCTATGCTGTACAAAACAAGGATGCAATTGTATTTTTTTTCATGTAATCCTTATAAACTGTGCAATATAACGTGTAATTACAATTTATATGATACTTGGTGTTCCGAAATATGTAGCATTTATCAGGAAATTTCTGTTTTGAAGGATTTTTTTAATTATAAAAAATTGTGTCAACATTCGAAGTGAAATAACATTATTTTGCATTAGGCTGACCTCATAATTTCAAGATATGCACGCCATAAAATAGACTCCACCGTCCAATCCTTTCATTTGTCATTTGTTGACTAATTTAAGTCACTCTTATTAACATTTTTGGTACCTATCTGAAATAAATGTAGATATTATTTTAAACACGTATATACATTTTAAACAAAAAACTACACAGATTTTTTTTCTTGAATTTGGCAATGATATGTAAAAAAAAACAAAAACTAAAAACTGTAAATACATTCGAAAAATCCCCAAGGAGAAAAGAGTTGTTCGGTCAGTATATTTGTGACGCAGATCTGGCAACAACACTCATGCTCCTCCCACCAAAGTTCAAGGTTCTTTATTTTTCTATTTTTTAATCAGACAACGTGTAAATTCTTTGTTTCATTTTGAATGTTAAAAATGTTTAAAAAGACACAAACCAAAAAAAACAAAGGAAGTATTGCATTGTGCACACTTATGTGTACAGTGTAAACAGCCTGTATCTATTTATACACAAGAACTGTATGATTGAAAATAGTATGTAAACACTGTACATACATTTGCATGATCAACACCAAGAATATTATTATTAATTGTGTTATAATATATAAATGTGATGTTATACGATCAAGATGATTTATTATATTAAGAAGTATCAAACATTTATTCAACAAATTCACTAAAATTCCATCACATCGGGAAAATATCGATTTATTGTTACATTTAAAAGTCGAGATAAAAGGGTCATAATTACAGAACAAACACATAAAAAGCGGACATTAAACAATCAAACAAAAAAACGCTATTATTTATTTTAATTATTTAAATCTGAGTTAAATCCGGCGGAAAACATTATGTGTGTCCCACAGGAGCCCTATGAGTTGATCTAATCTTCCTCCTCTTACTCCAGTGACCGAGTGGTTGTGTGTGATACTCCTACATTACACACTTCATTTGCCATTACCATTGCACCCTGTAAACAGACATACGTTTTAGAATACCATGTCAGACACGGTAAGGTTGAATGTCTTTAAATACTTTTAATACATTTTAAAAGTTATCATAATTTCCTTTATTTCTGGTACATGAAAATTATACCTGAGCGAACTAGAAAGCTAACAGAGCATTTATTTAGCATAGCCTTCCATGGTGCTATCTGACTGATTATTTTGACCACGGATAACCGCCCATGTGATGTGTTGTTTACTGTGTTTTCTCTTGTATTCTGATATTGACTCAAAGTCTGCTTTTGTTGTAACTGAAAGTCTGCTTTTGTATTTGGTGTCCGTGGTTTGTTAGCTTCAACTAACTAGCGTAAGTGTTAGCTTTTTTTTTTTTTACACCGATATTCCGGAAAATCCCGCCTCGAGCGCAACGATTGGGTAATATTAAACCTCCTGCACTAGCATTGGCTAATTCTATTCTAGCTGGTCGGCCATATGTAACAAGGTTTAGCATAAACCAGATGCGTCAACCGCGCCGCCATTTTTAAAGGGGTACATGTTTGTGGTTTCGATTGGAAAGTTCTCATTTAACTACGTGATCATAGACTTGCCATATCTGTCCACAACTATGCAACGTTTAGACTACGACTGAGAAAAGACTTCACGATTAGGTTAAAATGCGATCATTTTAAACTAACCTTTATGCTATATGGACTATCATTCATTGTTGTATTGTTATACCGCCTTAAACTTGATTCCTATTTAGTACACCTGTTGTGTCTTCGAGCTACATTGTCACCCTTTCCAATATGGCGAACAGGTAGACGTAGTGTGCTAGCCAGCGCCAAAGTCATTTTCATGTTTGAACTCCTCCAATGCTAGGGCACGGTTTCCTTTCGCCAATCGACGTGTAGAGTCTGGGCTTTACTACCGACCAATCCTGTCGCAAAGAGGTGGAGCCTGTCGCAAAAGCGGTGGTGGTGGGGGGGACAAACAGTGGCTAGCTCTTTTGGAATATCTTGCAACCGTAAACACAAAATAAACATTACACTGATGTATATTTGATTTCAGCCGATCTTCAGTGTGAGGCTGGAGCTAGAAATTAATTTTAGACGATTAATTTCAACCAGTCCATGAAGAGAAAGTGAAAAATGCAATGCTAAACTGAATGCTAGGTTAGCAAATGCTGTTGTAGTAGTCGGTGAATTAGCCGAGGTGATTAGCATGTCGCCAATGTTTACAGTATTTAGAGTGTAACTTAAGCTTGTCTCCTTTTTTTAGTTGCTTGACTTGTTACTAATTATTATATTAAAGCTGGTCACAGACATCAAGTCAAATAGAAAGGAACTTTACAAATAACAGTTTTATAAAGTGCAAAAAGTTATTTGTTTTTATTTGATAGTGGACGACTTGTATGTCCAGACGTACAGTTGAACACTTGACCATTTTATTTATTATTATTTTGATATACTATATTAATCCAGCAAGGGAAATTATTGCCTCCGCATGTAACCCATCCAAAGTGAGCACACAGTAGGGGCAGTGGGCTGCCACACACATTGGGGCGCCCTGAGAGCAGTTGTGCTTTAGGTGCCTTGCTCAAGGGCACTTCAGCCATGAAGGTGGAGGAAGAGAAGGTGCAGCTCACTACCCCACCTCTACACATTTTTCCAACTGTTTCAGGAATCAAACCAGTGACCATTTAGGCCCAAAGCTGCTTCTCTAACCATTAGGGTACAATGTACACAATTATATTGGCATCTTTGTATGGAAACATAAGAAAAGCAAACTAAAATTCGAGTATCGTTTATTTTTAAAGTGTATCAATGTGATGTGTGACAAAAGAGTATCAGCAAGAATGAAAGGAAAGGTGTAGAAGACGGTGGTGGGAGCAGCGATGTTGTACAGTTTAGAGACAGTGGCACTGAGGAAAAGACAGGAGGCAGTGCTGGAGGTCACAGAGATGAAGATGCTGAGGTTCTCTTTGGGAGTGACGCGGTTGGACAGGATCAGGAATGAGTCCA
>JAQNCB010000022.1:2616858-2636348 GCA_030068295.1 Euristhmus nudiceps | reverse complement strand
TATGTGCGTGTGTGTGTAAAGCATACAATGCACATATCACCCACTCTCACATTACTATTCTGGTATTTTCTTTAATTCATTGTTCATTTGCCTTTGTCCCTGTTTTGTATGTTTTTTCAGGTTGATGTCTGTGACCGGGACTCCATGGCTGCTCCTTTCTCTCCAAATATGCGAGGTCATCCCTGAATACATATGCGCAGCAGACTGTAAAGATGCCAGTGGCAGAGGCTGTGTGTCACAGAGGGGTCATGTGCATGCTTACACCCATTCCTTGTTGTACTATGTGACAGGGAAGCAAAAAAAAGGGTAGAAATTGCATACATCTTAGGTGAGAAAACTGGGAAGGGGGTGTTTTAATAGCCCTTTAGGTTTGGGTGATGCTATCGCCTCCGATTTTTGTCCTTGGCTAACAGGAATGTAACCTGACGTAACGTTCTCATGCATTTCTGCTCATCATGGCTGTAAAGGATAATTATTTGAGTTCTGGTAACTGCTCACTGGATTTTAGTTTTAATTTTTTCCCAAGATTTGGTGTAAAATCTCATCTAGATAGCTCATAGATGCCCATGATTGGCTGGTGATCACTGTTAGTGACACGGAGATGAGTATATGCCATCTCTTCCTTCTGTGAGAGCTCAGTCGCACAGCTCCCATGCACTTGCATGGTATCCCGCGGCATCAAAATGCATATGAGCCTGCAATTTAGAGGTTGATTGTCGACGCGCCACTCGGGAGCCCTAACACAGTTCAAGTTATACATGTTTCACAAACCCACCAAAGTCAGCAAGTTTGAGCTCGCCCAGATAGCTGATGAGGAGGTTCTGAGGTTTTAGATCCCGATGCAGAATCCTTCTACTGTGGATGTAGGATAAACCTCGCAACAACTGGAACATGAAGATCTATCAGAGAAAGACAGTGTGTGTGTGTGTGTGTGAGAGAGAGAGAGAGAGAGAGAGAGAGATTTCCTTTTGGATTCTTTCCTGTTTCTTTGAACTGAAGCAACACGAAGCCAAATGATCTCCTTACACGAACATTCCAAGGGTGAAGTCCTCCTGGATTCTGGATCATATACTGAGCCAAGTCTGTTTGCTGAGGGATTGAAACATATGAAGTTGATTTAAAAACCAACCCTAGAGCTAGCCTACTATTATCGTTTCTGCAATAATGTAAACATTTCTGAAGGTTTTAATAATCTGAAGGCTTTAGGGAAGGGAGAACTTTATGAAGATGGAGAACACGGTAGTGGTTTGCCCTCACCATGTACTCGAAGACGAATGTCAGGGACTCGCGGGTGTGGATGATGTCATGGAGCAGGACGATGTTGGCGTGTTTCAGGCCTTTTAACAGAGAGGCTGGGGAGTGAAACATAGCCGTAGTTCTGAAGAATGTTGATGTAGCTGATGATAATAAGTTAATAAAAGGAAAGGGTTAGGGTCTTCTTACCCTCCCTGATCGCAGTGAATGGTACACCTTCCTCTGTTTTCATTCGGATCACCTTCAGTGCCACCAGGTGCCCGTTTATCCTTATAGAACAACAAAAACATGCTGACCATCTGATGAAAACTCTGTGATACAACCAACACTAATTACATACATACTGAAAATGTATGTAATGAGGTCGCATTGTAGTTAGCCTCACATAAAGAAGATCCTGGGTTCGAGTCCTAGGCTTGGGAAGCCTCTGCTATTGTGGGTTTCCTCTGAGTACTCCAGTTTCATCCCACAGTACAAAGACATGCACATTAGGGTAATTGGCTGTTCCTAATTTCTCCTAGGTGTGAGTGTGAATGAGACTGTGCCCATCTCAGCCAACAGTGGGCGAAGATGGGGTACACCCTGATCCACTCCCCACAGCATTGCAGGGCCAACACACACACAACCATTCACACACTTATCCTCACCTTGGGGCAAATCAGAACAGCCCATTAGCCTACTATGTATGTCTTTGGACTTTGGAAGGAAACCAGCGTACCCGGAGGAAACCCACGTAAATATGGGGTGTCTATGCAGACTCTAAACTAAACCGTTCTCACTGAGCCCAGGACTTGAACCCAGAACCTTCTTGCTGTGAGGCAGACATGCTAACCACTATGCTCATAATTTTTTTTACATTTAATAATAAAACATACTAACCGGTAGTTTATATTTACACAGTAGTAATGTTTAACGTTGTAGAACTTCCACACAACAAGATATTATTATTATTATTATTATTATTATTATTATTATTATTATTATTATTATTATTTTAATTGATTTTCAGAATGCGAAAGTTTTGCACCTGTTCATCATAACAGTGTGTTTTTTGTTGATTAGGTTCTTTGAAAGTTCAGTTTGGAAATGAAAATAAAATGCATGACTTCAGATCTTTTACCCCCAATTGTTTATAGTCACGATTATGTGAAGCACGAATCATGAAGCCTCATTTAATTCGGTCCAAATGAACTGGGAAAAAATAATACCAAACCTCCATGTGGTGCATGTCGAATCAAAATTTTCACACACAGTCCAGAATCCACACTATGTCTGTAACATAACCATCTGAACGTCACTCACTCTCACTCTCTCACCCATTTGCCAAGCCACTTAATCCTACCAGGGTCGCGAGGAGGCTGGCACCTATCTCAACCGACAGGGCGAAGACACAGTAAAACCTGAGCAGCTCGCCAGAGTATTGCTGGGTGAACACACACACAGCCGTTCACACATACACTCACACCGAGGAGCAATATGTACAGCCAATTATCCTAAGGTACATGTCTTTGAACTGTGGAAGGAAACCAGAGTACCCTGAGAAAAATTCAAACTCCACGCTGAAATGCCCTCGTCAACCTCAAGACTTGAACCCAGGACCTTGTAGCTGTGAGGCTGATGTGCTAACCACTAAACGACACTGATTTATGAAACAAATTATTCCACGTTATAAATCCTGTGCTTATTAAAAAAAAAAAATCACAATTTTAACAGTACAGCATGTTGTGATTGCAGTGATACGATTGTTGTCATAATGAAAAAAAAATACTTTTAAATTTTAGATTAAGTTTGGGTTAATATTGTCACGTATTGTGGTTTTAATGTATGGTCTCAAGTCCAATTAGTTGTTAGTTGTTGTCCATGAATCAATGAGGTAATTGAGCATCCATTGCACATTAAATAAGTAATTAAATAATTACATTCTGACTTTACAGAAAGCATACTATTGGGGTAATTACAACATACCTCCAACACACAGAATGGATAATGCAGCAAATAGAGCCCATATGCATACTGATTTAAATTATGGTACCTATGTGCTCACCTTATAATATGCTCTGTGGTACTTGGATGTGACCAAATTAGTGAAAAAAAACTCCCTCATTTGAAAGTTTTAGAAAACGGCTTGGGTTTGTCCTTTTGAAGGTCAGTCAAGGTCACAGGTAATTGTTTCATTTGAAAGTCCATATATGGTTTTATATTAGTGCTCCATAGTAACGGCATGTCTATCAGCACTCGTTTCAGTGTTATAGAGCTCCTGCAGTCTATCACCAAAAACACTGCAAGCTTGCTGTCATTGACCTTTGACCCTGAAATTCAAAAATCACAAAATCTCTGAGACTCAGGTAAGGTAGTGTCCTCGCCAAGTTTGGTGAAAATTTGTGCACAGGTGTGGTCGGGACAAACTGATAAACAAACAAACAACAGTGATTACGATACCTCCGTGTAAACTGAATTTTGGATGGAGATAGTGAAGGCAATACTAGAAACCCACACATCACTCAGTGTGATAGTAAGAGAACTGAATCTTTGGGTTTGTCTGCCAGCCAGCCAGTAGAGGGCAACTGCATCACGACTGCCTTAAATTATTTACTGGTGTGTTTATTACACCTTTCTGTTTCCACACCAAGTTCCCTCCTCGAGAGCAGACTGCAGCCTGATCAGTAGTACAGGCTATTGTGCAATAATTAATAGTTGCTATTTTAATCTCTTGGCATAACTTGTTCCTCACTCAACCAGTCAAAGAGGAAAAACAGGTTTGCAATGCTCGCTTCATGATGTAAATACATCTCATTTAACTACTTTGCAGTAAGAGTTTTCCCATTAAAACACAAACAGATGTAGAGGTGTCCAGGCAACTCTGACCAAACCCAATTTGCCCAACACTGATCCTACTGAGCTTGTCTTTACCAGCTGGCCCACCACATGTATTCTGGACCCCTTCACCTTATACGTCCTTCCATCCTCCGCACGTTATTCATCATCGCTCATCGCTCATCACAGGCGAATTCCGCAGCACAGGGTAACAGTACATTCCCTGCTCCATAATGTAATATATAGAGTTACATGGCACCAAGATAAAAACTAGAATGTCACACTGCAGTGAAGATCTAAGGTGCAATAAATAAACACTGTACTTGACGGAACTTGATTGACAGGTGAAATTCTCTAACCAAGCAGCAGGATCATCGTAAAATAAGTTACTTCTACTAGAAATAGGTTTAATATTGATACATCTAGTGTCTTGTCATCTAAAAACATGCTTTTTGTTTATATTCAAAATATTTTAACCTGTGGGTGGCACAATGGTTCAATGGAGACCATGTTTGCCTCACAGCAAGAGGATCCTGGGTTTGAATCCCGGGCTTGGGGGTGATCCTTCAACTTCCACGAGCCTGCTTTTTTTAGCTGCTTGACTTGTTACTTATTATTATTTTAAAGATGGCCACAGACATTTTGATGTAAAATTGAAAGTAACTTTACAAACAACAGTTTTGTAAAGTACAGAAAGCTGTTTTTATTTGATAGTGGACAACCTATATGTCCAGAAGTACAGTTGAACACTTGACCATTTTTTATTTTATTTTGATATACTGTATTAATGCCGCAAGGCACATTATTGGCTCTGCATTTCACCCATCCAAAGTGAGGGCACACACACACTCTTGAACAGTGAGCACACACACACACACGGAGCAGTGGGCCGTCATACACATTGTGGGCACCAAGAGGGCAGTTGGGGGTTAGGTGCCTTGCTCAAGTGCACTTTAGCCATGAATGTAGAGGAAGCGAAGGTGCCGCTCACGCCCCCCACCACCACACATTTTTCCCTGCTGGTTCAGGACTATGAACCAGTGACCTTTCGGTCCCAAAGCCGTTTATCTTACCATTAGGCTATGGGTTAGGGTTTTTTCTGACCCAGAAAAAAATGCCAGACAGCACTTGAAGAAATCAAGGAGGAAGTAACCGCCTCGCTACACTGACACAAGTGAGGACTATATTAAATTACCTACACAGACATTTGGGAAGGTGCCCAACACATAGCATCAAGCCAAATTAGCCTCTCATGCAGATTCGTTCATTCGCCAAACCGTTTAATCCAACTAGGATCAGGGGAAGGTTGGAGGTTATCGGCTGACTCCTTTCGAAGGTGAGGTATCCCCTGAAAAGTCCACCAGTCTACTGTAGTGAAAACATACACACAACCATTCACACTCTCATCCACACTTCGGGGCAATTTGGAACAGCCATTTAACCCAATGTGCATGTCTTTGGACTGTGGGAGGAAACCAAAGTACCCAGACAAAAACACTCAAGCATGGGGACAACACGCATACACTACACAGAAACACTCTCACTGAGCCGAGGACTTGAATCCAGGACTTTCTTGCTATGCGACAGCCATGCTAACCACTATGCCATTGCCCCACTTTCATAAGGTTGTCATTGTGGGTAACCTAAGACTAAAACTGAATATAAACTGAATACGGTTTGACATGTTCATGAATGTTTACACTAAAAGTACCTCTCATTCACAATTAAATTTAATTTTTCGACCCTGGCACCCCCATACATAAATCTGATATAAACACATGCATGTACGTTCAGTACTAACCTGCTTATTCCCTTGTACACTGTAGCGTACGCACCCTCTCCTAATTTCTCCAGGTTCAGGTATGAATTCGCCGTTCCAAACTCCAAACCTGTGTTCTGTGCATGCAAGATTATGTCTTACAAATATTTTCAAAGATCCATTTGCATGCATAGTTGGAAACGTGTGTGAGATTGCATGTGTGTCTGGCTGTGTATATGCTGACCCATTGAAACTCTGGCTGAAAGTCCTTGCCGCCCAGCGGGTCGCTGTTACTCCGTCCTCTCTGCGTTCGGAGCCGACGCACTTGTAGAGTGTGAAACCAGTGAGAATGAGGAGTTTCCCCTCCGTCCATCTCTCCCAACTACAGCAGGCGAGGGAGAGAGAGAAATAGAGAGAGGGAGAGAGAGAGAGAAAATACAGAATAAAGTGTAAACACTCATCAACACCTCTGAATTCTTGCTGTCCATCATTTCCATTTTAATACCATGTTATCATTCGATGCTGAAGGATTTAATCATCATCCCAGAGGAAGTTAAACATGAAGGATAGAAGAATAGAGAGTGAAACAGAAAAGGAGAACGACAGAGTGACAGTCAGTGAGATATGATGAAGAGCTAGAGAACAGAAGTATTATATATATATATATATATATATAATACTTCTGTTCTCATATATATATATACTGTATATAATATATGTTAGGCTTAGTATAATCTAGCAATGATAAGCTTACTCTTGTGTGGCAGCACTCAATATGCATGTGTGTGTGTGTATGAGTGTGTGTGTGTGTGTGTGTGTGTGTGTGTGTGTGTGTGTGTGTGTCCAACTATCAGCTTGGGTCAGTCAGTCTCAAATCCTTAATTGGCTCACTTATTACTCAAAATAAACCATTTATTTACTAATCTATAACTCAAATTAGTCAAACGGCCAACTAAAATGGGTCAAAGGTCACAGATCAGAATTGATGCATTCATCCAAACAGATAGACGAATTTGCTTGCATGCGTCTGTAATTTATGAGTTAATTTGAAGTAAGGGGAAAAAACATTAGCATGTAGAACAGGGGTGGGCAAACTACGGCACATGGGCCACATCCGGCCCGTTAGTCTTTTTAATCCGGCCCGCTGAAAATTGATTGGTACAGAAGTGATTTTTGATGTGAATGATTGATTGACTGCATTCATTTGACTTTGGCTTGTATTGACAGCATTTCAACAACAGGTGGCGCATTAGGCGCTGTCAGTTGATTTTGCGGAGCACGAGCCACTTCCTATTATCACTCTTCTTCTGCGCAGAGCCCATCTGCAGCATTGTCAAAGAAAAGAAAAGTCGACAGAGAGTGCCGGGTGTTTACTAAGGAATGGCCACTTAAATACTTTTTTACTGAAATCCGGTGAAAGGTTCTGCTTTATTTGCCAAGAAACCATTGTGGGTTTAAAAGAATGTAACATCAGCCGTCACTTTTCCGCCAAGCATGCTAATTACGCCCACAACCTGTGAACACAAGAGCGTACGGCTACCACTGATAGGTTGGTAGCTGGCTTGCAGGCTCAGCAAAACAACGTTATCCAAGGAACTAAATGATAAATGATAAATATAAATATACAAGTCTGTACATGTGGGAATATGTGGAAGATATATAGGTGTATATAGGATGCAGTGTTGTTCAAAAATCTTTGCCCCTGACCAATTTCTGACATTTTTTGCATGTTTGTCACCGTCATCCATTACAGATCAAACAAACCTAAATATTACAAATTTTAAACAAAGATAAAACACAAGTAAACACAAAATGCAGTTTTTAGTGCCAATTGCATTTATTATGGGTAAAAAAAAAAAACGAGGCTGGTGGCATAGCAGTTAGAGTGCTGGGCTCATGATCAGGAGGTTGTGGGTTCGAATCTCTGTGAGACCCCCACCGTGCTAGGACCCCTGAGAAAGGTCTGAACCACAAGTGTGCCTCTGTCCACCCAGCAGTATAAATGGGTACCAGTAAAAATACTGGGAAGGTAACCAGCGATGGACTAGCGTCCCATCCAGGAGGAGTTTTTTTTAGTTATATTATCTTAATGCAGGATATAATCATCTCTGTGTTTTAGCTGAGGTTCTACACTCAGCCTCCTAGTCAACAAAACGTCGCATTATTCTGAGTCATGAAAAGAGAATTTATGATGCCAGTCCTCTCCGCTTTCTGTACACAGTTATCCTGCAAGTACACAATGTGGTTTCAGAGAGACTGATGGAAACTGTCATCAACTGAAGAAGCGAGCTCTTAAAGTGCTGCCTGATAAATAAACCAAAGTGAAGCCTTGGAGAGAAAGCCCTAGTTATGTGCCTTCTGTGCAAGGGAACATGCTGGACATTCATGCATATCTTCATACCTGGATTGTTATGAAAGCAAAAGAAGTTTCTGGAGTAATATATAGGAATATGCTTGTTTTCATTTTTTTTTATCTACACTTATATGGATGAGAAATGTGTTTAATCAAATCTACATCAAATTCTTAGCAGGTTGCAAACCAGACAGACAGACGATTCTAAAGAGAGATTGTGCAGTGTTTAATGAACTGGCTGGATGATTTCACCATCTCTGAACCCAGTCTAGTAAAAATCCGCAGGGATTCACTGGAAATTATCCACGTCCCATTTTCTTGTAGGGCACAGAAAGGATTTAAGCTCATCAACAGCACTGTGGAGACAGAGTTATCCTTTCACACCCTCAATATCCCCCCTCTTGCTGCTTTAATATTCACCCTCTCACTGCCCTAATATCCACATTCTCACTGCCTTAATATCCACCCTCTCACTGCCTCAATATTCAGCCTCTCCCTGCCTAAACATCCTCCCACATACTGCCTTAATATTCACCCTCTCACTGCCTCAATATCTACCCTTTCACTGCCCCAATATCCTCCCTCCCACTCGCTCAATATTCTTCCTCTTACTGACTAAATATTCATCCTCTCTTTGCCTCAATCTCTCCCTCTTGCTGCCTCAATATCTTCCTTCTCAAAACATCAGTATCCACCTTCTCACTGCCTCAGTATTCTCCCTCTCACTGCCTCAATCCCCCCTTTGCTGCCTCAGTATCCTCCCTCCCACTGCTTCAATGTCCCTCTCTTATTACCACATTATTCCAAATGTCCACCCTCTTGCTGCCTCAATGTCCTCCCTCTCACTGCCACAGTATCTCCCTCTTACTGACTCTACATTCACCCTGTCATTGCCTCATTTCCCCTATGCTGCCACAATATCCTCCCTCTCACTGCCTTTATAGTCACCCTCTCACTGCCTTAGTATCATTTGTCTCAACATCTCAGTATCCACCTTCTTCCTGCCTCATTTCCCACCTTACTGCCTCAATATCTTACCTCTCATTGCAACAGTATCAGCCATCGCACTGCCTCAATTTCTTCCCTTTTACTGACTTAATATTCACCCTCTCACTGCCTCAATATCCTCCCTCTCAGTAGCTAAGTATCTACCTTTTCACTCCCTCTCACTGCCTTAATCCCGTTTGCTGCCTCAATATCCTCCCTCCCACTGCTTCAATAGCCCCCTCTTATTGTCACAACATTCTCAATATCCACCCTCTTTCTGCCTTAATATCCTTCTTCTCACTGCCACAGTATCCTCCCTCTCACTGCCTCAATATCCTCCATCCCAATATTCTCTGCCTCAAAGTTCTTCTGACGACCCCAAAAGTCCATCGCAAATATGATTTCCTAATAACAGCTTTTCCGAAGGTACATTGTTGCTCAGATGTGCGAATGATAGCAATTCTTTTTCTTCTTTTTTTTTTTTATTAATGAGCAACATGCATTTTTAAAAATATTTGTTTTTATGTTTATAGTTGTATTTTTTTTTTATGTCAAAGCAACTGCTAGTTCCTGTTTCCTGACATTAGTAGCAAAAGACAGGCATTGTTTCAGCAGCCTTTTTCCCATTTGAGGTAAATTAGATAAACTTTTACAATAGAAATATTTATTGCCAAAAGATTGAACTAAAATGACATATGGAGTTTTATTATTACACATAGTGTAATCCGGCAGGGTAGATATGATGGATAATTTGATTCACACTGGATCTATAAGGCTAATAATGGTAACAGCTGGCAGATTAGCATAAATCTTAGCATACTCTTCTCAGAAACAATGTCCTTTTTTTTTCTTTCTTTCAAAATTTATTTCAAAGTCAAAATCCACACAAGCAAATCAGTTTAAATATAAAACAACTCAAAATGAAAACATATGTCTGTTGATTTAGCCATGTTGTCTCCTCTAGCATAGTGTGGAAATGTCCTTGACTTGTTAGCAACATTAGCTTCACTGAAAAGTTGTATATTCCTGTCAGAAAATATGGCTTATATGATGAGCTACATTCAGAGTTTAAAAGGATTTAAACAGTTTAACATGCTACAAATATTTTTGCTTTAAATTTAGCTTTGATAGAAGAAAAAAGGCAAACATTTCTGTCATTGAAGATTTTTTTAAATTAATATGGAAAAGATTTCTACCAAGAAATCTATTTATCATTATTGAAAGGAGTGCAAACACATACAGTATAGCATATGGCATAAGTGATTACAGTGCCCAACTTATTTAGTTAAATAACCCACCGTCACCACCGTTCACACACTGACTGAATAACCATCATTCAGACCATCGTCCTCGATGGTACAATAACACTAAGTGCAATAATCCTATTTAATGTTTCATGTGCAATACCCATATTTAATGTTCAAGTCAAATTTTTTGCATAAGTGCAATACTTATGATCAGAGCAGGTCTCGGACATCATAATATTTTACCTCCATGCACCTTATAATTAAATTTCTACCTCCTACCTACTTGAATACCATGCATCTTTAAACATATCACTCATCTTCTGTACATGTATACAAATGATATCTGTGTGTGTAGATGTAACTATATGTGCACATGCAGGTATATGCATATATGTGTATGCAGGTAAACGCACATGTAGAGCCTAGTGTAGTCCCTGAGTCATTTTGTGTACCAGTACTTTCTTTTACAATTGCTGCTAAACAAAATAGCTGCTGAACAGATTTTCATAGTTCATGCAACAGTGGCAATAAAGTCTCTTATATCTCTTATATCTTATGTCTTATTTCACAAGGACATTTCAGAATATAAATGTAACTTAGTAATAGGAGTCATTCTTTAATTGATTTAAAATGATTGGTGGGGCAAATTGGGACTTGCTTTTGAAAGGAAAACAGTCAGCTTTAGGGTTGTGACACTAGCTCTGGCTGGATCATGTTGCTAAGGAAAGACAAACTAACATTTGAGCATATAATTATTTATACATTTAGTTAATATTGTATACTAACTCAGGATTTAGAAATGTGATAAGCTGTTCTCCATCCCACCAAATTACTCTCACTCACTCACTCACTCATTTGTCGGACTGTTTAACCTTATTAGTTACGGAGATGCTGAAGCCTATCTCTGCCAACACTAGGCGTAGGTGGGGCATACCCTGAACAGCACACCAGAGTATCGCAGTGTAAACACACTCAACCATTCACACTCACAGGCGCACCTAGGGAAAATTTGGAACAGCCCATTACACTAATGTCTCCAGTCTTTGGACTGTTGGAGGAAACCAGAGCACCCGGAGGAAACCCATGCAAGCACAAGTTAGACATGCAATTCCAAAAAGATAAGGACTCGAATCCAGGACCTTCTTGCTGCTGACGCTTCTAGCTAACCACTATACCACGGTGCAACCCCCCCAACAAATTATCACGAATGAAAGTTTTTCCAGAAACTTCAACTTAGCATCTTCAAGGGTTCTTTGGTTCAAGGTTTTCTTTAAATCTTGGATTGTGGAGCACTAAATATCCAAATAACATTTCATAACCAAGATTTTTCTGAAAGTGTACCTCAAGGGCAGGCAGAGATGAAACAGTGCAACTCCAGGAGGTCGTCTCTTGTACTTTCAACTCTTCGTTTCTCTTGTAAACAGATTCCTGTCTGTCGTCTACATCTTTTTGTCTTCCACAACACCAACAACATTTTCTCACACACAGAGAACCCCAGAGACGGAACCTCCACTGAAAATCCTCCATTACTGTTTTTAGCCCTGAAGGAAAGCCTCGCTCATATGACTTGGGTCTCTTGTTATGTGTGTGTGTGTGTGTGTGTGTCTGTGTGTGTGTGTGTGTGTGTGTGTGTGTGTGTGTGTGTGTGTGTGTGTGAATAAGCAGCCTATCAAATATGCTGTGTTGCTGTTGTAATGCAGATTGACTGGATATCTGCCTGGATAACTGGTGGGTTTGGAAATGAAGATTGATGCTGATTGAAGAGTAGTTAATTCACTGCATTTTAAAGCTATCCTTTTAAAGGTTTGCAGGTTTGCAACCCATTACTCTTATGCCAAGTGGTTATATGTGCTTCATACTACATGTGATAAATGCAGAGGTGAAAATCACTGCTCTCTGTGCAGTGAGAGAGAGAGAGAGAGAGAGAGAGAGAGAGAGAGAGAGATGTGTATGTGACCACAGGAATTTAAAAATGTATTGCGTCTCTCTGAGTCCCAAGTCACAAGACCTGATGTCAAACTCAAGTCGCAGGAATTCTTTGATTATAGGCACATATTTTACATAGATGTTAACGCCAAAAATTGTTTCTAGGTTGAAAATTAAAAATCCATTCATCAAGTCATTAATCTAGTATAAGCCTGTAAAGTTTTGTGAGATTCAGGTCAGTAATAATGGAGTGGTAGGACTTTAAATTCTCATAACTGTGACATCATAATAATTTGCATCTGAGTCGAAAAAAGAAAAGAAAAAATCTATTCCTCCTGAATTTCTGCCATTGATGTGCAGTTCATTGTTGCCAAATTCCATTCAATTCTGTCCACGTATTTATTTTTTATTATTATTTATTTACTTTTTTAGTTATGACATCAATTCTGTTTCCAATTCAAAAAGCCAAAATCAGATTTCATGGATTTCTAGCTATTGTCCACTAAAAAGACTCCAAGTTTCATGTGATTGTGATACTAATGATGGAGTAGCACTTTCAGAGCCAACTGAACTGGAGCCCAGTTTTACATTTTCAGACCGGAAACAGAATAACGAAGTCATAACTGAAAATTATTTCACTTTTTCCTTTTTCTGACCCAGATGTAGAATCATGACATCACAGTGTGGATAATGACAAGTTAGAAGCGACAGCTCATCTTACACCCCTGTATGTTGTTCTGAGATGTTTTGTATACTTTCTGACTGAAAAAGGACCCAACTATCCAAATGGTCTCGAATATCTTGTACGTTTAATTTTTCTAGTATAATGTCATACTATATGATATCCATTACTGTGATAAGATCAGGGCTGAAATATTATGCGTGGACTTTAAAAATCTTAAATTTTGCAAGCCTTGCGGGGACCATTAGACCATATGAGAATTTTTCATGTTTGGCTGAAAAATATAAAAGGATAAGGGATAAAAATATATGAATCTTGCATCGATATATATAAAGCTGCATATTCTGAATAACATATTTAATTTTTTTTGGCACAGAAAATTTTTAACTTATCTGTAATTGACGCTTACAAAGACAACAAGGACTGGCAAGGCGACATAGTGGTTAGTACATCCGCCTCACTGCAAGAAGCTACCAGGTGAAATCCCTGGCTGAATTTTGCATGTTCTACCCATGTTTGCATGGGGTTCCTCCGGGTACCACAATTTCCACCCACAATCCAAGACATGGACAGTGAATTACACTAATTGGCTGTTCCAAATTTCCCCTACATGTGAGTGTAAATCTTTGTATGTGTTGCCCTTCAGTGGTCTGGCAAGCTGTTCAGGGTTACCATGCCTTCACCCAGCATAGGCTGAGATAGGCCCCAGCCTTCCTGCGACCCTCATAGGATTAAGGGGTTCAGCAAGTGAGTGAAAGGGTGAGTTAAAAACACAAAACCGCCATGTCGGGTCTAAAACCCACAGTCAAAATACAATACATTTTACAGGTGTACAAAATCTTTATACATTTATGTGATATTTTACTTTTTTTATTCTACTTTACATAATTTTATTCCGATGGCACGGTGGTATAGTGGTTAGCACATTCGCCTCACAGCAAAAAGGGCCGGGTTCGATTCCCAGCCTGAGAGTTTCTGTGTGGAGTTTTCATGTTCTCCCTGTGCCTGTGTGGGTTTCCTCCCAATGTCCAAAAACATGCACAGGAGGCTAATTAGCTCTTCTAAATCTCCCTTAGGTGTGCATGTGTGTGAATGGTTGTGTGCGTGTTGACCCTGTGAAGACCTGACGAGCTGTCCAGGCTCGGCTGAGATGGGCGCCAGCCTCCCCATGACCCTAATTAGGATTAAGTGGTTTTGAAAATGAATGAATTATAATTTTATTCACATCTCACATTAATTAAGTCATTTCCACTGGAAATAATGACATTAACAGCAATGATCAAAGCATGGTTAGATGCAAAATGTTTAGAGCTTATTCTACTTTAATAATGAGAAAATTTTAATTGTGGATTTGTGTTTGGATTAAGCTTTTAGAGCTGATTAAATGCAAAGGTCTCTAAAGCTAACAGATTAGTTTATTAATTAAGGAGCAATATAAGCAGTCAAAATTGAGATCGGACAGCATGTCATTGATTCCAGATGGAAAATGTGTTTTGCAGCATTCAAAATAAAACAAGACAAAAAGGGGAAAGAAATAAGTGTGAAAAAGTTAGGATAAAGATATAATCATTATAAAGAAATACAAACACAGTGTATATATATATATATATATATATATAATAAAAGCTGAAGAAATTATATCTGTCCAACAGTGCTCGATACGCAGAGTAGCCATTCAACCCTGAATTGACAGTCCATGATGAAATGACCAATAAGAGTCAAAACAAACTGTTATGTTGCATTTATCTTATTCTGGCACCATTATATAATATTGTTCTTTCAAGTGTATTAGAGGAAAACTACAGTAACTGACAGTATCATTGTTATAATGAAAATAATATGACAGAGTACTCACTTTTAACTCTACTGTGACATAAATAAAAAGATTGATATAAATAATTTGCATATGTAGCATGTGTAGTGGAAAAAACCCCTTTCATTTATTAAAAAAATGTTAGAAGACTTGAAACACACTAAAATTCAAAATGGAAGTCAGGTAATATATGCTCGAAATACACAAATACAATGCAAAATCAAAACTACATGTTGTGTTCAACTTTAATAATGAAGGTGCTGGGATGACAGAGTCATCAGGGAATCCATCCATCTATCCATCATCTATATTGCCTATCTGTCAAGGTCATAAGGGAAGCTGGATTTAATCCCAGTTGATGAGAGATGGATGGAGCCTGAAAAAGTAGTCAATCTATCACAGAAATAACACAGAGATTCACATTTATTCACATTCATACCTGTGGGCAATCTGGAGTATCTAGTTGACCTAGTGCACATGCCTTTGGACTGTGGGAAGAAACCCACGCAAGCATGGGTCAAAATGAACACTAGGCATAGCTAGACCTCAATCAGCATACTGAAAAAAGTCTAAATATCACCCAAAACATGAAAAATAGCAAATATTTGTACAAGTGCAAAACTGCTTTTTATTCAGTGTAGAGTTAAAGTGCAAGTTTGTGTTTTTTCACTAATACTAGCAAAATGTTCCAACAAAAGCAAGTCTCAGATCTGTTAATTATACAATCTGCCATAGAATATTTCCATTACAGTAAACTAATTCCCAGCAATAATTGTATGCTGTACATAAATACAGGAATATCTGTTCCATTGCAAATAAAAGACTCAGTCAGCCTTAAAACTTGAGCCAAGACCCTTCTTGCTGTGGGCAACAGTGAGAACCACTGCACCACCATGCTGCTTATTAGAAAATGTCACATCAAACCGTTCTTTGAACACTAGAGCGATTCTTATTGCTAACACTTTCTGTAGGGTTTAGTGGTGATAGTGTTAGATATGAACTGGTGAACTTTTAGATTTACTTGACTTAAAAAATACAGTTGATTAATTAATTCTGGAGCCTATCTCAACCGACTGTGGATGAAGCCGGAGTACACTCTTAACACCTCTCCAATCCATACTTACAGTTGTCAATTATAAATGTTTAATGCAACCTGTTTTTTTTATCATTTATTTATTTTAGTTAGCACAAGATATTTTTTGTCAGTAGCAATCAAACACATGCAAGAGATGTCATAGCTTGAGATTTTTCCAGGTGAAGTATTTCTTTAAAAGTGGAAAAATTAAGAGACATGTACTTTTTTGTTTCTGTATGGTCCAGAACAGAAAGAACTAAAAGCAGTTAATATGCAGTGTCACTCCCTCTGTAGAATACTTATTAAAATTAAAAACTCTGATTAAAATTTTATTGAGAGAGAGCCACCCTACTAGTTAAGACTCTGTTGAAGATACTGGTACAGCACACTCTCCATAGGACTGCTCATATATTCAACACATTTACCCCACTCAAATATTAATACAGGAAAATTCAGACATAAATGTTTTATTACCTCCATCATGCCCATGTTTGCATGCATTAAAAGCTATGTGACAGTTGCCTACACTAAAATTAGATTTTAGGCATGAGTAGTATAATAATAACATGGCAGCATGGTGATATAGTGGTTAGCAGGTCAACAGCACAGAAGCAGATCCTAGAAGAGAAGATCCTGAGAAGTCTGGATGCTCTCCCTGCTCTTGCTTATCTGGGTGTTCTGGTTTCCTCCCACAAGGGGCAGCTTTAGCCTAATGGTAAGAGAAACGGCTTTGGGACCAAAAGGTCGAACCAGCAGAAAAGATGTGTGGTGGTGGGGGAGTGAGCTGCACATGTCTGTGAAGCTTCTCAGTCATCCAGGTCATAGTATCCAAGGTATGTAGTTTCCTTCTGTCAACTGGACTGGAAATTTGGTTGAAGTCATTTAGCTACATATCCAGGGCTTCATATTAGGAGCTTCTGCAGTTCTAAAAGCTCATGCAGGCAACCAGAATTTATACTATGTGGTTCAGGACTCACCCTTCCTAAGAGGTGTTAGTTTCACCTAGGCCAGGGTCGTTACAGTCATTAGGGTCTCTCTCTCTGAACAAAGCAGGGGTGTGAGGGCGAGGTCGTTGGCAGTTTCACTCTGTTTATGGGAACAGAGAGGGGTGCGCGTGAGTGGCCCAAGAATTTTGCTGCAGTTTGGCTGGGTAAAGATTCCAGCACCGAGCAGTAAATGGGTGAAAGATAGTGTCTTAGGCCTCCCCCTCTATTCAGAGAGGGTCATTCTCTGTTCACAAAAATGGCTTCTTTCACTCCACATTCAAACCACTGGTCTTTCCTGGCCAAGATCTGGACATTTTTGTCCTCAAAAGAGTGTTTCTTTTCCTTGAGATGCAGGTAGACTGCGGAGTCCTGTCCTGAGGATGTGGCTCTCCTGTGTTGGGATACAGGGAAAAACCAGAAGAGGAGAAGGAATGTGGTCATCCCATATGTGAGAGAGGGGGGTGTGAGTGGCCCAAGAATTGTACTGTAGTTTGGCCTCTTAGGAAGGCATTCTAGAGAAGGCTTAAATACAGCTAATAAGTGAAAAGATCAGACAAACTCACTTCACCATTGACAGCCTGCAAATAAAAATTGACCAGATCCAGGAAAACTCTCCACACTCCTCCCCACCAACATCATGGCAGAGGTGGACAGATTTGTACACACTGTCTAAGAAACACAACACAATAAGAGCAAAGAAAGACAGAGGAGGAAATTTCAGTCACTTCAGGCACGGCAAGCTACCACTCACTCTACACTAGAACTGACATGGAGAAACAATCACAATGATCCATCCCACACAGGGAAGCAGGAAAATGCGTGCAGAATATATCAGACAGACAGCTTACCCAAGAAGAGGAACAGGTCCTTGCCAAAGGACTCAATTTTGCCATCACCCTAGAACAGGTACCTGTAGTGGACCTCATTACAGCTACAGAATCTGCAAGCAGGGACAACCAACTCACCAATGCAGAGGCAGAGCAGTTGAGAATACAGGTATCAGTAACACTCTCCAGCGCCAAGGCCCCCTTCCAGTCTTACTATCCTGGAGAGGAAGGCCTTGAAATCACTTCGAGCAGACCATGACATCACCATCCTTCCAGCAGATAGAGGGGCACAGTGGTTCTCAATACTGCTGATTATATCCAAAAGTTCACCACCCTACTGATTGACACCACCACCTATGAAAAACTCAAGAGGGACCCGACTAGCAACTAAAAAAAAGCCATAACCCTCCTGAAACAGTTGGAAGATGACCAGGTCATTAACAAACAGCTCTACTACAGTCCATACCCAGGAGAAACCATGCCTCGGATTTATGGATTACCCAAAATCCACAAGGAAGGAGCTCCACTCAGATGAGCAACATTCATTCAGTGACTTACGACATTGGCAAACACCTCTCCAAGATTCTAGCACCACTGGTGGGAAACACACCACACCTTATCAAGAACTCACAGGATTTCACCAACAAAGCAAAGGACATCACACTCCACATGGATGAAACCATGTCACCTCTCTGTTCATGCATTCCCACCACAGAAGCAGTCACAGTGGTTAGGAAAAGACTACTCCAGGATAACTCTTGGGTCCACAGAACTGACCAGAGAGTGGATCACATCTGCTCCTTGCTGGACCTCTGTCTGACCACTACCTAGTTCCAATTTAATGAAGGTTTTTACCACCAGAAACATGAATGTGCCATGGGCTCACCTGTGTCTCCCATAGTGGCCAACCTCTACACCTCTTTCAGAGGAACAGCACCCCACCACTGGTACAGATATGTAGATGACACATGGGTTACCATCCAGAAAGAGGAGGTTGAGGCATTCACTGAGCACATCAATTCCTTGCACAAGAACATCAAGTTCACCCAGGAAAATGTCAAGGAGAGCTTCCTGGCCTTCTTGGACTGTGCAGTGAAAGCTGAAGAGGATGGGGTTCTCAACATTGAGGTATATAGGAAAGCCACCCACACAGACCAATATCTGCTGTTTGATTCACACCACCCACTGGAACATAAACTGGGAGTCATCAGAACCTTACAACACAGAGCACAGAGAATCCTAACAGGTATGCAGGACAGAAAGAAGGAAGATGGTCACATCAAGTAGGCCCTGAAAATCTGTGGTTATCCTAACTGTACCTTTGTGAAAGCAGCCAAAAGAAATAAGACGCAGACAGAGGGTACAGGGAAAGAACAGAAGAGGAGAAGGAATATGGTCATTGCATACATGGCTGGGGTGTCTGAAAAACTGAGAAGAAGTTGGTCCATCCTAAGGACAAAATACCCAAACACAAGCTGGATAATGTAGTTGATGCAGTCCGATGCAGTGAAGAATGCTCAGAACTGGATATTGGGGAAACTAAACAGCCGCTTCACAGGCGAATGGTCCAACACAGGAGATCCACAACTTCAGGACAGGACTCTGCAGTCTACCTGCATCTCCAGGACAAGAAACACTCTTTTGAGGACAAGAATAATAATAATAATAATAATACATTTTACTTAAAAGTGCCTTTCAAAACACCCAAGGACACTGTACAGCAAAAACATATTGAGAAAGAAAAGAAACAAAAAAAAACAAGTAACA
>JAQNCB010000022.1:2606737-2616758 GCA_030068295.1 Euristhmus nudiceps | reverse complement strand
TGTGTGTGTGTGTGTGTGTGTGTGTGTGTGTGTGTGTGTGTGTGTGTGTGTGTGTGTATGTGTGTGTGTGTGCGTGCATGTGTTTGCAGCTCCATCTGTAATTCCCTGAAAACTCTTTTGGTACTGAATGATGGAGGTGTTGTACAACTGGGACAGCAGCTATGATTCAGTCAGTTAAAAAGCTGCCAGATGTTAAAAACCATACAATGAGCACAGGGGACCGGGATTTGTATCTTTCAACAAGGTGAATATGTAATCTACACAACCGCACAACTCCAATCTTTTCTTGTGCTCATTCATTCATTCACTCATTCATTCATCCTCTGAACCCATTAATCCTAATTAGGGTCGCAGGTAGGCTGGCACCCATCTCTGCCAACTCTGGGTGAGGACAGGGTACACCCTGAACAGTTCGGCAAACCACTGCAGGGACAACGGGCACACAGCCCCTATAACACCCATATTCACAGCTAGGGGTGATTTGGAACCATCTATTAGTGTACTGTGCATGTTTCTAGACTGTGGGAGGAATCTTACCCAAGCACGAGGAGAACACTAAAACTCCACACAGAAACGTTCAAGCCCGGAAATCGAACCCAGGCCTTTTTGCTGTGAGACGGACGTGCAAACCACTGCTCTACCCCACCACCCAAGTTGGATGTGGCATTTTCCCGAAATACATGAATAAACAATGCAACCGTCTATGAATATTCAAATTTGCAATTATTTACATTAAAAAGTAAATTTCAGCACCCCTTCCCCATGCAATCACACAATACATGTTCCATATCAGAACATGATCGGCTCCTACAGTTTGACCAGCTGGAAGTTGGTACCATCCCGTTAACACCCTAACTGGTCAAGATGTTTCTTTGTTAACCAGCAACATACAACTTAGCAACGAGTTGGGGTCGTATCAAAACCTCTGAAAGACACGACACCAACAAGCTGATATCCCATAATAGCCATCTAACAACAACCTAACAACCTGCAGACTTAGCATAGTATGACTCTGTCAAGCCAGGGTCAAAGTTCATCTAAGAACTTTAGCCTTTTATCAGCTGCAAAAGATCTGAGTTAACCTGCCACCCTCTACCCCACCCCACCACTCCCCTCAAATATTCACATGTTGTTTATTTTCAGAGTGAAACGGAGATACACAAAAAATTACTGTTTTCTGATTATTGCAGTATAAAAATTGTTATTCCTGGGGTATTCCAGTGCTGGGAAGTGTTACTGAAAGCAAGCAATCAACATTGGGTGGCAAGGGATCTCCTGGGACCTCAGGGAAGATCTCAGGGAAGTTCTTAGAGAAGTTCTCAGGAAAGTTATGGACAAGTACAATTCAGGAGATAGAGGCACTGAAGGTGCGGTGTCTTCTATACTTGCTGTAATTACAACTTCTTCAAGAATGTCAGGTTGATGTAACGGTAATAAACTCCTCCAGGAAGTGCTTTTATCAGAAAAGCATTAAATTAGGCGAAGTGATAGTGACCCTTCCTCATCACACAATATTTATTCATTCATTCATTTTCTGAACTGCTTAATGCTAATTAGGGTTGCGGGGAAGCAGGCACCCATCTCAGCCGACTCTGCGCGAGGACAAAGTACACCCTGGACAGCTTTCCAGGCCATCGCAGGGCAGAAACATGCTAACGGCTATGCAGCCTTCTCTTTAGGAAAATCAGCAAAGGTTCTTTTACATGCTTCTCACCATAGACAGTGAGCGACATGGCTGGCTTTTGAAAACCCAGTTAGGTGAACTGGCAGGGGCAGCAGTGACAACTCAGACGTGGTGAGGCTTGAACTCCCATTCTTTGGATCAGTAATCCAGCACCTTACCACCGGGAACAGCACCGCCCATCACACAATATTGTGACTGATTATTTTCCTATTCCAGCATGCATTTTATTCCTTCTATAATATTCCAGTCGACAGTCTTCCATGTGGGGCCAGTGGCGTAGTGGTTAGAGTGCTGGGCTCATGATCAGGAGGTCGTGGGTTCGAATCTCTGTGAGAACCCAACCGTGCTAAGACACCTGGGCAAGGTCTGAACCACAAGTCTGCCTCTGTTCACCCAGCAGTATAAATGGGTACCAGTAAAAAAAAAATATATATTTTAGCGTCCCATCCAGGAGGAGTTGAACTCCTAGTCGTTTCATGCTACAGAAACTGGGGATAAGCACCAGCTGATGAGTCTCTAGGCTCGGGTGTAAAAGCCCAATATGAGCCACTAGACTTGGTAGACTTGGGTGTAAACGCCCACAGACCTTACCAGACAGTCTGTCACTGTGTTTTTTCTCACTGCAGCAACATCCTTATATCCATATTCTTGCATAAACTTCTCCTGCAGCATCCTTTTCCATTATTTTATGTTGTGTCCCTGTTTCCCTTCCTCCCTCTTCTCCATTAAATTGAAGTGCATCTATGACTGCCTTCTCTCTCTCTCTCTCTCTCTCTCTCTCTCTCTCTCTCTCTCTCTCTCTCTCCATGTGTCTGTCTGTTTGCTTAACAGTCGCTCCTATGTTCCCTGAATAGCCTGCAGGATTTAAAGTGTTCAGTGAGTAGGCAGCAGAGAGAGAGAGAGAGAGAGAGAGAGAGAGAGAGAGAGAGAGAGATGTTAAGTGGACAGCATAGCATGTAATACAGCAGGACAGTGAGAACAGAAGACATGCAGAAAAATATCCTCTTCTTGCATATTTTACTTGCAACT
The DNA here is from genome assembly GCA_030068295.1 of Euristhmus nudiceps. Taxonomy (NCBI): domain Eukaryota; kingdom Metazoa; phylum Chordata; class Actinopteri; order Siluriformes; family Plotosidae; genus Euristhmus; species Euristhmus nudiceps. The sequence continues at coordinate 2,614,045 of JAQNCB010000022.1, read as the reverse complement.
TCTGCTTTGTTTCCTGCTGAGCTGCTCCGTAAAAAAGAAAGAAAGAAAGAAAGATATACAACCAGGATACTGTGTGTATGCCTCACACACCAAGTCAAGGTAGTGACAAAACTATACAGGAGCCTGCGGCTGGATTTATATCAACATAAAGAATTAGTATAAGACTATTAATCAACCTCGACGGCACACACACACACACACACACACACACACACGCACACACACACGCACACACACACGCACACACACACACACACACATGCACACACACGCACTCTCTTACAGTTGCACTCTGCAATCCTGACATGCACCAAGACTTACATTCCATTAATTTCCTCCACTGATTATAAAACTGTCTAGAATTATGATTATGAAAGAGAACATCAGCGCTCTCGGTGTGAGCTCACAGCCAGGTGCACTGATAATCTTCAAGGTTAAAGGTTCAAGTTTAAAAAAACTGTGTGTGTTTATGGTCTTAAGCTAATTGCAGATACATCAGTATTTTATATTATACTATACGACTAAACATGACAATATATCCCGATTAGGAAAGCAAACTAATAGAAAGAGAATGAAAGATAAGGAAAATGGGTAAGGCAATGAATGAAAGGAATCTTTTTATTTTTTTTAAAAAAACAGGAAGACTTAAATGAAAGGGTTAATAAAAAGGGGAAATTAAAGCGGGATTGGACTCTGAGACTAAAGGAAATAGAAAAAGGAAATGAGGAAAGAGAAAAAAGATAAAAAGCATTTCATTTCAGGAAAGAAAGTAAAATAAGAAAGGTGTAAGTGAAGGATGGGAAATGAAAAGCAAAATAAATGGGCAAGTAACGTGAATATTTTTGAAATTTCTTTACCCGTCTTTGATTTAGAAACAGATACATTTAAAATGTATGAGAAAGACAAGGAGGGAGGGGGCAGGAAAAAGAAAGACAGAGTATAAGGAAAAAGAAATATAACATTGAATAGAAAGAAGAAAAGGAAAAAATGCAAAAGTAAAGGAAAGGAAAAAAGATAGAGGGAAAAGGAAGAGAGGAATTAATGGGAAAAAAGGGCAAGAGAAAAGAGAAAAGGAAATGAAATGAAATTCACTAAAAGGGGACAAAGGAAAAGGGGGAATAACTGGAAAGGAAAGGATGAAATAAAAGAAATAGAAAGAAAGGAAATGAAAGGAAAGTAGGAAATTACAGAAAAGGAAAGGAAAGGTATGGAGGAAATAAAAGGAAAGAAAAGGAATGAAAAAAATGAATGGAAATGAAAGGAAAGAAAAAGGTAAATAAAAGCAAATGAAAGGAAAAGAGAAAAGAAGGGAATAAAAGGAAAGGAAATGAAAGCTATGGGAAGCAACGAAAAGAGGGGAAGGACAGGATGAAATGAGTGGAATAGAAAAGAAAGGAAATAGAAGGGAAGGGCAAAGGAAATGAGGGAATAAAAAGAACGGAAAGAAAATCATAGAAAAGAGGGCAGAAGAAAGTAGGAAATAAATGGAAAGGGAAGGAAAGAGGATGAGTAAAGGATGAAATAAATGGAACAAAAAGGAAAAGAAAGAAATTAGAAGAGATGACAGAATGATGAGAGAAATAAACTGTATGTCCAACAGAATCCTCTGCTCCTCACATTTAATTATTCCATTGCCTCATTTTTCTTTCCTTGCCCCGACTTCCTTCATCATCATCAGCTTCACTTCTCACCTCCTCTGCACGTGTGTGTGTTTTGCTGCAGGTTTCTTTTCTTGTGTGAAAGACAGATTACAGCAGCACTCAGTGTTGATGGTGTAGCAGTGGATGGAGAGGAACACTGTACTCACCCAGCCGCTGGAATGCTTCGGTCGCAGCATGTCGGAGGTTCTGCATGCTGTCAGAAAGGATCCAGTGGTGTGAACAGCTGGGGAGCCTCACAGTGACTGACACATCTGGAGGATGTTGAACGTGTAAGAATTCACATTGTCCTACTTGTAGCTCAGAGCAACATTAACAGCAGCATTGTCTGCACGCCAACAAGTTGTGCTTCGCGCACGCACGCACACACACACACACACACACACACACACACACACACACTCGCTCTGTCTGTCTCTCCCCCTCTTTCCCTTCTTTCTCCTGCGCAATCGCTACTGCGTGTGTGTGTGTGTGTGTGCGTGTGTGTGTGTGTGTGTATGTGTGCGTGTGTGTGGTGTTAACCAATGAGAACAGCCGGATGGGGGCCACCACCCAATTGGCTGAATCAAGAGAGTGGCACTGGGTTGGTGTCTGTTTTGAAAGGCAGGAGACAAGTGTGTGTATGTGTGTGTTTGTGTGTGTGTGGTGTATGCACTGTGCAGTGTACACATGTAGGTGTGTCCAGGGGCAAGAGCAAGATCTGTGAAAAAGCAAACATAACTTTTTATTTGTAGAACGGCACTCACCTAAAAACACCTTAAGCTTGTACACACACACACACACACACACACACACACACACACACAACGATGATGATAATAATAATAATAATAATAATTATTATTATTATTATAGTTATTGTTATTACTACTACTACTACTACTATTATTATTACAAATATTATTAGGGGTCCAGGCATCAGCTTGTCGTGCCGGTGGTGTAATGGTAAGGGCTCATGATTGAGATGTTGTGATTTTGAATCTTGTCGAATCCCCACCACACTAAAACCCTGAGGCAAGTAGTACGACTTCTTCACCCAGCAGTAAAAATTGGTACCTGTAAGTACTGGGAAGTATTTTAACAGCCATCATCACTCAGATTCATTCTTCCCCAACTTTTTTCAGAAAGAAACCCCCTCATCCCTGTGACACTATTTTCACATATTCAAACCCTCTGTAACATCTTTCATCTAAATTATCACCATCTTTCTTTTCATCACTCCTCTTCATCATTCTTCCTCTTCATCATCACTCCCCTTCCTCTATATGACCCCCCTTGATCACTCCTCTTCATCACCCCTCTCTATCACTCCTCCTTCTCTTCATCATTCCTCCTCCTCTTTATCACTCTTCATCATCATCATTTCTCTTCTTCATCACTTTTCTTCTTCTATCACTCCTCACCATCTTTCCTCTTCCTTCTCATCATCACTCTTCTTCCTCAGCATTACTCCTCTTCATCACTCTTCATCATCACTCGTGCTCATTATTCCCATGTTTGTTTGGGTTTTTTTTTTTAGAAAAAAACTTATCCCTGTGACATCTCTACATATTCATCGCCTCTCTGTTGCGTCATTCGTCTTTGGTCACCCCTGTGACAACGCCGCTGATTTTCTCTCCTCACAAATTTCAACACATCTCTGTCATCATCAGTCCAATTCACTCTCTCACAAGCCGAGCCTTATAAATAAAAAAAATAGCTAAGATTACCAAATGCATTTTTATGTTTAAAAATCATTAAATAAATAATTAATCTCCTGCTTCTTCTTCTAAAGTTCTTCAACTGTACCTTTAAGAAAAGCGAACTGCTAAATGTCGCTGCATTTTGTCCCTTCCCCACGCCGTAGCAGAAAGCTTCACAACAACAGCCGCCTGTCAGCTACATCCTGCGTCGGCGCTTCGCTTTTTTTTTACTGTTCGCCTCTATTTCATTGAAGAACTACTAAAACAAACATTCCGTCTTTTTTTTGGTTGTTGTGTATTTGAGCGGTAAGTTCATACTGTGACTGTTTAGCAACAGTTCGCCACATACACACTAACACACGCGCGCATAGCTCAACCATCCGCTCTCCAGGTTAGTCCCTGAGCGGTAAAGGCGCTGTCAGACAGCGACCGAGTCCCAAACGGCTCCTTTCCTCTCACGCTAGTGATCTACAAAGGGCATGATATAATATTGCGTACAACCTTTATAGTGCGCTACGTCTGTGTGAGGTAGGTATTTGAAATTTGGCCGGTGCCTTGGCTAGGTAGCTATAATACTCACAGCAATGTTATTATTATTGTCATTATTTGCTTCTTAGTATTGTTACTATTATTATTACTACTATTGTTTGTTTATCTAAATGTAGTTGATTATTTAGAATCTAAGAAATCTTATGATGCTGAAATGTTGAAAATGGCTCATTTAATCTTTTTTGTAAACTGCCACCTGCTTTATGACTTCACTCTCAATAATAATAATAATAATAATAATACGTTTTAGCTGTAAAGTGCTGCAGAGATAAAAATTATTAAAAACATATTTACTGTAACAGACAGTCTGTCAGTGAATATATAATAATAATAATAATAATAATAATAATAATAACAATAATAATAATAATATAAATATATTATTTTTGGGAAGAACTAAATAAAAAATACATTAAAAAAACAAAAAATAAAGGAATGACAGAATAAATGGAAAGGACATCAAAAGAAGCGAAAATTGCTTATAACATCACCACCACCACTAATAATAATAATAATAATAATAATAATAATAATAATGTATTCTGTTGTATTATGAATAATAATTATAAACCTTCCTTTGTTGGCATATTTGATCAAACTGAAAATATTTTGGTAATAAAATTGTTTATATCATGATTGTTATCCTTTGTCGAGAAACTACTCTTAATGAAAAGTTTATTGTAAAATACACTGATTATTCTTTAACCAAGAATATACCAATGGGTGTGTAGTAGCTGATATATACTTTATTTATCAGTGTGATGTGTAACAAACACATTCAACTGATATTCATTTAAGTTTTGGGGAAATTTTGCTGTAATATTTTTCTAAGTGTTTTATGTTGGGATAAAAATTAATAATTGTTTTTATTCTGAATATACACTGTGTGTGTCTGTGTGTGTGTTATTTTAAGGCTGAAAGAATAGTTAATGGTTAACCAGTTGGCTGTGGTACATGTTTGGTTTTGGTAGGAATTGCTCAAGCATATTAATGAATTTCTAAAATGACCTCAATTCAGTTGCACACTGTGTTTGCTGACAGGTTCAGTCGTACGAATGCGTTCATCCACTAGGCTACTTCATCTGTCATGAGGTGACATGGATAAGCTGATGAGGTGAGACCTGACGATAATATGAGGTCATGCTTATGATCTGAGAGCTATCAGCTTCTCTTTTTTTCCTTCTTTTGTACATATTCAACAAAGGTTTCATTTTAACTTGCGTTGGCCTCTGGGGCATCATGGGATCTAATTTAATACTACACTCTCAGTTCAGCCAGAGAGGGAAGAATATTAAATGTGGCATGTTTCCGATGATGTTGGGGTGGAGAAGTGCCTTTGATTTTAGAGAGATCATATTAATGTACATTTTAATATTTATGAGCGTAAAGTTTCCTCTTATTGTTAATGTGTGTGTGTGTGTGTGTGTGTGTACAGTTTGGGTGAGGAGGAAAGCTCTCACGAGCGAGGCATGCTGCACACATGGCAAGGTTACTCTTACAGTGTCACTCCGGAGAAAGTGCTCCTCTCTCGACCCGTGCTCCAGGCTGCCCTCGGGGCCAAACACATTGTTCTGTTATTGGAGGGTAGGAGAACGAGTTACATCTTGCATACTGGTTATTACAATGGCCAACTGTTAAATCCATCAGGTATGTAAGTATTCCTGACTATTGGAGTCTTTGTTTCCCCATGGTCAGGTGGACAGGTATACAGTTTTGGAGAATTACCATGGAAACAGAACCCCTCATCTGTGAAAACGACAGACCCCATTCTGGAGGCAGGGCTCAGTGAGAAGCACGTGGTCTCTGTGGCAGCAGGGACGCTCCACAATGGAGCAGTGACGGAAGATGGAGCCGTGCACATGTGGGGGGACAATACATATGGCCAGTGCGGTCTGTCAGGACTCTTGGTCGTCCCCAATCCCACTCCTGTGGGCGTTATGGCATGTGAGATCACGCCCCCTAGGACTGTGAGGATTGCGGAGTTGGCGTGCGGTGAACAGCACACGTTGGCACTTTCGGTTGAGCATGAGGTGTGGTCATGGGGCAGCGGCTGCCAGTTGGGGTTGCAAACATCTTCCTATCCTGTTTGGAAGCCAAAGAAGGTGGAGCACCTAGCTGGGAGGCATGTACTGCAGGTGGCCTGTGGAGCCTCGCACAGCCTTGCACTGGTGCGTTGTCCATCTCCGCCTCATGATCCACAAAATCCTCCCGAGGACAAGTGCGGGCAGTGCAATCAGTTGCTTTACACCATGACTGATAAGGAGGATCATGTCATCATCTCTGACAGCCATTACTGCCCCCTAGGGGTGGAGCTTGATGAAGAGAACAACAAACCTACCCCGGAGCACTGCTTAATCCATGGAAGTCCTAGTTCAAGGGGAAAGATGAAGAGTTCCCCATCAGAACCGGTTTTGATGATACACACCCAGAGCCCCAAGTCCAGCATTCCCTCCATGCTTATTCCTGACCAAACATCGAGTCCGGTTTGTGAGTCGCAGGTTCAGGTATATAGCGAAAGGGAAGTGCTTGTTCAGTCCGACTCAAAAGACCTGGACGAACCTCGAGAGACAGTGACTAACGGCGAGGTGTTTGAAGCAGCCACGGAGCCAAGCACTCATCAGACGGAGAACTCGAAGAATGCCCAAGGGAGGATGTCGACAGCTCCCAAATCCTCCCAATACCCGGACGAACAGGCACTTAAAGATTACCTGAAGAGGCTTTCTGATCAAACATTGGCTGAGCAGGCAGCTAAACCTTCAAGTACAGCTCCGTGTGTACAGGTTAGTGACGCAGGACTGAGAACAAAACAATTTGTGAAGATACAAGAAAGCTGTGTTCACACATTATATTCAACTTGTATACTATCGATATACTGTCCAGTAACTTTGCATGGGAGTTTTGGAAATATTCCAAGTCGGAAATGGGAATTTCCATGCAGGTACTGGCCAGTTAAATTGGAACATTTCCAATGTTTTCATGCAAAGATAGTGTACCAGAAAATTTTCAATCCTCCTAATAGTGTAATTGCAAATTGCCATTAAACTGTCCAGTAGCTTTGCATGGCAATTTGGAAATATTTAAAGTTGGAAATGGGAATTTCCAGGAGTATTTGGGAATTGACTGGAATTTCAGGGTAATTTAAAGACCCTTTCATAAACAAGTATAAATGTAAATGTTTGGTTTCGTCATACTGAAATGAACAACAAATCTAAAATAACTTTTAATTTAGATTTTTATTGATTTGCTTTTTATTTATTAATATATACAGTGCAGGGTAGACATTCAACTGAATTTACATTATTTTGAATGACAAATGTTTAAACCACCCCCAGTGCAGCTAAGTGGGTTACCAAATGCAGGCCATGTCTCTCACTGTCTATGGTGCGAGGCATGTAAAAGAACCATTGCTGATGTTCGGC
>JAQNCB010000022.1:2543574-2572129 GCA_030068295.1 Euristhmus nudiceps | reverse complement strand
GTGTGTGTGTGTATATATATATATATATATATATATACACAAGAATATACAGTATTTCATTACGTCATTAAGGTGTTTAAAATTCCACATGTTTTTGTGATCTTGGTTTCAAGGAAACAGAAAGAATTTTGGTGGTTGCAGCCTCACATCTGCAACAAAATATGTGAGTATACAAAATAATGGTTAGATCTGGCAGATAATTCTTGCTGTGTCTTGATCAGGAGCCTTGCATCACAATATGTTTTCCCCTGAGCAATCATCATTCATATCTGTACGTGAATTGTCAATCATCGCCAGCAAGGAGCACATCATAGTAGTTGTCCAATTTGGCCAGAGTATACAAATTCTGACACTCTGCACTTTTTGTAAGGATGTTCAAGGCTGTTCCAGATGCCACATTGCTGTTATCTCACATAGCTGAAAAAAATTTGAAAATCAAGCTGAATTTGTGTAACATTATTCTGGTATTACAGGGGTTTGATATTTCTGTACAACCTTATATTTAAACACAGGAGAAAATAATAATGCAAGATCTTGGGTAAAACAAACATAAAAATAAGTATGGGTGGCACAGAGGCTTGCACATCCACATCACAGCCACAAAGTCCTGGGTGGCTTGGTGAGGGTATTTCTGTGTGGACTGAAGCTGGCGCCCATCTCAGATGACTGAAGGTGGGGGTACACCCTGAACAGCTCACCAGGATCACAACCATTCACCCCCACACTCACACCTAGGGGTGATTTGGAACAGCTTACTGCGCATGTTTTTGGACTGTGGGAGGAAACTGGAGTACCCGGAGGAAACCCATACAAGCACGGGGAGAACATGCACACTCCACACAGAAGCGACGCGAGCTGGAAATCAAATCCAGGCCTTCTTGCTGTGAAGCAGACATGCTAACCGGTGCACCACTGTGCCACCCGTCATAATTTTATATTGAAGAATAATTTATTTTGCCTTTTTTTGCAAATCTGAAGTGCCCACCGTGGATGAAGGTGAGAAACTTTAATCAATGTTATTTTCCCCAAAAGTGTTTTGATATAAATATATAACTATTGCTTGTTGGTGCATCTCTCCCATATTCAGAGGATGACATGATGACTATAAACATGGACATAGTAGAAACAGGTATGTTTACCTCCATTAAAAAAATATAATTACTATTTAGTTCCTCCTGAAATTAAGATAATGGGATTTATATTTTTCCTAGATGAGGAAGCTTTTGAATCGGGTAGGTCAGCCAAGTAATTAATTTTAAGAATATATATACAGTGTATATATTATATATATATTTTTTTGAGAAGGTAGTATGAATAAATTTCATTTAAAGATTTCAAAGTAACATTAATTTTTTTCCCCATCTATCGGTGACGGAGAAGAGGAACTCAAAGAGGGTAAGCACTTTTAATTTCATTTAATTCAAGGATTTTTATTTGTACTGTATTTATAACACATAGAATCTGCATAGTGGTTTGTTTCTTGTTTCAGATGAGAGCGAGTTTAGTGCTAGCATTGACGGCATCTATCTCGGTAAGCCTCACGTACTATCAGTCATGTGACTGAAGATAAAATTAAAGGTACAGTGTGTAACATTTTAGGAGATTTATCAGTGGTGTAGAGGCTGCTACTGATGATGATGATGATGATGATGATGATATCGAGGTTAGCATATCTATTTCACAGCAAGCAGGTCCTGGGATTGAGGTCCGTCCTGGGATTTTGCATGTTTACGCCGGAATAGGTTTCCTTTGGGTATTCAGGTTTCCTCCAACAGTCCAAAGACATGCGCATTAGGTTAACTGGCTGTTCTAAATTTCCCTGAGGTGTGAGTGTGAGTGTGAATGGCTGTGTTTGTGTTGGCCATGTGATGCCATGTCGAGCTGTACAAAGTGTACCCTGCCTTCACCCAGAGTTGAGATAGGCTTCAGCCTCCTTGAGTCCCTAGTAGGATTAAGCAGTTCAGCCAATGAGTGAATGGGAGTATTATCAGAAATTAAATATATCATGAATAAATAAGTACTCATTCATCTATAATCTTAAAGTTGTAGAGGTTTTGGAGCCTTAAAATAAGTTGTTTATGTTTACATGGGAATCGGGTCCTCATGAAAACCGCCATCTTGTACCGCCATGTTTCTACATTGGCACAGGAGAATCCAGGCTTTAAAGGGGAGGGGTCGGGAAGGAAATTTCAGTTTGCAATTTGAAACCTCACCACTAGGTGCCGTTCGAGATCACAAAATCTCACACACTGTACCTTTAAGTTGATATTTGATTAGTCACACTAAATAGCGAACATCGTCAAAGTAACAAGATGGAGAACAATACCTCTTTACTCGGGTAATGTGTACAGAATTAATTTGAATGTGTGTAACTAATGAAGTGTGTGTGTGTGTGTGTGTGTGTGTGTGTGTGTGTGTGTGTGTGTGTGTGTGTGTGTGTCTTACAGCTGGGTTTCGACAGAGTCTGCGTGTGTGCCGTCGAAGTAGGGTTCAGGGTGGCTTGATCCACTCTCGGTGCTGCTCCAGCTCCCTCGCCAGCCCATACGAGGAAGTAGTGAGGTACCAGCGCCAGCCAGGGAGCACACACCGACTTATCGCCCTGCTGGGTGAGTCTGAGGATGAGCATCAATGAGTTTGTGGGATCAGTTGTATCTTATAATGTGCCCACTTTCCACATACCAATTTATTCTGGAAGAGGATTGGGGCAGGATGCATTTTTTTATGTTGTACTGTATGTTTTTGATGTGTATTCTTTTATTTTAAATTAAAGTGCCTTTTTTTTTTGCATGTTCGCAAGTGCATGACTTTCCATGTTCTCCTCGTGCTTGACTGGGTTTCCTCCCACAGTGCACAAGTCCACAAGACATGCACATTAGGCTAATTATCTGTTCCAAATTGCCCCTGGGTGTGAGTTTGAATTATTTGTGTATGTTGGCCCAGTGATGATCTAGCGAGCTGTTCATGGTGTGCCTGGCTTCGCCCCCAGAGTCAGCTGTCCCCTCGACCCTAATAAGCTTAAGCGATCCAGCAAATGAGTGAGTGAGAGTAATTATCGTGTTGAACTTTTGTTTATCTCAGGTCCATCGGGAGTCGGTGTCAACGAGTTACGCAGGAAATTGATTGAGATCAACCCAAGGACCTTCCAAGGACCCACACCACGTCAGAACTCACTCGCTCACACACCTCAAATCCATAATTACGATCTCTATCCAAGTTCTGCACCATGTATGCTTTATTTCTGCTTCCAGACTCGACAAGACCACGGAAGATGTATGAGGAACCCGGGCGGGAGTATCACTTCATCAGCAGGGAGCAGTTTGAGAACATGGTGTACAACAATAGGTGATTTCATACACTTTATGTGGAGTGCTGAGTACAAAAGAACTGCTTAATCCTACTAGGAGGTGAAGCCCACCTCAGCCTAAACTGGGTGAGGGCAGGGTACTTCCTGAACAGTTCACCAGACCATCACAATGCCAACACAAGAACCATTCACTCATGGGCAATTTGGAGCAGTCATTTGGCATTAAGGTGCATGTCTTTGGACTGTGGGTAGAAACCGGAGTACCCAGAAAAAACTCACACATACCGGTACATGGGGAAACCACCCAATCTCCACAGAGAAATGCCCTCACCGAGTCCAGGACTTGAACCCATGACCTTCTTGCTGTGAGGTGGAGAGGGCCATTCTTGTTTCTTACTAATACTGTTAAGAATAAATATAATGTCATAGTGATGTGTTAATTTCTTCAGGTTTGTGGAGTACGGGGAGTTCAGGGGTCACTTCTACGGCACCAGTGTGGACGCGGTGAAGGACGTTCTGGCTGCTGGGAAGATTTGCATCATTGATATTGATCCATGTGTGAGCAGCTGTCTTACTTTCTATTTTAGAGTCTTACTGTTAGCTTCCTCCTAACAAAAATGTGAGCAGCTCCAAACCTTTGTTATGGACACTTTTACAAAACTAGGGTCATGGAGAGGCTGGAGCTTAACTAAGTCAAGTCTAGACGAGGGCGGGATACACCCTGAACAGCTCACAAATCCATCACAGGGCCAACACAGACACAACCATTCACTCACCTCTAAGGGAACTTTGGAACAGACTGTTAGCTTAATGTGCATGTCTATGGGCTGTAGGAAGAAACTGGAGTACCCAAAGGAAACCCACATATACTGGGAGAACATGCAAACTGCACATCGAAACACCCTTGTCAAGCCTGGGACCGGAACCCAGGACCTTCTTGCTGTGAGGCGGACGTGATAACCACTATGCACTGAGAAAAACACATTTTTCATTAATTATATGAAACAAACAAACCGCAAGTAAAACATAACCACCTAGGCGGAGGTAATTACCGGCTTGTACCAAACAAGGAAACTGGCGTTTATCTCGTTTTGCAAAAGAAACCTCTCAAATGAACCTTGAGGAATCAGGAAGTGATCAAAAAATTGTTTCTGAGACCAAAAGATATTTGAATGTAATTAAACAGGGCAGTTCTGGTAAACAGGTACTGGGTTTGAGCATGCCGCTTGACTGCATCCTTCCTGTATGGAGTTCTTATAATCTTCTCGCACCTGCGAGGGTTTCCTCTGGGTGCTCTGGTTTCCTCCCAGAGTCCAAAGGTGTGCAGATTCGATCAACTGGCTACTCTAAACCACCTGAAGGTGTGACTGTGAGTGTAAATGCCTTTCGCCCAGTATCAGTTGGGATTGGCTCCAACTCTGCTGCAAGTGATGCAAACACCCCCCCCAAAAAAAAGAAAAACTCATGAATGAATGTAAATAAATTGCAAACATTTCTCTGCTTGCTGTTGACTTCACAGGCCGTTGCATCAGTACGGACCCCTGAAATGAAAGCATACATCATCTATATAAAACCACCCCCTTTCTCCCAAATGAAACGAACACGCATCAACGCCCAGGTGACTAATTACTGCACTAGTCGACTGTTCAAGGTGGGTTTGACTTGAGGTAAAAGATGGTTCTGGTACAATGAACAGAACACCTTATTGTGATATAACATTTGAATTTATCTCTCGCAGGATGAGGATTTCCATGAGCTCGAGGCCGCAGGACACAGGATGGAGCAACAATATGGACAGTTTTTCGATCACGTGATTGTGAACGATGGCCTGCAGGCATCCTGTGTGCGCTTGATGACGGCAGTGAGGAGAGCTCAGGAAGAGCCACAGTGGGTTCCTGCTTCATGGATCAGACCTTCTAAGGAAACCTGAATGAGTAAAGGAGGTTTCAGGATCAGTTTAGGGTTGTTTTATTGTTTTCACTGAAAACTGAACGACTCCTGTGTTATTACTGTACAGGCAAAGCTGCTCAATAATAATAACATATAACAATGCTGTGAACTTAAATGTACTGTATATCAGGATAAATCCATATTGCATAATTGTGTATTCAGTACGCTGTGGTTGTACATTTGATGGTAGCATGGCAGATCACTAGAAGGACAATAAACACGTACAAACAGATAGGAAAACCACAGGATTTGATTCCCTTTTTAGCAAAATGATTTCGCAGCGTTCTGGAAGTGTACTGTTTCTACAATGTTTGTTGAACCTTCTGGAACCATGACTACGGCGTTTAGTTATGGTTTATATAACAATTAATAAGGAATACTTAGCAAGCGTTACTTTTATGTTTGACCTTCACCCTGTAACAATAGCTCCTCCATGCATCCATGGTGCCCCCTGGTGGCAGCCAGGGGCAGGGCGAATGTCTTCTCCACTTTAAAAGACAGTGTTGACATGCCTTGAGCCATATTCATACAGGAAACAAGGAGCGACAAGCAATCATGCGACGTCAATAATCACCAACATTTTTTACACAGGTGACACAAAGTAAACAGGCGCAGGGTTCATGCAAGCGAAGATCACCAATTAGAGCTTAAACGACTAGATAATCTGGTGAGGAATTTGGGCACTGTAGTCGTGACGAAGCTAGACAGTGTAACATCTCTGGCAGAGGTACAGGTGCTGAGTAGGCTCCTGTCAATTATAGACAATCCACAGCATCCACTGCATCACCGGACAGAGGAGCAGCATAAGGGACAGGCTGCTGTCATTACCCTACTCCACTGACAGACTGAAGAGATTGTTCCTCCCCATGCCATCAGACTTTTTACCTCTAGCGTGGGGGGAGACGCGAACATGACACAATGCACACACACAAACTGGATTCCAAAAAAGTTGGGACTCTACACAAATTGTGAATAAAAACTGAATGCAATGATGTATAAGTGCCAAATTTCAACATTTTATTCATAGTAGAACATAAATGACAGGTCAAAAGTTTAAACTGAGAAAATGTATCATTTTAAGGGGAAAATGTTGATTTTAAATTCCATGGTATCAACAAATCTCAAAAAGGTTGGGACAAGTAGCCGTATGAGGCTGGAAAAGTCAATTGCACTTATAACAAACAGGTGTAAGACCGATTACCACTAATGAGGTCCACTGGCAACATGACTGAGTATAAAAAGAGCTTCTCAGAGTGGCAGTGTCTCTCAAAGGCAAAGATGGGTAGAGGATCACCAATTCCCCCAATCATGCACAGAAAGATAGTGGAGCAATATCAGAAAGGTGTTTCCCAGCGAAAAATTGCAAAGAGTTTGAGGTTATCATCATCTAGAGTGCATAACATCATCCAAAGATTCAGAGAATCTCAAACGATCTCTGCGTAAGGATCAAGGCCGAAAAGTCATACTGGATACCTGTGATCTTTGGGCCCTTAAACGGCACTGCACCACAAAAAAGAATGATACTGTAAGGGAAATCACAGAATCGGCTCAGCAATACTTCCAGAAACCATGGTCGGTGAACACAATCCACCATGCCATTCGCCGTTGCCAGCTAAAACTCCACAGTACAAAGAAGAAGCCATTTCTAAACAGGACCCAGAAGCGCAGGCATTTTTTTTGGGCCGGGGTCATTTAAAATGGAGTGTGGCAAAGTGGAAAACTGTTCTGTGGTCACATGAATCACGTTTCGAAGTTCAAAATGGAAAACTGGGACGTCGTGTCGTCTGGATTAAAGAGGACAAGGACAAGCCAAGTTGTTATCAGCGCTCAGTTCACAAGCCTGCATCTGTGATGGTATGAGGTTGCATGAGTATGTGTGGCATGGGCAGCTTGAACATCTGGAAAGGCACAGTCAATGCAGAAAGGTATATTCAGGTTCTAGAATCGAACAACATATGCACCCATCCAGGCATCAGAGCTGCACACCTTTCCATAGTGTGCAACTTTACAAATGCGAAGGATGTAAGGAATGGGGTCACAACTTCACACATCGACGTGTGACAGCAATGACAACCGTTGAGAGTGGGGCTTGAACCCCCCAACCTTGGGATCAGCAATCCAGCACCTTACCACCAGGCCACCACCTGGCACAATGCTCTTAAATATTGTGATGTCATAATCTGTATACTAAAAAAAACGGATATGATGAATATCCCTGTAGTTTACACTTACTTATTTTCTGTCCTAACTTGTCCATCTACTGTTTATTACCATGCAATCCTACTAGGGCAGTGCTTCTCAATTATTTTTGGCCCCCCGGCATGCCTGACTATGAATAGTATTATTTGTCTATAACATTATTATTAGTACATCACTGAATAACAGTGTATCCTTATTAACATTAAAACCAAACAAAAAAACGAAATAGAGTTTAATTTACAACAATGTAAAAACTTTAATAACATTCTTTCTCTTTTCACTTCATATCGCTTGATCGCTGCGAAATCCCTGACACCATAGCGCGGCAGTGAGAGCGCCACTGCCAACTACTGTAGTGGAGGTGCAATTGCAGTATGGCAAAAAAGAATGCTCCCCAAGGTCACACGCGCCCCCTTTGATCTCAGCTAACTCTGGGCAGTGGTGAAGTAAAGTCCATCACAGGACCAACACACACAGAGCCATTCACACTCGTACCTAGATGCAATTTTGAACAGCCAGTTAGCCGAATGTGCACATATGTCTCGGGACTGTGGGAGACAACCAGAGAAAACTCACACAATCACAGGAAGAACATGCAAATTACACACAGAATTGCCATCACCAAGCCCGGGACTCAAACCTAATTTCTTTGAGGCGGACGTACTACCCACTACAACGCATCTTCATAGAAGACACGTAACACAGAAGTGATCGCATTGTATCCTGTGGCAACATGATGGCTTCATCCCAAACGTCTCTGTTCAGGATGAGAAGTGCACAACACAGGGAATGAATTCGCCTTTGCCTACGTCATCTCTAGTGGACTAGATCAACTATATACATGTATTTGTGATTTAACCAGGTAACAACTGTAATCTGAGAGAAATCTCTGCGTGTTTGTTATTTTTGGAAACTCACGATGGAATAAAAACTGAGGTTTATGAGTTCACATGTTTTTTTGGTTTAAAAATGAAAATGGACACCGATGATGAAAAGGTGAGCATTTAGACAAAGGTGATGTTAGCACACCTAGCATGTTTAGCATAGCTTGCTGATTAGCATGATGTAATTAAGCACAACTAATCATACAGTGCGTTTATCAGTTGTTAATAAATTTAATGTAACGCAGGTTTACAGGACAAGGAGAAGAGACCTTCCGCCAATACCACCAGTGCACAAGGTAAGTTTTGTAAACATGCTAAATGCTGTCTCTCAATGGGCTGCATCACTCTGGAAACCGGTTGCCAGATTGAGCGAATTCACGTTCACATGCTTACTTTCCTATGTATTATTTTAAAACCTGGTATGACTAAATTTACATCAAAATAAGCAGACTTTTTCGGGAGTAAGTTCAGAAATCGTTCTAGGAATCAAATCAGGAGTTGTCTCAGACATGACTCAGAATTTCGATTCTTTTTAACGAGTAAGAGCAGAATGACTCACTCGGCTCATTTTTCAAACTGTGACAAACAACAACCACCAACCCTCCAACCTGAACAAATCACAGTAAAACATTAATTCATTCATTTTGTGAATCGTAGGGAGGCTGTTGCCCATCTCAGCCGACTCTGGGTGAGGGCAGAGTACACCCTGGACAGCTTGCCAGGCCATCGCAGGGCCAACACTCACACAACCATTCACACTCACACCTCAGGGAGATTTGGAACAGCCAATTAGCCTACTGTGCATGTTTGTGGACTGTGGGAGGAAACTGGAGTACCCAGAGGAAACCCACGCAAGCACAGGGAGACCATGCAAACTCCACACAGAAATGTCCAGGCTGGGATTTCAACCAGGCCTTCTTGCTGTGAGGCGGATATGCAAACCACTACACCACCATGCCGCCCCAACTTTAATTAGTGTATTTACTATCCAAAACTTTTCTAAATGGTCTGGAATCCAGGAGCACTCCGGTATTCTCGCACAGTCCAAAGACATGCACGTTATGCTAACTGGCTTTGCCAGCTTGATCCCAGGTGTGACTATGATTAGGTGTTTGTGTTTGCCCTGCAATGGTCTGCTGAGCTGTATCCTGTCTTCGCCAAGTGTCATCTGAGATCGTATTAGGATTACGTGGTTTGGCAAATGAGTGAAGACTGACTAAAATTTTAGCTAAAAAGAAAGAACATTTTATACATTTTTATAAGTAATAGATTTGAGAGTGAGCTCATCCAGATTTGGAGAAGAAAAATCAGATTTAAAGGTGAATTAATCTCAATTGAACTCTTGAGTAAGTAGTGGGGAAATCCTGGCCTCAGATTTAGCTCCGCACTAATCCGTGCGTACATGTGTGTGTGTATGTGACTTTATCCTTAAGTGGGAAGGTGAAGAAATAACTGGTGAGGTTTTTTTGTTGTTTGTTTGAAGCCCTTATCTTATGTATCATACCCTTTTATATGCCTGTGTTCTGTGATTATATTTTTCTAATCAAACATATGAATCACTGTTGTAATATTATTAGCCTGGACCACGTGCGTTGCCATCTTTGCCAGGGTGAGCGCTACAGTTTACAGTATCATATACATATTACCCTTCACTTTGTTTATTGGATAGTGCATCGTCTGATAATCTGATTTCTCTCTTTGTCTCTTTCCTCCACCTTTTCATCGCTGTTCACTTAAACAAGCCACGGTACAGCAGGTTAGTATGGAGTCTTCATTAGTGAATGGAAAACGGCTCAAGATCAAACGTTAAGATTTCATCAACACTGGAATTTATTTACGGAGTCAGAATCATCTATAATCCTGATCCTGAACCTTATCCATCTTTGTGCTGTTCTTCTACCCAGACCAGATGCCGGCTCCAAAGAAAAGAAAGAAGAAGAAGCCCAAGCAGGAGGAGAGGACCGAGGCGTCCGAGGTTCCTCACGGTGAGCTCGTATGAGATCCTGAACACCAGCGTCAGTCATTCCTTCTTAATGCATTAATAAAGATTTCATCCTTTGAAATTGTCGGTTTTCCACTGGAAATTGTTTCGCCACCACACGGTCATGACTTGTAGCAGGTGTGTTTAGAGATATCGATGTGTTCTTGTTATTCATTCATTAATTTTCTAAGCTGCTTTATCCTAATTAATCCAGGGTGCACCCTGGATAGTTTGTCAGGCAATTGCAGGACCAACAGATGTACAGAACCACTCACACTCACTTGCACACCGAGGGGAGATGTGGAACAGCCAGATAGCCTACTGTGTATGTTTTTGGACTGTGGGTGGAAACCAGAGTACCTGGAGAAAACCCACACAAACGCTGGGAGAACATGCAAACTCCAGCAGAAATGCCCCGGCTGGGAATCAAATGTAGGAGTCCATCTTGATGTGAGGTGGACATGCTAATCATTGTGTCACCGTGCCAACAGCTGCTGTTGTTTTTCTTCTTCTCTCCCCCCGTATCTAAGCCATATAAGTTAGATGATTGAATACAAATCAAATACTGGTCATAACAATAAAGATCTTAAAGGAGCAGTTTGTAATTTTTAAAGTTGTGACAATGAAGACACTGATTATTTTCCTTGCTTTTCACCCACTGCTTAACATAGGTGTGCAGCTTCCTTTTAAGGTAATGGAGGCAAAGCTGAACTTTTCAGCGCAGAGCTAATTTCTGACCCAGAAAAATCTAAACAGAAGCCAGGTATACAAACGCTAGCAGCATATCAATACTAAAAATAATCATGATCATTTTTGGAATCATAGGGTTGATTTGATTCAGGTCTAGGAGGACGTGTAAATTTTACATACTGTCCCTTTAAAATGATCAGACGTGAATCTCATGTTGAAACACGGAGCTGATATAAAGTATACGGTAATATGACGTGACCTTTATTTTTTTTTTTAACTTTAGGAGATGGTGGGATCGAGATGGGAGGCCTGTCCAGTCAGAGTCAATCAGAGAGTCGAGAGCATTTAACTCCGGAACCTCCTGAAAACCCACCACGGAGAAAGAAAAAGAAGAAAGCTCTGACAGCCGGTGAGATTCGAATCACAGAATAACGTAGCACTGTATACTCGTTGAAATGTAGTTTTAGATGGATTGATGTATTTGATGTTGGCGTGCTGTGATTGGTTAGATCAAGATGGCGATCAGGCCAACCTGGTGCTGAACAGCGACATGGCTGAGCAGAACTCGGATGAGGAAATGACACGGAAACCGAAGAAGAAAAAGAAGTGAGTTATTTTATTTTTAATAACGTGTACTTTTAATTAAAATCCTACATTTACACGTCTCGGTGTTTTGTTGTTGAAGAACGAAGCCTAAAGTGACTGAAACCGAAATCAGCGACGACCTGGGAATTGAAGACGATGACATCATCACGGGGGCCCAACCTCCCATCCCCCAACATGCCCTGTTCTCTGTTCCTCAGGGCCAGAGTCAGCCAGTGTCCACAGTGTTCATCGAGAGAGGACGTACGTTCACACTTTCACTAAGAACGTTGATCGAGGGGAAGTGGTGGCTCAGTTGTTAAAGCTCTGGACTACTAAGCTGAAGGTCAGGGGATCAAGCCCCAGGACCACCAAAGAGCCGCTGCTGCCCCCTTGAGCAGGGCCCTGAACCCTCATATTACTGTAAATTTAAATGCTTCTAGAAATCTGGGACGAGAATTATTTTTCTCATCATGCATAGAAAATCATTTTCACAGTGAAGCATGGTGGTGGGAGCATCATGCTGAGTCGCCCTCTTAACCGAACATTTTGATGAACAGACATGTATTGTGTTTGTAGTGTTGTGTAATCATCCCTTGCTCTTTTAAGTATGGTATACTTTTATTTTATTTTTTTTTTGTTCAGATTCAACACAATTTCAACTGGAGGCTTACTCACAGAGTGTAAGGTACCTCTGGCAAGCACCAGTGGATTATAGTTTGACATAGTTATAATGAAATGTCTCCCCTAGTGTGTAACTCATGAATATTTTGCCCCGTGTTAAAGATGGGGATCTTTTTGGATTTTCAGGATTTTTTGTTAACATGTCATGCACAGATCGCCTCCAAAATTTATTAGGTTCAGTAGTTTTTGTATATTCCTATGAACAGAATATTTTAATAAATGCTTGTTAAAAAGCCTTTAATACATTTCTGAATCTGAATAATAAAGATCTGGATCCAGTCCGAAATGTTACAGGTTCTTGCCAAGCTCATACCTCATCCCTCCACCAAGTTTGGTGAAAATCAGTTCAGTACTTTTTTTTTTTTTTTTACGTAATCCCCCAAATAACCAGATGCGAGCAATTAAGGTAATTAAATTAAATTGCATAAGTACTTGCGCAAGTCACTAAACACAGTCTTGTGTAATTTGCGAAATCTGAGTGTGTGAAGGGTGTTTTGTTTTTTTTCCCCTCAGGTCGTTTTAAACCTGCTGAGCGTACAGAACGGCACAAAACCAGCAATCCGATGGAACACGACTTCATGGATGTCCAGTCCACCTGGACGACCCGAGATGTGTCCGTGAGAGTGCACCGCTGCTTCAGGTGGGTTTATGATGTGCAATGCAGTGCTTACATAAATATCAACCACCTCGAACACTGGTGTACACCTTTCCTGCAGGTCGATCGGGTTGTTCTCACATGGCTTTCTCGCTGGTTATGCTGTTTGGAATATTGTTGTACTCTACATATTGGCTGGAGATCAAATGCACATGCTGCCAGATATACTGCAGCAGTACTGCATGCTGGCATACCCTGCACAGTGCCTCTTTTACTTTCTCCTGGCTCTTAGCGCTGTTTCAGCCTTTGACAGGTAGGACAAGCTCATTAAATTGACTCATGTTCAAATCTGAATTCTGCTCTTGATTTGTTAACCTTTAAAACAGAGTGAACCTTGCCCAGGCACCGACTGCCATCCGGAGTTTCCTCACTCTCGAACCAGTGGCACTTGCCTCCTTTTGTGAGTCCCCCCACCCCCCCCCTTTTTTTTTTTAAATAAAAAAAGTGTTCATAAGTACAGTCTAGCAGTAATCTTTCTCTCTAGTGTATTTCTCTGCCCTGGTCCTGTCTCTAAGCCAGCAGATGACAAGTGATCGTATCAATCTGTATCAAAGTCCAAACACATCACTATGGTAAGTTTCTTATGGAATATACAAACAAACAGGAATGGCCCATGAGCCAGTCATAGATCTGGTATGATTGACAATGCATCACAAATGTTTCTAAAGGGGTCCATTCACTTCCCAGCTATATGAAATAACCATGAAATACAGTGGTGTCAAGTTGATGCCACAGCTACCTGTGACCTCATTGGCCAGCTCATGGGAGAGAAGGTATATGCTCTCCTGTCACTCATAGCAGGCACCAGACAATCCATGGGTGTCTGAGCTTATCTGTACAAAAGGGGTTGATCTGTGCGTACGCAGCACTTTATAACTAGACCGGCGGCAGTATGTGGACGTTTACATGATAGGGAGGTAACGGATATGACCCAAAAAAAAAAAAAAAAATTAAATGCCATTGTATAACCCTTCTCTTAATCCAGTAAGAGTATCAAAAGACCCCTGCACCACTATTATAATAAACATTTTATTCCTTTTGAAATAGTATACCTTTTCTAATAGCTACAAATATTGTAGTCAGTCAAGTGATACGAAGCTCATGAGCTAGAGTGATTTCCAGGGGAATCCCTCATTTTCAGCCAAAAGGAACCGATAAGAACTATTTACTTGTGAATGGGTGCCTTTATATGGCAAAACATTGATTCCATTGTAGCATATGCATGCTTGGCTCACAGCCAGGTTGCTCAATATGATACTAAGGTTTGAATATGTTCTATTAAACACAATTATCCAAACTTTCACATTTCTCTTCATCCAATCAGGCTTCCTGGCTCAGAGTACAACATACTGTATCCCTGGATCATTGTGCATCTAGTGGTCACACTGTTGGTGGGCTTGGCCTGGGTCCTAGTGTCTACCTCTCCTGACATAGATTACACAGAAGGCAAGTTCTCACCCCCTGACAAAAGTAACAGCATTCCAGCTATAAGATTGCCTCAGACCCCAAAATGACTTTGAGCATGTGTGCAGAGTCCCTGATGGTAATGAAGATTGAATATCCCCCCATGGAGGAAAAAGGAGGTGTCAGTGCTTGAAGGAACAGATGAAGTGTTCCATGGTCATGTCACACAGTATATTTGTAAATAAAAGTTTCAATAAAAACTGGATTGTATTCGAGTTCGATCATTTCTAGTGCACCACTGGTCAACAACCCTGTTCCTGGAAAGCTGCAGTTTCTATCACCCCAAGAACTTAAGTCAATGATAAAATGTGCATGATTAGGGTTGGAGCCCAAGGCTTCTGGGAGGCAGAGCTCCAGAAACAGGGTTGGTGACTACCACACTTGAATCGTTTGAAATGAGAACTAGCATACAGGATTAAGGGTCAGTGCAGACGCCATATATTTGGAAGTTTAGGGTAAAAAAGGCATGGACACCAGATTAATAAGTGAAAGCCAACGCAGCACAGGCACTTTTATTTACATCAGTCCAAGACAGTTTGTCAAAGAGCATCCATTTATGCACTATAACCTTGTAACCTGAAGGCGAGGATGTCGTTTTCGCCTCCTCAGAACAGCCATCAGGAGCACACCAACACTGAATGCCGTGAGAGCAGCTACACCGTATAGTCCATAGCCAACACCCTGAGGCACTAAACACAAACAATGTCAAGCCTGGTTTCCTTCCCATAGACTCATCAAAAAGCACCAAAGGCTTACCTGCCACTTGATTGTCAGCTGAATCTGGCGCTTTACCAATTGAGAGGACCATACCACTAGAGACTAGAACTTTCTTCCCAGAATCTTGTGTAGCTGAAACTGATCTTTCTGTGTGTGTGGGGAGGGGACAAAGTTGAATACAAGGCAAACATGGGACATGTAGTCAGCACTTCATCTTAATCCAAGATGCACTTACTCATCCTGCGACAGCTTGGTTCACAGGACTCTGTGGCTGAGACTTGGCATGCAGCTGTAGTGCAGTGGAAGAAGAGCTGGAGAAAAGGTAACAGTGCTACAAGGAGCTCAAACCAAAACCACCAACAAAGCACAAAATTACGATGCGTACCGGTTCCTTTTGAGGGATCAGTTCCTGGTCAACAAAGGTAAACATTGTTACCACGAATCGCCTGTAATGAGACGGATACTGCAGACCAGAAGACGGGCCAACAGGGACTAGTGTTGTCAGGTGGCGGTCATCATAAGGACATCTGGTAAAGGTGTAACAGTAGAAGGGTTCCTACAGAATCTTGGATCAAGGGTACATTGACTTGTTTGCCAAGGAAAAACGTTTACCCATTAAAGAGAAGGTCCCACTGGGGACTGCTCAAGGAATCTGGAGAACTAGTGGCCCAGCAGTGGCTCAGAACAAGAGCGATACGTGGATCAGAACTGTCAATTATGCGCACTTCCACGTATACTGGTTCTTGTAGTAGCCTTGTCACTGGGTAGTCCATCTGTGTGTAGTACGAGCGATACACATCAGCTGGAATGACAAGAACTCAGAAATGAAGCAAATGGCTGTAAAATTCACCAACTCCACCAGAATAAGTTTTAGCCTCATCCCTTCTGCAAGCTTCACATCACCACCTGCCAACTACATTTTCCTTCCTTAACCCAGCTAGACTGATCCAACCTACCCTTATTTTGGCATCAAGGCAAAACTTCAAAAAATTACAAGGGAACAGATGCTCCCACCAGCAGGAATGTCTCAATGCCAGTATCTCTTCCCCCCCAAAAAAAAAAAAAAAAAAAAGAAGAAGTGACCCATATATAATCCCATCCTCTTCACCACCACACCAAGTTTGGTGATCCTATGAGACTTCCCTCCAAAGTTATCATGAAAACCCCTTGGTGGCAACAGGAGCCAAGATGACTAGTACACTTACCATCAGAACAGCTTTTAGTGGTGCACAGCCCATTAGCAATCCTGAGCGCCACACTCAGGGCACCATGCTGAACAACAGGAGGAGGAGAAGGAAGTGGCTTCACCTCTACAACTAAATCCTTCACGACTGCAGTCAAATATCTGCACTGGAATGTTAGCCTGAAACAAGATTAGCCATCAAACTACATTAAGCCTTAACCAAGCTGGGACAAGATTTCAGAGGCTTGTCAACATTACTTACCTAAACGAGCTGTCCCTTGTGATTGCACCATGAGGACCAAATCCCACTTCATACAACGATGCCATAGTGTTCTCATAAATAATGTAGTCACCATCGACCTAAGGGAAATCCATTTGAATAGACTTGGGACAGGGTGTAGTAGCATGAAATGTACAGAGAAGGTGACTCAATAAAAATTACCTAGTTCAGTATTCAGAATGCAAGGTAATACCATAAAGGCACAAATGGCTTTGATTAAGCCAAGAAAACAGGTTTTACAATTTGGCATAGCTAATGAAATGTCTCCCTCATTTGTACCACACCAAACTCTAGAAAGTTTGTGGATAAGTTGTCAAAACAAACTAGTACAGGTAAAGAGAACTTTCTAGATGAGGGAAGAAACCATCACCCTACAAACTCTGGTTCATATTTTGAGCAGCAGAAGACATCAAGCCAACCAACAAACCTTCCTTCTTGCCCCACAGGCTGTAACGGGAAACTGGTAGATTACAAAGTAATCATTGCGGTCAACAGGCATACAAGATCCATCAGTAGCCTCTAGGATACTGATGCTGTCCAGGTTGATGCTTGGTGTGGTGATGTCTTTTGATATAATCAAGACAAATTGCCCATCCATGGTGCATTGAACAGTGACTGAAAATGTAAGACAAAAAAAAGAGAGCTAGTGTAACCTGTGAAAGTGTCTTAAAAGCAATCACACTAGCTTGGAATAATAAACTAAAAAAAAAAAAAATAATAAAAAAAAACCCATGTATTTTCTATTCCTCACCTGCATTTCCATAAAAGCACATGGGGCCATTATAAGCATGAATGAATTGTCGGTCATCATAACAGCATTCAAGTGCTTTACACTCAGCAGGACTGATGCCAAGTTCACCACAACCCACCCGGGAAGATTCATCCACCTCACACAGCTGTGATGCCTCAGAGGTCTTCTGGATCTTCTGCCATGAGTGACTGGTCTCTGAAAAAGGTTTCTGAAGCAAGTTCCCTTCTTGCTGAGTGACTGTTGATCGAGGTAACAGATTCTGGACCACACGACCCTCCATACTAGATAATTGGAAAGATGGTTTGTGCCATGATGAGACGTTTGGCACTTGGGCATTACAAACACCGGCATAAACGACCAGAACCCCTAATGCCAGCACATGCAACACCTGACCTGCCATCTTTACCACTGATCAACTTTCCAAGGCCGCATTAGAACTATTTAAAAGGCTGTATGGTTGCCAGGTCATCATGGTGGGTTGAGCCGAAAAATATGGTTTAACTGATTAAAAAAAGTGGTGTATTTATATGTAACTGTGAAGGTATGAAACTAAAGTATGGTGACTTACCAAGTAAGGAGGGGTATCTGGCAGTGATTTATCATATTGACGCATGCATTCAAATTAGAAAAAAATTTTGAGGACCTGGCAACCCTGCATTGTGGTAATTACGGTAATTGGGTTTTGGTCTTCCCCGCAATCAGTTTGATACATCATATATTGATTAAAAATTGTAGTCTTTAACCAACCCTGTTATTTTTTGATAAGCGAAAAACATTGTTTCACACGATTACTAATAGTATTAGCAAAAAAGAAGCAATAATTAAAAAGTAAATGAAATAGCAATCATAGAGTATCATCTAGGTTCTCAAGTGCAATTCAGAAGATTAAATTAATGTACATGATACACCGCCCAAAAGTTTCCAGGCATTGATATTCTCAATAATCTGTTGGTTTCGTCTGGCCATTTCATTCGCTTTACCAGCCTCGTTAATCGATCACCGAACTCGCGAGCTGGTGTATGATTTTGCAGACGTGGTGCACGGTTAGCAGGTTTTTATTAGCCTGCTAACGGCTAATACGTAACAGTTTAGCCCTGTTAGCTCAGTGACTTAATGTTCATGTTAACGTTTCAAAGATTAATGAACAACAATCATAATTAAGTTTGCAAATATGTTGGATTTTGCTATATTTGCTGTAACATTTGTTGTTCTTTTAGTCGGTGCTGTGCTGTATTTATATCCGGTAAGAGTTTTAGCGCACAAATACTTAACTCTACATGTTCTGATTAGCTCATTACTGTCAAAGTGAAGGATTTTTTCACTTGTTCTGAGAAGAAATTTATTGAAGTGATGTTGTCCAAGGCGTGTGGAAACCACATGCCTTGGATACTATGACCCGGATGACTGAGAATCTTCACAGACTTGTAATGTTGTTGATATGAAGCTTTAGACAGTTATGTTTGAGCCCTATAATTTAATATTAAGGTACTGTTTTTCCTTCTTTTTTTAAAGCAACTGTACTATATAAATAAGAACGTGTTAAAGTGGCAGTGTAGAGAAGACGACTGAAGTGTAT
This sequence comes from Euristhmus nudiceps, assembly GCA_030068295.1. Classification (NCBI taxonomy): domain Eukaryota; kingdom Metazoa; phylum Chordata; class Actinopteri; order Siluriformes; family Plotosidae; genus Euristhmus; species Euristhmus nudiceps. The sequence continues at coordinate 2,553,229 of JAQNCB010000022.1, read as the reverse complement.
GACTTATGACTGAATTAAAACAACTGTAGAATCATAAAAGTACAAACGAATAGAATTTCAGGTCTAATAAAGGCAGAGAATGAGCACAATGATAATAAACCATGAAAAATGACATGCAGGATCATTCATTTATTCATCCTCGGTAAGAGCTTTATCCTGATCCTGATCCTGATCAAGGTCATGGTGGATCAGGATCCTGTCCAGGGAGCACTCATGTGGTGGAAATCCACCCTGGATGGGACGCCAGCCTTGCCAGGCACCTCACACACTCACTCATGTTTATTATTGAGATAAGAGGTCCTAGTGCAGTGGTGGCCTGGTGGTAATGTGCTGGATTACTGATCCCAGGGTTGGGGGTTGTCACTGCTGTCCCCCCAGTGCAGCTAACTGGTGACCAAATGCCGGCCATGTCTCTCACTGTCTATGGCATGTAAAAGAACCATGTTCGTCAAGAGTAGGCTGCATAGCCGTCAGTGTGTTTCTGCCCTGCGATGCCCTGGTGAGCTGTCCAGGGTGTACTCTGCCCTCACCCAGAGTCAGCTGAGATGAGGCGCCAGCCTCCCCGTGACCCTAATTAGGAATAAGCGGTTTGGAAAATGAATGAAGAAACCCTAATCCTCCTACTTGAATATTTTGCTCTTTGCATGTCTAATAGATCTCAGATATTGATCAGTATTGATTTTATGCATAATGACCTTTTAATTTACCCTCTCCAGTCATCACGGCGAGCTTCAGGTGTTCCTGGCTTGAACCCTACGGAAGAGAAGTAAGCAATTATACAAACTAGGTCCTCTTCTTCATTTTTCTCCCTCACACACACTCACACAATGTGCTACACTGAAATTTCTTTTGTTTGTCAGGGATGGTAACCTGCAGGACATTGTAAACAAGGGAAGCCTGCATGAGTTCCTGGTTGGACTTCATGAGTGCTATGGTCCGGTGGCGTCCTTTTGGTTCGGGCGGAGACCGGTAGTGAGTCTGGGTTCTGTAGATGAACTGCGACAGCACATCAACCCCAACTGGACCAGTAAGCAGAGAAACATCTCCATGTCCTCCATTTAAAGAGTGAAATGATTTTTTTAAAAAAAAACACTTAAAGAACCTCTTTACCTTTAAATTTAATTTAAATAAGTTAAAGTGCAAAGACCCTCTTGGGATAGATTTATATATATGGTGAAGTATAAAAATAGTGTTTGTTATAACTATCTTATCTAAACACACACTATAAGAGCATTTTTTTTGTGACCTTGAAGAAGCACTTATGAAGTTGAACACACTGGTCCTGTGTCTCGATTCAATTCTGTAGTACACTTCTATATGGTACACTATGCGCTGTATACAGTATATTTACTTGTGTAGTGCAACATTTGTACATTTGTCTGACATTATTATCTTTTTGGCATTTATTCCTTTTTTTCTTTCTTCAGCGGATTCTTTCGAGACGATGCTCAAGTCGTTGCTCGGGTACCAGTCAGGAGCAGGTGTGGGAGGGGCCGAGGCGCTAATGAGGAAGAAAGTGTACGAAGGGGCTATTAATAAAACACTGGAGAATAACTTCCCTTTTCTACTCAAAGTACGCCGTTCATTCTGCTGTATTTTTTTCTTTCTTGTTATTATGATGGTGATCCTGATATGCTGATTTTTGCAGCTGGTTGAGGAGTTGGTCGAAAAGTGGCAGTTATATCCAAAATCCCAGCACACACCCATTTGCGCTCACCTGCTAGGATTGGCCATGAAAGCTGTCACTCAAATCGCCATGGGTGCTCGCTTCGCCGAAGATGCCGAAGTCATTCGCTTCCGCAAGAACCACGAGGCGGTAAGGAGTTAGAAACACTTTAGCTAGAAGTATGATTGTATTTACTTGTAATAATTTTTGTTGCTGGTACTTAGATATGGTCAGAAATTGGGAAAGGGTACCTGGATGGTTCGATGGAGAAGAGCTTCAGCAGGAAGGCGCACTATGAGAGCGGTGAGTTCTCGATTCTGATTGGTCCGGTGGTGTCAGAGCAGCATCTCGATCATCTGAAACGCACAACACGTGGTTATTTTATTTGAATACACTGATTTATCTGAGGGTGTGCGTATGTTTACAGCGTTGTCTGAGATGGAGTCCATGTTGAAGTCAGTTATTAAAGAGAGAGACGGGCGGGGCTTGAGTCCATCGACTTTCATGGAGTTTTTACTGCAGGCCAAATTGTCCGAGAGACAGGTGACAGATGTTGGTCAATATACGGTGTTCAGTCATATCTACAGACTGTTCAGTGCAAAACTTTACACCACTTGAATATTCAGGTGGGGAAAAAGTCGCTTTAAGGTTTTACTTTGCTTTTTTTCCTCAGGTTATGGTAGAGAGCATGGTGTTCACTCTTGCTGGCTCGGTCATCACCGCTAACCGTGAGTTGCTTCCTCTTCCTCCTTCAACGCTTCATCCTTTTACTTTGATTCATGACCTGCCACTCACACATGTTTTTTTTTTCTCCCAGTGTGCATCTGGGCGGTTCACTTTCTGTCCCTGTCAGAGGCAGTGCAGGATAAACTGTATGAGGAATTGGCAGAGGTCCTGGGTGAAGCCCCTGTGTCCTTGGACAAGATTCCACAGCTCAGGTCCACCCCAAGACTCTTGCACACGTACACACGTGTTTTTATACAGTTGTGCTTGTGCTCCACTAGAGGGTGCTCCTGCTCCTGTAAAATGACCTCACTCTCTCACTGATTTTCCAACGTGCTTATTGATTAAGCTTTAATCCTACCTGAGCCACAGGAAGGCCTATCTCAGCCAAAACCAGGCGAAGGCCGGATACACCCTGAAAAGTTTACTAGACCATCGCACGCACACAACCATTCACACTCACAGCTTGGGCAAATTGAAACAGCTAATTATCCTAATGTGCTTTGGACTGTGGGAGGAAACCGGAGTACCTGGAGGAAACCACGCAAGCACAGGGAGAACATGCAAACCCCACATGGAAACGCCCAATCTTGGGAATGGAACCTTTCTGTGAGGCGGATGTTCTAATCACTACGCCTTCGATAATGTCTCCACTGTAGAATGACCCGAGTCACTGATTTCTTTGCAGATACTGTCAGCAGGTCCTGAACGAGACAGTACGCACAGCCAAACTCACACCGGTCGCAGCCAGACTGCAGGAGGTGGAAGGGAAGGTGGACGGACACGTTATTCCCAAAGAGGTCAGTCAGCTTTACACTGACACTTTGCATCACACCGCATCTACCCTGATTAATTTATTTATTCCTCACATATTTTAACTTTTATTCACTTTATCAACAATAACATTTACGATAAAATTATCATTTTAATGACATCCTTTTTGTACATTTTCTGTACAATATATATTTATAATATAATTTTGTTCCTTCATTCATTCTTATTCAGAGAGAATTAGTTCTCAGTATTTTTATACAACGGAGCAATTGAGGGTTAAGGGCCTTGTTCAAGGCCTCAACAGTGGCAGCATGGTGTTACTGGGGTGACTTCCCTATATATTAATTCATTCATTCATTCATTCATTCATTCATTCATTTATTTACACCCCCCCCATTCTGAAGATCATCACAGGGCTAACACACACTCTCATGCATTGTACCCACACACAGCTATTCACTCTCACACCAAAGTGCAATATGGAACTACAAGTTACCCTAATGTGCATGTTTTTGGACTGTGGGAGAAACCGGAGTACCCAGAGGGTCAAAACAGAAACGCCCAAGCTTGGGAATCAAACCCAGGACCTTCTTGCTTTGTGGGGCGGACATGCTTGCAACTTCAACACCATACCACCTCCTGCAATATAAACCGTTATTTTGTATTCAATTGTTTGTTTATCTATTTCTTTCTTTATTTATTTGGGGTTTTTTTTTACAGCTAAATTTTTTTTTATTGTATAAACTTATGAGCATACTGATGTATAATGTAGTTTAAAATTTTTTTAATGAAAAGATTGTTGAAGGCTGTTAAAATGATCAGTGAAGGTTTGGAGTGTGTATGTTTGTGTGTGACGATATTATTTCAGTTTATTTTTTTTTCTCCCTCCAATAGACTTTAGTTATCTACGCTCTTGGTGTTGTACTTCAGGATGCAGACACTTGGACATCACCATACAGGTGTGTGTGTGTCTGTCTGTCTGTCTTAGTGCACATACAGTATGTTAGCATGTATTAGTAATTTTCAGTAGGTAACCATGTCTCTACGTGTCCAGGTTCGATCCAGATCGATTTACAGACGAGGCGGTGATGAGGAGCTTCTCGCTGTTGGGCTTTTCAGGAAATCAGGCCTGTCCGGAACTGAGGTGAGACAAACAACCTGGATGTTTACTGGGAATGTGGAGTGTTTTCACTGTTTAGTCCCTTCATTATGGGCTGCTTGTAGTATGATTAACCAAATCATTAATCCATTTCATTAATTTTCTAAGCCGCTTAATCCTATTTAGGATCACAGGAAGGTTGGCCCGCATCTCGCATCTCATCCTGGACAGCTTGCCAGGCCATCGCAGGGCCAACACACAACCTTATCATAATTACTACAGGAAAAAATATTCATTCATTCATTTTCTGACCTACTTAATCCTAATTTGGGTTGTGGGGAGGCTGGCACTCATCTCAGCCAACTCAGGGAAAGGGCGGGGTACACCCTGGTCAGCTCACCTGGCCATCGCAGGGACAACACACACAACTTTATCATAATTACCACAGGAAAATATACAGTCATCCCTCGCTATATTGCTTCAGGTTCTGTGGCTTCAGTGCATCGCGGATTTTTAAAAAATATTTATCGAAAAATTAAAAAAATAGGGGAAAGGTTCAGTAAAATGCAGCGAGGGGTCGATATTGTCTCGGATTCGGATCCCAGTGTCTTCTTCTCCTGTTACACGAATGCTGGGAAATTCGTCTCGACCAATCAGCTTGTGAGATTTCAGAGCCGAGTCCCAAACCAGATTCGGTAGTGACATTGCGGCCTTTCCCTTAACTTTTTCCCAATTTAATAGTTTATTATACTTTATACGGTTTGGGGCTCGGCTCTGAAATCTCGCAAGCTGATTGGTCAAAAACGATTTTCCCAGCATTCGTGTGACAGAAAAGGTGGAATTCAAGGAATGTATGTATTTTATATTATTTATAATTTATTTACATCTTATTACTTAATATTTATATTTTATTTACATCTTATGCATTGGTTTTGAATGTTTAATTGTTATTTTAAGCATTTATAACAGTTGAATATGTATTTATTGATATTATATATACATGTACGTATACGTCAGTCAGGGGGGGTCGATCCTACTTTGCGGAAATTCGGTGTTCGTGTAGAGTCTCAGGTCCCCATTAACTGCGAAAAGAGAGGGATCCCTGTACTATACTTTATTCCTTGCTTCTCTGTTTAGGTTTGCGTACACGGTGGCAGCGGTGCTGCTGAGCTCACTGGTACGCAGGCTGCGGCTACATCGCCTTGAAGGTCAGGTGGTGGAGTCCAGGTACGAGCTCGTGACTACGCCGAAAGATGACACCTGGATTACAGTGAGCAAGAGGACCTGATTCGGCAGATTCCCACACATCTCGCACAAGGATGAAGGACACGAGAGAGGGAGAGGGAGGGGCTTAGGACATTGTGAACGTAGTGCCTTGTCATTGGAGTTTTGGAGCCATGACCACTGGATATGAAGAATTTCAAAATAATTGTAAAGTGTTGTTTGATAGAAGGTCTAATGAATCATTTTAATGAGTCATTTATGATCTCGTTCCTTCCAAAGAAATAACTCATTTTCTGCAGTTTCTGTTCATGAAATAATATCTCATAATAAAAAAAAGGCAGAAAAAGTATTTTTGTTACAAGGTATAACAATCAAATATATCAGTATTTGTACATTCTATAGTTGTATGTCCCCAGGTGCAAAAAAAAAGCAAAAATTTGTGCACCCTTTGTGAAGACTGCTCCTTTCTATAACATTTGTAATGATAGTTTGAAAATTTAATAGTGACAAAGAAATAAACTGACATTCCACAATGAGTCGATGTACTCTGTATCTCTCTTTACATATGTACAGTGTACAATAAGATAAAAATACAACACAATATGCACCTAGTTTTATTAGTAATGTCTGTTAGGACAAAACAGCTAAACTTCAGACAACAGCAGTGATTTCCTGATGAATAACAACCTTATGGGCTTCAAGAGTTTGGGGTATACACTCGTGATTTAAAGGCAACCATCACACTTTTTGAAAGTTTATCTCAACCAAAACTCTAGAATAAAATGGCTGTATGCAAAATCTTAAACCGACAGATACTATTTTAATGATTTTATGAGAGCTTATTTAAAAACTAAATTGCAGGATGATGACATCATCAAGACCCAAGTTAACATGGAGGAGTATGAGTTTAAACATTTCTTTCAGTATTTCAGAAGTCAATCTTTAAATATATAAATCTTGGTGCGTTTATATAGATCCAAACTGTACAGGCAATTATTTAAATTAAAGCCAGTTAACACCTATAGCACAAATCTGTCAATTAATGGTATGAATGAATCAAAATCCTGTACTTGTTCGTTATCTCGGGCCTTGATGATTTCATTCTGAGGCTGGCCAACCAACCTCACCATGCGATGAGATCACCTGATCTGAAAACATTTCCCCAGCACTTCCAAAGATCTTCGAGTTGAGTGTGTGTGTGTGTGTGTGTGTGTTGTAGCTCCATCTTACTGAAATCACACTTCAAGTTCTTCAAGATCAAAGTGTTCAAGTTGGGTTTGGGCCACCAATAAACTGTAGCTCTGCCTCTCCTCTCTCGTGAAGTTTCATGTGTGCATATAATAATTGGATTATTATTTTTTCAAATGTATATTTAAAATGTTTTACTTTTTTTTTTTTTTTTTTTTGGGGGGGGGGGGGGGGGGGGTCACCCTGTATTACGTTTGCACGTTCTCCCTGTGCCTCCAACACTTGCATGGCTTTCTGCAGGGTGATCCCGGGTTTCTTCCAGAATCTCCAAAGACATGCAGGTTGGGTGAAATGATCACTCTGACTTTACCCATATATCTGAATGTTTTCAACCCAGATTTCGCTCCCATTGCACTGAAAAGGCCCTCTTCTGCAATGACTTTCTGCTCTCCTCCGACACCGGCAATCACAAAATACTCATTCTCCTAAACCTCACAGCCACTTTCAACACCATAAATCATTCCATCCTCCTCTCCTGCCTCCAGACCACCTTCAATATCAATGGCACTGCTCTTTCATGGTTCACTTCCTACCTCTCCAAGACACACCAGTTTATCCAAATCAGCCACTGCAGATCTCCCAATGCCGCACTCACTCATGGTGTCCCCCAAGGTTCTGTCCTCTGTCCCCTTCATCCTTTACGTCCTTTACCGTGGTCACATAATCCACTGCCATAGTCATGTTTCATTACTTTGCTGATGACATCCAACTATATCTCTCCACCAAATCAATAACTGCTGCCACTTACTCCACCCTGGCCACCTGTATTTTTGAAGTACAATCTTGGCTCGAGTGCAATTTCCTTCAGCTTAACTGGAGCAAAACTGAAATAATAATCATTGGTCCAATCATTTTCACCAAATCATGTAATAACTTCTCTCTCACTCCATTGACAGTCATGCAGTCTTCTCTCCCCCGACCTCTGCAATCTTGGCATCATCTTTGGCCAAACCCTCTCCTTCGAACACCACATTAAGCACATTACTAAGACCGCCTTCTATCATCTCCAGAACATTACCCATCTCCGCCCATCCCTTTCTTCTCAGCCTGCTGAAATTCTCATCCTCACATTTGTAACTTCCCATATCGATTACTGCAACAGCCTGCTTTGTGGCTTACCCTCCAGACTCCTCAACAAGCTCCAATATGCTGCTTGGATTCTCACCCATAATGCCTCCCATGAACACATCACCCCTGTCCTCAAATACCTCCATTGGCTCCCCATCTCTCAACACATCCACTTCTTACCATCATCTTTAAGTCCCTTCACAACCTGGCACCATCCTACCTTACTGAGCTCCTTCATCACCATACCCCATCCCGTGTCCGCCACTCAGCTGATGGTCATCTTCTGTCTTTCCCCACCAGGACTAAACACAAGACCTGGGGGAACGGGTCATCTCCATTACCACCCCTACTCTCTTGATCCCTCCTACCAAAATTCATCAGAGACCCCCCCCACACTTACCTCCTTCTAAAAAAGCCCACAAGACTCACCTCTGCAATATAGCACACACTTGACATTTTTTTTCCAAACCCTATTTTGACCATCTGTAAAGTGTCTTTGAGTACTGAGAAACGTACTTTATAAATATTATGTATACTAGTGCATCTCAATAAATTAGACTATCATCCAAAATGTGATTTATTTCATAATTCAGATCAAAAAAGTGAAACTGTGTATATTATATAGATTCATTACACACAGACTGATATATTTCAAGTATTTAATTTTGATGATTATAACTTACAGCTGAAAAAACTGAAAAAATTTAGTATCACAGAAAATTAGAATACAAATTAGTATTACTTAAGACCAATAAAAAAAAGCATTTTTAACACAGAAAATGTTGGACTGTTTAAAAGTATGAATATGTTTAGCACTCAATATGTGGTTGGAGCTCACGTTACATAAATTACTGTAACAATGGAATGTGATATGGAGGCTGTCAGTCTGTGGCACTGCTGTGGTGTTATGGGAGATCAGGTTGCTCTGATAGCGGCCCTCGGCTCTTCTGCATTGTTGAATCTGTTGTCTCGCTTCTTCCTCTTCACAATACCACATAGATTCTCTCTGGGGTTTGGATCAGGTGAGTTTTCCGGCCAATCAATCACAGGGATACCATGGTCCTTGAACCAGGAATTGGTACTTTTGTCAGTGTGGGCAGGTACCAGGTCCTACTGGAAAATGAAATCAGCATCTACATAAATCTGGTCAGCAGAGAGAGGCATGAAGTGCTCTGAAACTTCCTGGGAGATGACTGCGCTGACCTTCGACCTGAGAAAACACAGTGGACCAACACCAGCAGATGACATGGCTCCCCAAACCACCACTGACTGAGGAAACTTTACACTGAACCTCAAAACAACTTGGATTCTGTGCCTCTCTTCTCTGCCTCCAGACTCGGAGACCTTGATTTCCAAAAGAAATGCAAAATTTACTCTCATCTGAAAAAAGAACTTTGAACTACTGAGCAACAGTCCAGTTCTTTTTGTCCTTAGTCCGAGTAAGACATCTCTGACATTGTTTCTGGTTGGAAAATGGCTTTATGCACTGACCCATCCACTCCTTGTGAATCTCCCCCAAATTCTTGAACATGTTTCGCTCCACAATCCTCACAAGGCAGCGGTTATGTCTTGCTTGTACACCATTTTCTACCACATTTTCCCCTTCCACTCCACTTTCCATTAATCTCTATACAGCACTCTGTGAACAGCCAGGTTCTTTAGCGTTTACCTTTTTGTGTCTTACCCTCCATGTGCAGGGTGTCACTGATCGTCTTCTGGACAACTGTCAAATCCACAGTCTTCCCCATGATTGACTGACAGGTCATTTAAAGCCTAAGGAAACCTTTGCAGGTGTTTTGAGTTAATTATCTGATTAGAGTGTAACACCATGAGTCTCCAGTATTGAACTTTTT
>JAQNCB010000022.1:2351023-2375109 GCA_030068295.1 Euristhmus nudiceps | reverse complement strand
CTGCCAGACATATGAGTTACACAACCACCTCAATTACACCGGGTGAATTCCACCCTGGTAACCATTCTAGGGTTAAATTGTGTTGCGCTGAAGCTGGGGCTTGCAAACTTGGTATGCTTGTTCTATGTTGGAATATTATGAAATAGTCCTTCCACTGGGAGCGTCTGGATCCCTGTGGTCTATCTTCTTCTCTTGTAAATAGTCTAGTATCAAGCTGTAATGCAGATGAAAACACAAAGAATGCTGGGATAGATTGTTAAATTTTAAGTATGTGCAAAAAAACCGCTACCATGAAGAATATTATTTTGGAGGTTGTACCAGCTGGGGGTTATTAATTCTCCGATATTTTTCCTGCTCTCATGTCGAGAAAGTTGATAAAACATTAAATTGCTTTCAGGCACTAATGAATAGCGTGTTGAGTTTTTTTTTGTGGAATTGTAATTTGATTTGACTCCCACTGAGGTTTCTAGATGAACCACAGACACCGAGAACAAGCTGCTGATCCAGTAAATAACATGAGCACAATTTAAAAATAAGAAATGGACAGAAAGAGACTGTTGAGTCTGAAAAAAGCCTGTGAGGTGCTGAAGGCTTCTTAGATACCTTGCAGCATCCAGTGCCACACAAACATTCATTCTCATTCACTTTCTGAACCGCTTAATCGCGCCCATCTCAGCTAACTCTGCGCAAGGGTGGGGTACTCCCTGGACAGCTCGCCAGGCCATCACAGGGCCAACATTCACACAACCATTCACACTCACACCGAAGGGAGATTTGGAACAGCCAGTTAGCCTACTGTGCATGTTTATGGGACTGTAGGAGGAAACCAGAGTACCTGGAGGAAAACCACACAAGCACAGGGCGAACATGCAAACTCCACACAGAAGTGCCCAGGCTGGGAATCGAACCCAGGCCTTCTTGCTGTAAGGTGAACATGCTAACCACTACACCACCGTGCCGCCGCCACACAAACATCTCCAGATCTGATTGGATTTTAATTCATGCTCTCTCCATTAAAGACCATATTCTTGTAAAATAAATTGGAAAAAAGTCCTTCTTCAGGGCACTATTTAAAATTACATGCATGAGTACACTTTAGCTAAAAGGTGAAAAAAAAACAAGAGCACAAATGCTTTCCGAACACCTTTCCATCTGCCAGTCAATAACCAGGCAGCTGTGAAATCTTTTACCTTCATTTCTGATTCAGTTTTAGTTTTAGAAATGCACCTATAATACATTCATTTGTGGGGCAAGATCAAGACGTTGTGGGTTTAAATCCCTGCCAGACCCCCTTAGATTAGACATAGGACAGGTCTTAACCACAACTGTACCTCTGCCCATAAATGGGTACCAGTAAAAAAATAATGGGAAGGTAACCTGTGATGGACTAGGAGGAGTCGAACTGCTCGTCGCTCCACACTACGGAAACCAGGGATAAGCTCCAGTATGTGAGTCAGGCTGTGCTTCATTTAACAATGGAATTAAGTGGCTTTTATGTGATTTTAGATTTTTATATGATGGAATAGTGTGTTGAGATTATATAAGGTAAAGCAATAATTTTGTGTGGAAATACATGCATGAATTTTTTTTTGAACATGAATTCTGTGACAAGAATCAAAGAATCATTTAAAAATTATTTATCTAGAATGAAAAAAAAGGATAAAAAAGTAAAACACATGAAATATTAACGGGCAAAAAAATATATACACAAAAGAATAAAACCATGTGTGTACATGTAAAGATAATTCTTTGGGGAGAAAATCACAGATGAAAATAATGACTTGTGGATGAACACACACACGTTCACTGACCTTTCGCATGGCACCCTGTGGTATATATAATGTCAGACCCTTGTTGTTGTATAATAGGGGCTTATGTTAGGTTATGTTACGTTACCCGAGTGGCGTGTTCACAGTAATACTACTAATAACATTACTACTGTCAGGACATCAGTTATTATGTCATTAGTGGAGAAATTCTGGGAATTTATAAACCTCCCTCTTCCAAGTCTTCGAACACATACATGCTCTGTCTAACTTGTAGACGAAGTTGAACTTGTAATGCTGTAAATAGAGCCCGGTGTTAGATCTATTGGAAAGTTCCTGTCTATGTAAATGTAATGATTATTGTAATATTATTTACTTTATTATGATTTCTGTAAGCTCTCAAATATCTAATAATAATAACATCAACAGTATATACCATAGCCCACGCCAAAGGGAATGACTTATTGCGCACTCGTGGACTGCAAACAAACAAACACACATGATTTCCTGCGGAACGAAAACCGGCGCATCACAGTAACTTCCGTGTAGCTCACACAAAAGGTAAAAAGCCACATACATTAATGTTACATGAAATATAATGCAATTATTTTTACTTGGGGCCTATAAATTGTGTAAGAGAAACAAGAGTGTAGGATTTCTGTAGGAATTTATTTAATACAGCAGAAGTTGATCCATGACTCTCAGAGTGCATTCATGATGAATTACAGTACTGTGAAAAAGTCTTAGTCATTCTATTCTTATTTTAGAGCAATTTTGTTTTGTTATTATTGATTTTTTTTATTTTATGACTTCTATAGTAACCAGGCAGCGCAAAAACATGTTAGATTTCCAAACATTAGATTTCGTGCACAAAATTTAAATGTCACTCAGAAAAAAACTATTTTATGTCAGCAAAGAAAGCAGTGGATTACATCAGAGAGCACACAGTCAACAAAACAACACCTGGTGGAACCTTATGCAAAACTAAGAAGCAGGAGTGGCAGTCAAAAGCTCTGGGAAAATATGTGCATACATTGTATTTGAAAGTGAAGATTATTAAAGGGACACCACACCAAATTTTATTTATTTATTTAAATTAATTATTTATCATTGCTTTCTAATATAGAGAAAATATATTTAATTTTTTAAGGCAATTATTTAGGTAACTATTTACACCTAACCCTAACCTGTTTAAGACAATTATTTATATTTATATTTTTATATTAAGAAATTAGTTATATGATGACCCTATTTAAAAATATAGTATTATATGGTACAGGTGGAAATAGAGGTTAGCACAAGAAGAAACGTCCTGGTTTTGATTCCCAGGCGCAGCTCAGGTGTTTCTGTACTGAGTTCTTCCCTGTGCTTGTGTGGGTTTCCTCCAGGTACTCCAGCACCTCCCACAGTCCAGAGACATACACATTAGGCTAATTACCCCTAGGTGAGAGTGTGAATGGTTATGTGTGTGTATTGCTCTGTAATGGCCTGATGAGTTCAGGATGTATTCCTCCTTAGCCCGCAGTCGGCTGAGATAAGTTCCAGCCTCCCTCTGTCCATACTTGTAGAGTTAATCGGTTCGAAAATTTGTGAGTGAGTGTATGAGGTATAGTTTGTGCAGTTTTACAATGCTGATGAGCTGAAGTTTTACTGATTATCTTGCGGTGGTCTCATGTTATATGATGCCTTATTGATTAATATACAATATGGCACAGCTTTTATTGATATACAATATAGGGCAGCCTGACGGTTAACAAAGCGCACTTGGGACCTAAAGGTCACTGGTTTGATACCCAATCCAGAAGGAAAAATGTGAGGTGGTGGGTTATTTATGGCTGAAGTGCTCTTGAGCAAGGCAGCTAACCCCAAAAGCAAAACTAATGTTTGCAAATGTAAACCTCTTTTTTTCCCCTGACTCACTAGTGTAAAAGTCAGTTGGATCTTTTGCACCCGAGCCTACTGGATCATCAGGCCTGAGCTTATCCTGGTTTCTGCAGAGTGAAGCAGAAACCTCCTGGATGGGACGCTAATACACCGCAGGCTACCTTCTCACCACCTTTTTTTTTTAACTGATACCCATTTATACTGCTGGGTGGACGGTGGCCCACCTGTGGTTACGACCTTTCCCAGGGGTCTTAGTGGTGGAAGTCTGATGGGGATTCAGACCCACAGCCTTTCAATCATGAGCCCAGCAATAAAACAAAAATAAATAGAAAAGTTTATTCTAAAAACAATAGTATCATATTTATAAAGCTACACATTCCTTCTGACACAGCAATGATGCAGACAGTGTATAGTAAACCCATGCTACTGAATCAGGTGCGTGTTTCTTCTTCTCTTTTCTGCGTGTCTTAGTGCTGAAATTGTGCGTCTCTGCACGTGCGGCTCTGACAGACGGACAGAGAGAAAGGAGATGGGGGTCACGGCCACACAACAATACTGAGATACAAACTGCGGAACTGCTAACGGAGGCAAAAGCCTGAACGGGTCTTATTGATGCGCACTGACCGACAGACGCGCAAATCAAAGCTCACCAAAGGCGAGGTAATCACAGAGAGAGAAAGAAATGCAAGGAGGGGAAACATTTAAGAAATAAGCCACAAAAGAGCATCTATCATGGGTAAGGTTATGTGAAAGGAAATAGATGGAGATTAGGATGGTCATGATGGTACTGATGCTGATATTATTATTATTATTATTATTATTATTATTATTATTATTATTATTATTATTATTATTATTATTATTATAAATAACACATCCATGTCTGTACTTCATGTGCCATCTGCTGCATCATAGCTTCACAAAGGACACAAAGACTCCCAAAGCCAAAAGCTCAAGCACACAAATCCGCAGCTTCTCCAGGAATACAGAAATCTACACAAACCAGCACCACGGATAGAAAAAGACAGAAAGAGAAGGGGATATAAACATACCGATATTGGGGTATCCTGTGTCCTGTATCCTGTGTCCTGTGTTGTGTTGGATGCTGGCTGTTGACCCGCGCAGTGCAGAGCACAAAGCTGAACGATCCACCGTCCAATCACTGCCAAGATCAGGAACAGAGGAGAAACAGCGCCACCCTGCGCTCAGTCACTAGAATCACGACCACCAAGCAGCCCTGGAGCTCTCGATCGTGTATAATGTCGATCCTTTACTCTGGTTATACACCCAACCTAACATTTCACCAAAGGTATGTGGATAATCAAGCTGGAAGCATCCAAATAAATTACAATATTCTTTCAAGTTCAATGATCATTACACACCTTATAGGGCTGTACACACTGACCATCACACTCATACGTAATTCTTCCCAGCAAATAAATGGAAGCAGACAATTGTCTGTAATGCTGTCAGAAATAAAGGTACAATAGGAAACCATTTTTGTCTCGCAAGGTACAGTGAACACTCATGTGTCCCTCAAGGCTCAGTACTGGACCTCAAGGTAATTATTTGCATCCTTTAGGGACCAGAACGGATAATCACAAGCAGTATTTAAAAGGTGGCCCTGCGATGGCCTGGGGTGTAACCCGCCCATGCCCAGAGTCGGCTGATATGGACACCAGCCTCCCTGTGACCCTAATTAGGAATAAGCGGCTTAGAAAATGAATTAATGAATATTTAAAGGGTAAAAATAAGTACATGGGGGGCCCTGCATCAGTGATTAGCTTGTTGTACCCATAACGGTACAATAATGTATTGTTTATTCATCCATTTTCTGAGCCATGTAATCCTAATTAGGGTCACGGGGAGGCTGGCGCCCATCTCAGTCGACACTGGGCGAGGGCAGAGTACACCCTGGACAGCTCACCAGGTCATCGCTGTGTTCATACATTAATATTTAAATATTATCTGACTTCAATGTGTGTAACTGATGAAATATTATATATTTATATATTATAATAAGGTGGTGTAATGGGTAGTACGTCCGCCTCATAGCAAAAGGGTCCCGGATTCGACTCCTGGGCTCGTGGTGTTTCCGTGTGTTCTCGACATGCTTGCATGGGTTTCTTCCTGGTACTCCAGTTTCCTCCTATAGTAAAAAAAAAAACAGGCACAATATGCTAATTGGAGGTTCCAAATTGCCCCTAGGTGTGAGAGTGAGTGTAAATGGTTGTGGGTGTGTTTTGACCCTGCAATGGCCTGGGGAGCTGTCCGGGGTGTACCTCGCCTTTACTCAGAGTCAGCTGAGATGGGTACCAGCCTCCCCGTGAACCTAATTAGAATTGTGTGGCTTAGAAAATACAACCTTTCACACTCACACCTTGGACATGTTTTTGGACTGTGGGAGGAAACTGGAGTACCCAAAGAAAACCCATGTAAGCACCGGGAAAAGCATGCAAACTCCACTGAGAAACATCCCGAGCCTGGGAATCGAACCCAGACCCTCTTGCTGTGAGGCAGATGTTCTAAGCACTACTCCACCATGCGGCCCCAAGCATTACTATCATTAAAATCATCGCCGTATATTGTGAAATATTTCCAGATTTTTATTGCATAATGATACATAATCATAATCATCTTTCCAGCTAACAGCCATAATATTGTGACCACCTGACTGGTCTGCATCCAGGTAGCTGCATGTGCAACACAAGCATGCTGCAATGCACTTTGTGTTCTGATTTCTTATTATCATAGCCAGTGTTAACAGTTTCAGCAGTTTGTTATTAACAGTTTCAGCCGTGGGCACCCATGACACTCTCGCCAGTTCACTGGTTGTCCTTCCATGGACCACCTTTAGTAGGTACTGACCAACGCATACCAGGAACACCAAACATGACCTGTTATTTTGGAGATAAACAGACCCAGCCGACAGTATGAACTGTCAATCTAGGTCCCTCCTTATGTCCATTCCTACTTTAAATACATCAGCTTCAAGAAGTCACCGTTCACCTTTTTCTCCCTAAAACATCCCACTCCATGGCAGGAGTCACTGTAATGACCTGTCAGTCTCATGATTACCTTCCTGAAAAGGATTGTTATTTTACCAGTGTTGTCTTGTTAGTTAGTTTTTTTGTGCAATGTAACTCAGAAAGTTATTCATGGATTCTGATGATTTTTTTAAGTAGGGTGTGCTATAAGTCACAAACAATATGATTTTTGAGGTGATCAATACTTGGTACCATGTTTTTAAGCAGTCTCCAAAAATCCCTATTGTTTAGTATGGTCCACTAGAGGGCGATATTTCATTACAACTATGCTAAATTTATTTATTCTTTCCTTTTCTAAGCCCCTTAATCCGATGGTCGCAGGGAGACTGGCGCCTATCTCAGCCGACTCTGGTCGAAGGTAAGGTACACCCTGTACACCTTGTCAGGCCATTGCAGGGCCAAAACACATGCAATCATTTACACTCACACTCACACCTAGGGGCAATTCAGAGCAGATAATTAGCCGAATGCAAATTTCCCTCTGGGATTAATAAAGTATCTATCTATCTATCTATCTATCTATCTATCTATCTATCTATCTATCTATCTATCTATCTATCTATCGTGCATGTTTTTGGACTGTAGGAGGAAACTAGAGTACCCAGAGGAAACCCACGTAAGCATGTGAAGAATGTGCAAACTGCACACAGAAATGTCCGAGCCCGGGAATTAGACGAAGGACCTTCTTGCTGTGAGGCCGACGTGCTAACCAGCATGCACTTGTGCCGCCCCTTAGGGCAAGTTGTAAATACTTGAAATCTGAGACAGATTTTTTTTAGGTTGTCAGGAGGTACTTCACTCTTAATGAATGCCCCTCAAGTGTTTTTATTTCTTTGATTTCCCCCCCCATCTTCTCCCCTAATTTTATTTGTGTCCAATTCCCACTTATCAAGTGTTGCCTCTCTATTACACGAATACCATCAACCAGGGAGGGGTCTAAGCATGCACACGCCCCCTTCATGACATGCAATGCTGCCCCACCTCTTTACAAACTGCTGCGCATGCGTATTTGTATTTAGAGGCAGCCGAACACACTCGGAGGAGAAGTGCTATCTACACCCTCATATAAACGGGCGCACAGACGCCCATGATTGGCTGGTGATCACTGTGAGTGACAGGAAAGTCAACGTATGCCATTCCTTCCTCCCGTGAGAGCTCAGTCAATTAGCTCCCATGGACTCCTGGTTACGCTTGGCTGTGGCATCAACATGGATTCGAACTTCGTGTTTTTAATGTTGTGGCTTATCAGTGTATGTTTTACTATATGCATTGAAATGAAAAACAAAATCTGCAGTATTTCATCAAGGTTTTTTTTTTAATTGATCAATGCATAAGCAATAAAATAGGAATAATGTATTTCCAACCAGCCTGAAAGGAAGGACATGTCATTCGTCCTTCCGAACAGGGCAAGAAAACAGAATCACCTAAATCTGTAAAGAAAATAAAGGACAATCTGCAAAATTACATACAAGGAACATAAACAGACACAATGCTAAACGTGTATGAAATCGAGTTAAGTATACAGCAGAAACAGAGAGAGAGAGAGAGAGAGAGAGAGAGAGAACAAGCATAATATTTTCCACTTTTGTGCTGCACACCAGGTGCATTATATCAATATTCTTAAAAGATTTGCAATTATGCAGAATAGCAACACTGAATTACTGTAAACTGAGTATAAAAGATTAATAAATGATCACAAGCCTCTCTCCATGAACAGAATGAAGGAAATATGTATGGCTGTACTTAAACACAATCCGACCTCAGAGTTAATCATCATCATCATAAAATCTGTTCCGTTTTATTTGTTCCTCTACAGACAGCAATTGCGGATCTTCTTCCAACAGGCAGGTGCCGGTATTGGACTTAGAATAATCACTACACGTCTTCTCTGGTGTTTTCCTGTCCGACACCTCTTTGGTCTCTATTCCAAAATCTATAAGGTCATCCAGCAGACCAGCGGAGGGTTTAATGCCTTTGTCTTTGTTGTTCAAGTCGTCCTTGGAAACTGTGCTTGAGGTCTCACCAAATCCTGCAAAGATGTCGTCTAAAAATTGTGAGGTACTAAAGTTTGCTTGCTGATCTGAAGCATGTTCTATCTTTGCATCTGGTGTGTTCTCTTCATTGGCACTTGGAGGGGGTTGATCTTCGTCCTGTAGTAACAGCAGAAGGTTAGCACGCATTGTTTCTTTGGTGTCGGTTTTCTCTTTGGTGTTGGCTTCCTCTTTGGTGTTGGTTTCCTCTTCAGGCTTGGTTTTATCTTGTATGTTCGTTTCATCTTTGGTGTTGGTTTCCTCTTCAGGATTGGTTTCCTCTTTGGTGGTCACAACATCTTTGGTGTTGGTTTTCTGAGTAGAAGGTGAGTTGAATTCAAATATATCTGACTCTGGTTTGTCATCTAAACCCACCCAAGGATCAGTATTATCTACTAACGGGTGACAGTTGTTGTTATTATTGTTGTTGTTGTTGTTGTTGTTGTTTGCATTCCTATTTCCCGGTTCATCCATAGCTACACTGTCAATCACTGTCACCTTTACACCATCGATTTCTCCACCTTCTTGATTCCCCTTTGCATCCTTCACATCTTCCACATTCTTCATTCCTTCAATTTCTCCATTAATCTCCAAAACCTCATTCTCATCTCTTCCTTCTGATTTACCTTCTGCTTGCTCTACTTTTTCATCTGAACCATCTGTGACTCGAGATCCATACTCGACCTCTGTTGAAACATCAGCTTGATCTTGAGGAGGAGGAGGAGGAGGAGGAGGAGGTGGCGGAGGAGGAGTTGGTGTTGGTTGCTCTGAGTTCTCATTAGCGATGTCATCCTTTGTCAGTGAAATCTTTTCTTGTGGCAATGACTCTGTGTTGTCAGCCATGTCTTCTGACTCCTCTTTAGGAGGCCATGAAGGCTTGACTCCTTTGAGTTCTTCTTCCAGAGCAAAGCTCTTCTTCGGTGTGTCACTCTGAGGAGGCCAAACAATTGCAATCTTACTTGTTGGTTTTCTGGCATTATCATCCAATATATTTGCCTCTTTAATTTCGGCTGGGAGCGAGGTATTTTCTTTTGAGACGTGTGATGCTTTGGTATCAGGTTTCTCTGGTGTACTACTAGAATTAATGTTAATTTTCTCTGAGGTGTTTTTCTGATTTTTTGCACTCCAAAGCTCCCTGTGAGGCTTTTCTCCAAATCCCTCATCATAGTTTCCTTTGGACTTAAACAGTTGTTTGTAGTGGGGTTTGCAGTACATTCGTCCATGGAGAGGGGCATAGTTTCCTAGGCTGCGAGAGACAATAAATCACAATCAAAGAGTTAGTCCACTCCCCATATATATTTTGAACAGTTTTACCAATATATATTTTGAAGGGCAATGATGCAGTCACAAAACAGAACATCCACAGTATATTTTCACTGAAACCAATCTTGATGGTTGACTTAGGCAACACGATAGATTAGTGACTAGCATATGAACCTTACAGCATGAAGGTCCTAGGTTTGAGTCCCAGGCTCAGCAAGGGCATTTTTGTGTAGAGTTTGCCTGTTCTTCTTGTGCTTGCATGGATTTCCTCCGATTACTCTGGTTTCCTCCCACAGTCCAAAGACTGTGTACCAATAAATTAATCAATTGCTTATCTCGTTTTGGTTCAGCGAATGGACGGTGCCAAGCCTAGCTGACTCCAGGTGAAGGCAGAGTATACCCTGAATAGCTTTTCAGGTCTGTTCTCCCGGAGGAAACTCTGTCAAATTCCACACAGAAATGCTCTTTGCTGGGCCAGGACTCAAACCCAGGACTTTCTTGCTGTGAGATGGACATGCTAACCATTACACCACCATGCCACCAAAGCAAATGGTGTGATGTTGCTTAAGTTTGTTGAACCAATGCCTTGGGGGTTATATGCAGGAATCAAGACTAAAGGTCTTTCAACTCAGTATTGGAATGCATGGCTTCTTTTTGGCCAGGCAGTGTATGTTGGACAGTATCTTTGTCACTTGTTATGGTATTTACCTGAGCTGGCTGTTACAGTGGGCACACCTAAAGCAGGTTTTATGAAAGTTTTGTTTGTCTGCTATGAGAGACTCCATGGGATACACCCTCTTCCGACATACCCGACACAGTTCGTTGTCTGGTACTTTTATTTTCTGTAAGAGAAAAAGGAGTAGTAGATGTAATTCAAACACTATTTCAAATTTCGAATATGAATACAAAGATAAGCACACGCCATTGGCAGTTATCATGGGAATGGACAAGCAGACCACAAGAAAGACAGGTTAAATGAGAAAAGGCAAGAGTTACTGGAGTAGTACAATGCATTCCAACAAATTTCCACGAAAACTGTAGTGGTTTTAATCAAAACTTAATACAGATGGCAAATCATTCAAAAATATTTTTTAAAAATTCCAATCCATCACTATACTAACACTCAACAATCATACCGGTGTTGTTTTAGTAAACACTCCTTACACTCATTAGTGTTTCCATGCCTCATCACACAATTTTACCAGTGATGACAGTGTGCTGCTGATGTGATACACTCTGAGAGGTGTGTTGTTCTGAGACACTGAATCCCAGGTTCTTGAAAACATCTTCACTGTTTGCCCAAGACTGTTGGAAATTCTTCAGGAGTTCTTCTGCTGAAGCCTCAGGTGGGACATCCAGGACATTAACTTTCCCTCGTACCACGTCTGCATACGTTGGTGGATCCGGACGTGTGGTCACACTCTGAGAATGAGAGGAACTCTGGCTCCTTGACCCCACCACTGTGTTACCAAACTCATCAACAGTTGAGTAATGCTCTGTAACAGACTTTGACTCAGAGAAACCTGTTGGTTCTCCCAATTCCTCTTGCATGTTAAGGTTCTTTCTATCGTCCTTGAGATGTTGGTGTGCCTGCTCACCCATTTCAAACACATTCTTCAGGGCCTTGATATCAAACGATGGTATCTCTTCAACCTGGAAAGATTTTTTCTCTGGTTCATGCTCTGCATCCTCAGTGTCACTACCGAGTCTCTCAGGAATATTAATTGGATCTTTCCTTGTATACACTTTAGTCTTTGGGGACTCAAATTTATTGACAAGTCTGGATAGGTCAACCCTGGGCATGTCCTCTTTTGTTCGGTCATGGACGTCTATAGGGATCTCTGTCTCATTGTCCTCATCTGGCCCTAGGCGTTCTGGGATATCAATGGGATCTCTCCTCATATAGTGGTGCTTCATTTCTGCCCTCTGAGCCTCTTCAAAAAACTCCTTCTTGTCTTTTACACTCATCATGGAGTCTGCACTCTCTTCCATGGATGACTGCAGTATAGATGACTCCATCATGTGGGTCCCAAAATTATGCTCCTGTTGGCTGGACAAGTGAGAGCCCTCCATTTCACCTTGCAAAATGACTTGCTCAGGCAAAACCACTGGAAGAGGGGATGCACTGTGAGAGAGCTTGGCAGTTGTGTCTCTTAATTTAACTAGCTTCTCTGAGCGACTAATAGTTGGAGAGGGTGTAGCTCGGCTAATATTTGTGGAAGTTTCAGACCAACGAGGTGGGGGTGTTGGGGTAGTGCCAGATCTGTACGGTGGAGGAGAGGGAGTGACTTGCAGAGGAGAGTCTGTCCTTCTGGCAGTCTCAATGCAAATATATGTGGGAGATGGTGTTCTCATTCGGAGTTCTGGGGGCACTGTTTTGAATTCTGTATTTTTCACATCATGAACAGTCTTGTCCATTATTTTTTTCTGAGATTCCACTTTAGCTGAACCAATGTTTATTTTCGATATCTTCTTTGTGGTGCCACCAATGACTTTCTTCTCCTCTATTGTCTTAGACTCTGACTTTTCCAGTGCAGCCAAATTTGCCTCTAAGAAAGTTAGTTTCATTTGAGCAATGTTCTTCACATATAATACAATCTCCAGCAGCTTCTGCTTATTGTACTGTGCACGGGTAAGTTCTAGCTTTTCAGCAACTCCGAGCAACCATTCTGGGATCATACTCAACATTATCTTAACTGACTTAGCATCCATTTTCCCTCCTGATTCCTGCATCGCCTTAATATGAGTCAGTAATTTTTGTATGTCTTCATACTTCTGAATATCTGTTGTTTCGGCTGCTGTTTCCTTAATCTCTTTTTGCTGGTGCTGTTTAATGACCTCCACGTCACCTGCTGATATTTCAGAGCCCCTTGAATGTTTCTTGATCTGGAATTTTCCTTTCTGCTGAATATTTTGTTGCTGAACAGAGCTCTGACTGAACACCTTCTCTTCATGTACCAGAACATGTTCCTCCCTAATAGTTTGATGGGACTGTGTAACTGTGGTTTGTCCTGACCCGTGCTGATGAGCCTCCACAGACATGACTGGTGGCATATGATGCACCTCCACTGAAGGTTTTGGTGCTACAACAGGTTTTTCTGTTTTCTGCTTGCCTTTTTTAAGATCTATCTCCAGCCTCGTGCCCTTGGTTATTTGCTCTACTTGCTCTTGCTTTTCTGCTTTGGTGGAAACCTGATCTGCACAGACCTGAGATTTACTTGTTTGCTCTTTCTGGACTGATTCCTTCCTTTCTTCCAGTTTATTCTGAGTGGGCATCTTAAATGTTTTAACCTTAAAGCTAGGAGTCACTTTTGGGATCTTCGTAGGTTGTGGTGGAGCCTTTTTTGTTTCTTCAGTTAAATTTTCTTCAGCTTTTAGAATGTCAGTAGGCTGACCCTGAACAGTTGCTGATATCTGTTTTTGTTGTTGAACTTGAGTAATGGTTTGCTTGGATGAAGTTGAGTGAGAACTTGCCTTTATATTCTCATGGTGCCCTGTTGCTGGTAACGGAGGGATTAGTGATGTTGGCTGAACCGTCACTTCAGCTGTAGATTTGGTGACTTGCTTTTTATCCATAGTAACAGCGGTTTTCTTACCTAGTTTGGGAAAGGAGGGTTTGTGCAATTGAAAGCTTGTGGGGACCTTTTGTAAGGGTTGGGGCTGATCTTCTTTTGAGGTGGGTGGTTCTTGCATTTCAGTAATTGGTGCTTTGGGCGCCACGACTGGCTGTAGATCACTAGCACATGCCTGCTCTGTTTCAGCTGAAATTTGTGATTCCACAAATTTCTTTGTCAGTAATTCTGCTTCAGTATTCACCCCACCTGAATCCCGAATCTGAATGCTTTCAGGAGATGTTGGAGTAGACCCTGTCTTACTCTTCTCAGCTTCCTCTCTTTGTTTGCGGTATCTTTCTTCTGCCAGCATTAGTGGTGTTTTGAATTTTCTTGCATAAGATCTTGGCTTAGGATCAATAGCAGGCTCTGGGGGTGCTGGAAGTTTGATTGGAGGAATAAATATTTTTCTAGGTTGAGGGGGATCCTCTGGCTCTGATGTGTGCACTGAGATTTTTGAGGGAATTTCAGTAACCGGTGGCTGTGGCATCTTGGGTGGCATCTTTAAGTTTCCTTCATGCTTTTTCTCTGTTGCTTTGGTTTCAGTGACTGTACTGATATGCTTTGCTTCTTTTTCCTTTTGTTCGAGCACACAAGGCTGTGAAGTCGGTGGAGGAGTTGGTGGGGGAGCGGGAGCAGTTTGTTTTTTCTGCCACTTAGGTTTGGGTAGATCTGATTGTTTAGGAGGCTCTGGCTTAGGCACTTTGAATAGAGGTCGACCCTTTGACTTTCCAGGATTTGGCTGGGTCACTGACTTGAGTTCTTGTTGAGAGGGGGGAGGTGGGAGGAAGTCTTGTGGAGGTGGGGGAAAGAACTCAGCCTCTGCTTCAATGGCAGGTGGAGGAGGTGGTGGTGGTGGAAGGGAAGAATCGCTATCCTGCATCATGGCGAGATTAGGATGTGTAGGCTCTGAGACTGGAGATGGAGGAGGAGGAAGAGAGAACTCAGACTCGGAAGGTGGGGGCGGGGAGGTTGGAGGAGGGGGGAAGTGAATTTCTGGTTGCGATTTCTTTTTGATAATTTTTTTTGGATTCAGATTGCGGTTCAGGCTCTTGATGTTCTGTTCACTCTTTAGACTCTTCACATTTTGTTCTGATTTTACATTCTTGGTGTTCTTTTGTGTAATGGTAGTGTGCTCAGTTGTTACTTTTGTCTGAACCTGAGTGACTGTCTTTATTTCTTGTTTTGGGGTTTCAGTTGTTTGTTTTGTCTCTTTTGTGTCACACTCAGTAGGGCACATAACGGTACCTTCAGCTTTTTTCTCACCTGTCTGTTTTTCCAGACGTTTCTTTATAATTACAGGACCAGGGTTTTGTTTTTGTTTGACTTGCTGCTCTTTTATATTTATCTTCTGTGAGACCTGGGATGAGCCCAATTGGCCAACGGATGTCACATGTTTGGCTTCAGAACTTTGTCCTTGAATAAACGTCTGACTTTGATCAGATTTGACCTCTGTTTGCTTTTGTGGACTCACGCCTGTATCACTTCTCTTTGGCATATTTTTTGAAGGGTGTGGGTTTGAGCTCTCAGCTTTGGGTGTAGAAGGACATTCGTATGCCTGTCCCTGAGAAATACTTTTGGAAATTTTAACTCGATTAGAAGGGTTGATTTTTGACTTATGACTTGACTGTTCTTTCTTCTTCATAAGACATTTGATGGTTCCATGAACATCTCCCTTGACCACCTCCTCCTTCTCTACCTGTGTTTGTTCCTGCTCATAAAGAGATTTTATTGACATTCTAACATCACCTTCTGTGCTAGCTCTTCTTTGCATATGGGGTGAGGTGACTGGTTCCAGTAGGAGCTGGATTGTACCCTTCACATCACCCTGCTCACTCACTTGATGCTGGGCGAGTTTCTTCTCATTTGAGGCTTCCTGTAAATTTAGCAAAGCTGCCTGGATGTCACCTCGAACAATTTCCTCCTTCTCAACCTCTTTCACCACCTGTGTTGCCTCTTCAAGGGATTTTAAGGTTCCTTTAATATCACCAGCCACTACATCGTCGATAATGACTTCAGACTTGGCAGTGGCTGATCGCTCAAGACTTTCAAGAGCACCTCTGATGTCTCCACAGACAATCTCTGGTTTTTCCATTTCTTTGAGTTGGCTTTGAGCTTCTTCCAAAGACCTGAGCGTGGTGTTGATGTCACCTTTGACCACCTCCTCTTTCTCAACAACTTTACACTGATTCACTGCTTGTGCAAGTGAGTCAAGTGCTACTCTCAAATCCCCCTTTACAATTTCCTCCTTCTCAACATTGTGCAAAGACAGGACTGGTTCCATCATAAAAACTTGGACTGTGTTGTGGACATCTCCAGGAACAATATCATTCTCAGCCACAGTTCGTCCAATTGCATGATGACTGTTCTTCAGAGTCAATTTTGTGTATTCCACGTCACCTCCGATAATCTTCTCTTTCGCAGTTTTGTTATACGTTTCATCTGACTCTGACTGAAGTTGTCTCAGGTAGTCCAGCGCTCCAGACTCGATACAAGTTGAATAGAAACTCACATTACCTCTCTCTGTATCACTTATTTGTATTCTAGACGTCTGGTCTGTGGTACCGTTGTTATACAATAGCCTGTTCAGAGTCCCACGGACATTTCCTTTAACAACGTCCTCTTTTACAAGTCCACTTTCTTCTTCCTTGTTCAATAATGAGTATATAGTCATCCTCACATCTCCTTTCTCATCTTCCTGGATTAAAATACCATGCTTTGCTGTTCTGTCCTTCTTCAGCAGGTTGTTGATGGCTTCTTGTATGTCTCCTCTAACTACCTCTTCCTTCTCAATGTTAACATCCTTTTCTTGACTGAAGAGCTGTTGGACAGTCGTGTTGATATTTCCCCTCTCCTCTGTATCAATGGTGATACCTCTTTCAGTTGTCTCGCGTCTATTTAGCAGGTTCATCATGATGTTATTCAAGTCACCTCGAATGACCTCTTCTCTTTGGATCTCTGGCGTCTCCTGGTTCAAGAGTTTGTACTTGGCCATTCGAACATCACCAATTTCATCTGCTTCTATAATTATGCCCTGGGAGTCAACCATTTTCTGACTATAAAGTTCCTGTAATGTCTCCTTGACACTTTTTCCAACGATCTCTGTCTTTTCCACATTGCTCTCATTAAAATCAGTGAGCGCTGTAGTTTCAAAAAGCCATGTTGTCATCTTGACATCAGCTTTGGGAATTTCTTCACGACAACTCGTGATTTCTGTTCCATCACCGTCCTTGATACGATCAAGAGGCTCTTTTTCAAAAAGCCACACTGACTGTTTAACATCACCCTTCAACACTTCCTCTCGTGTTACCTTTTCCATACTATCATATTCGGAACCTTCTCCACGGATCTTATCCATTGTACGAGTTTCGAACATCCACGTTGCACTTCTCACGTCGCCTTTCTGTATTTCACTTACACTAACAGTTCTCACATATTTCTGAGACATGTCATCGTTTTCAAAGCGCTGCATGTTTGTTTTGACATCTCCTCCCTGGACATCTGCAACTGTCTTAAGAGTCACCTTCATATCTTCAGAAATTTCATCAAGAGGTTGTGTTTCAAACCTCCACCTTGCTGAGGTAACATCACCTTTCTGTACATCTTCCTCAGTAACAGCTTTGATGAGATAAACCTCATCAGTGTCTCTTATTGAGTCTAATGGCTTTGTTTCGAATAACCATCTTGCCCCAATGACGTCGCCTCTTAGGATTTCCTCTTTGGTTACTGTAGTAACTTCATGAAAGTGTCCTTCTTTGTCTCGGATAGCATACAGCGGTTGGGTCTCAAACATCATGGTGTAGTTTTTCACGTCACCTTTTTCGATCTCCTCTCTTATAATGCTCTGAAGTTTGCTGATCTCTGTTTCTGAAGAATCCTCTTGAATCTTATCCAGGGAATATGTTTCAAAGATAAAACGACCTTTGTCAACATTCCCTCCTTGAACATCTGTCACTGTACGCACCTCTTTGATGTCTTGTGTATTCTCCTTAATGGCATCTATTGGTTGATTTTCAAACATCCAAGTGCAGTTGACAACATTTCCTCGCTGGATATCTTCAGTATGATGAGACTTTAGTTTCTTCATGGTTTCTTCAGAAGTGGAGCTCATGATGTCAGGTGCTTGAGTCTCAAATATATACTTCATCCTTGATACATCTCCAGACTGGACATTGATCTGTGTGACCCGTTTGAAGTTCGTTTGATCTTCACCACCTTTGATATTCTCCAAGTTTTCAGTTTCAAAGAGAAAGCGAGCCAGACGGACATCCTTGCCTTTCACATCCTCTTGTTTGACTGTACAAGTTTTTAAAATAGTCTCAGATTCATCTTTGATACTGTCAAGGGTTTGGGTCTCGAAAAGCCAGGTACATGTTTTTACATCTCCTTTCTGGATCTCGGTGGTGTCCTCCGTTTTGACCTCAGCTTTTTCATACAGCTCATCCATCGGCTGCGTCTCAAACAGCCACCTGCAAGTCTTGACATCACCCTTTTCAATCTCAGCGGCTTCGTTCTTTCTATTGTCCTCTTCTTCCGTGTTACTGAAATATTTGATCCCATCAAGAGGCTGAGTTTCAAACAACCATTTGGCTGTTTTGACATCCCCTGATTCAATCTCTTGTTTGGAAATTCCCTTGATGAGCTGGAATTTGTTGATACTGTCATCAAACTGGTCAATGGGACGAGTCTCGAACATCCACTTACAGCTTCGTACATCACCTTTGACGATTTCTTCACGTCGTACTGTTTTGACTTCATGGTAATGTCCCGAGCTGTCCTGTACAGCGTACAAGGGAGTAGATTCAAAAAGCACTTTGTTTGATTTCACTGATCCGCTTGTGACACCTTCCACTGTTATCTTATGTGTATCCATGCACTTGCTTAGATCCATGGTCTCAAATATCTCCTTGCAGTTGATGACATCACCCCTGTCTAACTCCTGAAGCTTAACCGTTTGTGTGATTTCTTTTTTGTCCTCCCTAATTTGCTCAAGAGGTTTACTCTCAAATAACCACCGCTGATGCCTCACATCACCTTTCTCCTCCTCCAACGTGACAACCTTTTGCAGTTTTCCAACTTCAGCGAGCTCCTTCAGGTTTTCCATTGGCACAGTCTCAAACAAATGCCTGGCTGAAGTTACATCACCCCCAATGATCTCCTCAGGCTCAGATAACCTGGCATTGGTATTATCTTTTAAAGAATCCATGGGCTGTGTCTCAAAAACCATGCAATGTCTTCTTACATCTGCTCCTATTATATCCTCCTTTTGGGTTTTGGTATTTTCCAATTCTTCATCTTTGATTTGATCCAAAGTCTTCGTCTCAAAAAGCCACCTACCCCGATTTACGCCACCCTGATAGTTTTCTTCCATCGACACTCCACAGATGATCTTAACTTTAGTTGGGTCTTTGTGAATCATATCTAGAGGCTGGGTTTCAAAAAGCCAGCGGGATGTTTTTACATCACCTTTTTCAGTTTCTTCACGTCGCACGGTTGTGATCTCCAACATCTCACCAGAATCTCCTCGAATGACACACATAGGTTGGGTCTCAAACATTTTGGTAGTAGTTTTGACTTCACCTTTAATCTCTTCCAATTCGGACTTCAGTTGCAGGAAGCGAGACTCGTCGATTGTCTCAGTGTGGCCAAGTGAATCAAGATGCTGAGTTTCAAATAAGTACCTGGCAGTTTTTACATCTCCTCCTGCAATGTCTTTGGTGTACACCACCTGCCCCTCTTCATCATCCTCTTGATAAATTTTATTCATATAATCGAGAGGCTGCGTCTCAAACAACCAGGTTGCAGTTTGGACATCTCCTCTTGCCAGATCTGTTAGTTTTCTACTATGCTCTATTGAGTCCGGGGTTTCTGTACCCAGAGCATCCATGGGTTGGGTTTCAAACATCCAAGTTGTATATTTCACATCTTTCCCGGCAATGATTTCCTGTTGCGCGATATTTCTGCTTTCGTTCTCATCGGGTGTGTCATCTTTAATCGCATCAAGTGGCTTGTTCTCAAACATCCAACGCATAGATTGCACCTCACCTTTCAGAATCTCATCCCATTCTAGATACTCTCTTTCCGGGCTCATACATTTCCCAGGACTGCTCCCATTATTCTCAAACACACAGCGCGCTTGTTGCACATCACTGCTAACTTCCTCATCACTGTCCATGTGAGAGTGCTCCATCTCAGTAATGAAGTCCCGCTCTAGGTTTTTGCGCACCTCTGGATGGATATGTTTGTACAAACGTTTCAGCTCATAGAGGTTCCTTTGCTTGGAATATTGCTCCTTGCTGATGGGATATTTTTGGGGAACATGTTGATCCGGTGGCTGTGGAGAATCACAACGTTCTGGGACTTCAACAGGGGCCTGAAGGAGTTCAGCCATTGGTGGGGGTGGAGGAAATTGCTCGGTGGTTTCATAACGGGTAGATGAAGTGGCAGAGCTAGAGGATGTCATCTTCATAGTTTTAGTTTTGGGAACTGATTCATAACTTTCTCCTGTTGAAACTTTGGAGGATGTGTTTACTGGCGCCCACTGAAACTGGCTGTAATCAAGGTCAATCTTTGTTGTTGAGGGAGGAAAAGACAGTAATTGTTTTAATAAATAAATCATCACCGAAATCAGTCTTTTAATTACTAAGTGCTTTTTAAAGAAATTTGTTTTATAACATGTATTATTATTTGTAATACATTAGAGAGGGCTTAAAGAATTATATTGGAAGCCCTGCTGACATCTCTACTTAATAAAATCAATACAAAATAAACATAAAAATAATTTTGCATGTCAGAAGAAACCAAAAGCCCTGAAGAAACCAACACAAGCATGGGAAGGACATGTGAACTCCACACATAAAGGTGAATGGTGGCACCTTCTCTTCCTCTACCTACATCGCTGAAGCGCTCTTGAACAAGGTACCAAACCCCTAACTGCTCTTTGGGCACCGCGATGTGAGGCAGCTCACTGCTCCAAGTGTGTGTTGCTCACAGTTTATGAGTGTGCTCACTTTGAATAGGTTAAATGCCAAATTAACCTTTTAGAATTAATACAGTATACCAGAATCCAGAAAATACTTACTCTCTCATTCATTTGCTGAGCCACTTTATCCTTTTATGGTTGCAGGGAGGCTGCAACCGATCTCAGCCAACATTGGGAAAAGGTAAAGTACACCCTGAACAGCTCTCCAGGCCATGACAGGGCCAACACACACAATTTGAAACTGCCAATTAGTGTAATGTGCATGTCTTTGGACTGTGGGAGTAAGCTGGAGTACCTGGAGGAAACCCAGCACGGATTGGGAGAGCATGCAAACTCCACACAGAAACGCCCTTCCGAAGCCCAGAACCCAAACCCAGGGCCTTCCTGCTATGAAGTGGATGTGCTAAGCACTACACCACCATGTTACCAATACAATACTTGATTTATTAATAATAAGAGCTCTCCATTAATATTTTTTCACACATTTTAGTGGTTAGAAATCATGGGCAGCATCATTTAAATAAAAATTGTTGAATTTTAAACAGTTTAGACTATCACAAAGTCTCTTATGTCTAATGTTATATCGATCTATAAAAGCCATAGTCCAGTGTGGACCGTTGGAGTCTTCCGATGCCTAACCTGATATCGATTTCATTGGGAGACTGTAGGCTGATACCCTGAGGGGCGCCATTCAGCATCACGGTTATATGAAAAGTCCTAATTAAAATAGTCATTGTGTGACCTTCATTACCTTGATATGCTTGCTTGGAGTGGCTTCTTCAATGGTTTTTTCATGCTGCTGTTTCAGTGCTTGGGTGGAGATTTTTGCGAGCTCCTGGTCTCCAATCACCACCACTAAAGCACACAGGAAGTACAGTGCAGAGTAAAAAACTAACTCTCGACTAAATGAATTTATATTTACGCTTTTCATTCATTCATATGTGTTTAATGGGATATAAAAGCCGTGATTTGCTTCCAGTACATCTGGTGTAAGTAACGTACCTTTTTCATCAAAATGATTTCCAAAGCTGGATGCTACATTCTGCTGAACGTTTTGATCTTGCGACATCTGCAGAAACAAACATATAAAAGTGGATTATATACAACAAACCAATCAGAGAGGATCATGAATAAACAGTTTGCTGTACGACATTCTATTAACTACACACCGACTTACAAAATATTGATTTAAAGGTAATTATATTAATAAAAACAATGACTTTATTACTGCCACTAATGACACACCTCATAGAAATGGTCTTTTATATATAAAGAATTAACAGTCTGCTGAGTATCATGATTGACCAATCACAATCGAGTATTCAAATGCGCTGTGCAATAAGTAAATTAAACACTCACAAAAAATTTCGTATATCAGCTTTTTCAGTCATCTCGAAAGAAAAATGGATAGCACATCCTAACATTTGCACATGGTAAACAATTGAACATGTATCAGTGCCATCTTGATACTGATCCATGTTCAAGGGTACGGTGTGCGCCGAAAGGGTGCTAAATGTTTTTTGGTTTTGTTTTCTTTTCAAAAAGTTTCACACTGTGTTGCCTTCCAACTGTATAACTACATACTGAATTCTTACAACAATGTGATCTCACCAAGCTGGCCAACATCTGGCTTCAAAACTGAACTGCCAATTCACAATGCAATCTTTTTTTTCCCCTTTTTAGATCAGTGATCATTTTGCATTCTGGTAAACAACTACTGTACCTTGACATTGTGACTCTCACTCTCACTACTCCTCACAGTGGTTTCAGACGAGCTCATCACTTCCTGTTGACAGATACAACATTTGTAACAAACACATGCTAAGTGTAAACCTCACACATGAATTCTGGCACCTAAAGTTGTTATTAACCTTCCTACAGGGTGCTCCAGAGCGGCGTATCGACAAGGTGCGTAGCTATTAACCCAGAGATCGCAGGTTCGAATCCAGGTTAATGCACAGCTGTCCATGCAGGGAGTCCATGGGACCTCTTGGGAGGGTGGGACGGCATATGACGACTTCTCTGTCACTCACAGCGATCGGCAGCCAATCATGGGCGTCTGTGAGCTCATTTGTCTGAGGGGCGAATAGCGCTTTCCCTCCGAATGTGTTAAATAGTCCCCAAATACGCCCCAAATACGTGGTGGTCGTGTGATAGTCAATACTTGATGGGTGGGAATCGGACATGACTAAATTAAAGGGAAAAATTGGGGGAACTAAAAAAAAACCCCAAAAAAACCTTCCTACAGGGTGTTTGAATGCTTTTCTGGAAGCTCCTAACGGTGATCGTGCTCAGTTAAGCCAGGTAACGACTATATGGCAGATACGCACATACCCATACACAATTTACCGCCCGTGCTTCTACCGAGCAGATTGCATGTATTGTTCTGGTCATACAAAACAGCAGACAAAAATGATTTACAATTTATCTAAAGCTAAAATGATGTGTATGGAATTTTTTAGTTCCTATGGCTTCAGTAGAGAGTGGTGTGTGTTAGCGGTGTGTGTTACCTGTCTCTGCTGGTAGTGGTATTGTGTGACGGTGCTTTGAGACGAGGATGTCGAGCTGACGTTCTGGCTCTCGAACTGTTTCTTCACACTTGCCAGCCCACCTGGCAGACAGCATGCTTCTGAGTCTTCCATGACCTGCACACACACACACACATATTTAAGACGTTATTGCTTTGGTTGCCCTGTAGGCGGAAGCACGATGCTGTAAAATTATGAGCATCATCTTTCTACCCAGGCTGTTTCTCTTCGATTAGTTCGCACAGTAATAAATATTAATCAGGAAGTGGAAGAGGAAAGCGGAACCGTCTCTCGTATCTTTACACTCGAACTAGTAAATTGATAGCACTGTATGTGTGTGTGTGTGTGTGTGTGTGAGGACATGTGTGTGTGTGTTTTTTTTTACCACACTAGTGGAGCTTTTCTCCTCCTTGGTGATTGCAGCCTGGTACAAAGCCAGTCGTTCTTTAAGAGGGACGGTCTCGACTTCACCTCGAGCGTCTCCAACGGAAACACCTACGCTGCCCGCAGCTTAAATACAAACATATTTGTTTGGTGAGATTTTTTTTTAATCAGCCTTTGTGACAATCATTTTCTCCAATCTGTTCACCCTACACATGATGTACAGCAGACCCATAACAGAAACAGAGCTTCATAAAGAAGCTGATCCAGAGCCTGTGTTTAGGAGACTGACTGAGTGAGTGATTGAACTTTAAGAGCCAGCAGTGGCAGTTTGGTGGTGTTGGGATTTGTGCTCATGACTTTCCAACCAGATGTCAAACCTTTTAAACTGAACTACCACTAGGATGCATTTTCCCTTTCAAATAAATTACTTGCACTATAAATGCTCCCACTTCATAATGCATCATAATTCATTATAGTGTGTGCAACATGGTGGCACCTTCTAAGCTCTTATTAAGTGCAACATCTCTCTCTCTCTCTCTCCCTCTCTCTCTCTCTCTCTCTCTCTCTCTCTCTCTCGCTCTCTCTCTCTCT
>JAQNCB010000022.1:2274116-2284250 GCA_030068295.1 Euristhmus nudiceps | reverse complement strand
ACACACACACACACACACACACACACACACACACACACACACACACACACACACACACACACACACACAAACAATTCAGGTGAAATGAAACCAACAAAAAATAAAAACGCGAACAGCTGCCTCTTTCCAGTGCAGTGGGATTCAACAGGGCGAGGGCGAGGGGTTAGGGGCGGGAACAGGCATAAGAGAAGGCAAAAAAGAAAGAGCAATCCGTTCCAAAAGATAGGGAGAGAGAGAGAGAGAGAAAGAGAGAGAGAGAGAGAGAGAGAGAGAGAGAGAGAGAGATTGGGAAGAGATGGCAGAGGCAGTCTTCATGGTTAGTGTGTGGGAAGAGGAAAGACTCTTACAGGGGTCTCTCAGAGAAAACCTGGGGTTCGTCTGTCATTACGCTGCAATAACAGGTCACACACAAAAAAAGAGATACACACTTCACAAAACATGGATAACAATGTCGGCAACTTCAACACACCACCAGGAAAAGATTACAAGGAGGAAGAAAGAAGGTTAAGAACACAGTTACACTTTCGTTTACAAAAAACGGGGTTTGCATGGAAATGTAGTCGAGAGGAGACAAACACACACACACACACACACACACACACACACACACACATACACACACACACACACGTATGGTTACTTAAGCACACCCGGTTTCCCCCCCAGGGCCACAAGACCCTTCTTCACCACGCCGACTTGAGTGATGCTATTCCTGTTCAGCTGCTTGTGAATAATACATATTATGTGCACTGTATGATAGTGTGTGTGTGTGTGTGTGTGTGTGTGTGTGTGTGTGTGTGTGTGTGTGTGTGTGTGTGTGTTCACTTTGGATTGGTTAAATGCAGAGGTGAAATTTCCCTTGTGGTATTAATACAATAAGCCAAAATCAGCAATTAGTGCATGTTTTAATTTCTTGCCTTTTTCTGAGCGATATTTTCATCAGCTGTGTTGAATAAACATGCACTCTTTATCTGTTGTTGTGCAGGTACTAGAGAGAGATGGCTGGACAGGACTGGAGGAAGTCACACGCCTGTTAAATGGACATGAGTTTGCAGTCACAGGTCCTGAACATCCTCAGTCTTTTAAAAAATAAACAAACAAAAAAAAAAGCCTGTCATGGTGGTAGATGAGACTTTACATTAAATGGGTGCCCTAATTAATTTTTTTTTCATAAAAAAATAATTTGTTGATAGTGTTTTGTGCAGGATACGTATTTATTGTTTTTATATTTTATTATTATTATTTTTTTTTAACCCCCCCCCATTTAGTCGTATCCAGTTCCATATCACATGACCACCACCGACCAGGGAGGGGCAAAACTTGCACACGACCCCTCCGTGACATGCAATTCTAGCCACTCGCCTCTTTTCGAACTGCGGCGCTACGCGCATTTACGGATGGTCTAACACACACGAAAGGAAAGTGCTATCCGCCCCCTTGTACAGATGAGCTCACTGACGCCCATGATTGGCTGGCGATCGCTGTGAGTGACAGGGAAGTGAGTGCATGTCATCCCTCCCTCCCACGAGAGCTCGGCAACTTAGCTCCCATGGACTCCAAGCGACTGTGTGTATTAAACCAGATTCGAACTTGCGATCTCCAGGTTAATAGCTGCACACCTTGTCAATGTGCCACTCGGGAGCCTATATTTAGTTCATTGATTAACAAATTTACATAAAGGTGAGGGCACAAGATGAGTACAGTTGAGGCATGTACCATTACCAAGACAAAATGTGTGTGTGTGTTTATATCCTTCTGAAGACTAGATGTTTCCACAAGGACTGAAAATCTTTTAACAAAAATTAAAAAAGAAATAGAAGATCTAGAAAGTTTCCTTTCCATTAGAAGTTTATGGTTAGAGTTAGATATAGGTGTTTGTAATAGCATGAATTAACTTCATTCAAGGGTAGTAGGACTTTTTGTGTGTGTGTGTGTGTGTGTGTGTGTGTGTGTGTGTGTGTGTGTGTGTGTGTGTGTGTGTGTGTGTGCGCTGCTATAATTTTAATAGCTCTACCTGATACAAATTCCAAAATAACTAACAATAATCCTGGTCACATGATCATGGGGTTCATGAAACACACACACACACACACACACACACACACACACACACATAAAATGACACGATGGCAAAAGGACAATTAATTAATGAATTAACTAAAACTAAATCTACAGAGCTTTCCGATCGCCTCCCTACCTCTTTGCTTCCCTCCACGTCAGACGACTCGCTGCTGAAATCCTCTGTGTTGAGGTTCTCGAAGTCGGACTCGCCCACGGCGATAGGCACCGTGACCGTGAGGCTGGGGTTGTGGATGAACGACATGTAGTCCCCTTCCTCGATGCCGTACTTCCCATTGCTTTCCACGCCGTTGCTCGGTGACACGCAGCCCTCCTTGAGGAAGTCCTTACCGATGTCAACGGCCACCGGTGCGTGGTTGGTCAGGCAGTTCTCCTTGCTCTCGCTGTGCAGGTCATCCAGGGGCTTCTCTTCGTCCAGGGCACCGGGTTTGGCTCCAGCCAGGAAGAGGCTCTGCAGGAACTGCCTGAGGGTTGACTTTACGAACGCGATGCCTTTCTGGATACGACCCACTGCGATCTGCAGGTTGTTCATCTCGCTGTCGTCGTCCGACGAGGCAAGGTTGTCGGCACTGAAGGAGCTCAGGAGCAAGGCCAGGAAGAGGTTCAACACCTGCAAAGCAACCACACGTGGGTACAAATGGAACCATGACATCAGAATCTGGATTTATTCGAGTACAATCACATCGTCCCTCATCGCTAATCCCACCGACGCGCCCACACTATCTCAGATGGCATGTGGTCGAGTGCCAAGGTGGGGGACACTCGCACGGCTTGCCAGACCACTGCAGGGCCAGCATGCACACACAGACAACCATTCACACCGAGACTTACACCTATGAAATACAAAATAAGCCGACTATATAAGGCCTTTGGACTATAGGAGACAACTGGAGTACGCAGAGGAAACCCATGCAAGCATGAACATGCAAACTCCACACAAAAAAGTCCTCGCTGGCTCAGGTCTCGATCCCAGGACCTTCTTACTGTGATAGACGTGCTAAGGCCAAAAAAAAAAACCTTTGCTTCTGGTAACATTGCAGAATAATTTTGGGTAGGTATGTCTGTAAAAGTTTTTTTCCCACCCCGCCCTCCGCTCTGTGCTCCGGCCTCAGCGCTCGCGCACTCCATTCTCTCTCAGCACCGCTCAACTGCAACCCACGAACTTTCCCACTTGAGACTCTTAAAAAGACAGTGTACCTATTGACATTGAATAACAGTCTGTTATTAAATAACCACTGGGTTACAAGAACACATGAAAAAAACTTGAGAGTCGGTCGGGTGACCGGAAACAAAGGTTTTTTTTTTTTTTGCCTAACCACTATTTCAATGTTCTGCCCCGTCATCTATAATCTCTGCATTTTAAAAGATAGCAATTTCATGTAAATTTCCGATCTTGCTGTGCCCTTGACCCTTGACCTTGACCTTCCAAAAATAAAAAATGTCCAGGACTCGGGTGGGGTAACATACAGACTATGGGTGGCTGAAATGTGTCCAGTAGTTTTATCAGGAAGTTGTCCACAAACAGAGAGACAGACAGATGTTAATTACACCGCCTCCTGTGTTTACTCTCACAGCAACCACCATATTTCTCCAGTAGCTCGGAACCATACAGGGGTCGGAAATTAAATTTCAGTTAACTGCAATCTGAACCCTTACCACTAGATGCTGCTAGATAATGATAAATCTAACACACTGTACCTTTAATCCATTCAAAAAAAAAAATTTGAAAGACTACAACCGGCTCTTACCACCAGGTTTCCGATCACCATGACCATCATGAAGACGATGAGGCACATGGTCTGGCCGGCGACCTCCATACAATCCCACATGGTCTCGATCCACTCACCGCACAGGACACGGAACACAATCAGGAAGGAGTGGAAGAAGTCCACCATGTGCCAGCGTGGCAGCACACAGTTCTCCGAAATCTTGCACACGCACTCGCGGTAGCTCTTTCCGAACAGCTGCATGCCCACCACGGCGAAAATGAAAACGATGATGGCCAGGACTAAGGTCAGGTTCCCCAGGGCGCCCACGGAGTTCCCGATGATCTTGATCAGCATGTTCAGAGTGGGCCATGACTTGGCCAACTTGAAGACTCGCAGCTAAGGGACAGAAGAATGGACAGATGTACACAATCCTGCTGTCTATCATACAGCCGTGTGAAAAAGTTTACACGCCCTTAGCTTGGTTTCCCTGTTTATTATAAAGTTTATCAAAAATAATTCAATATAAAAGTTTTTTCACTTTCATTTCACAAAACTCACCAATCCATTCATTTGATGTGTTTCACTAAGAGTTAAAACAAAACCAGGATACACGATAAAGTTTTAAAATAATATTTAAAGCATTAAAAACCTCACTCTGATACGTAGCTCACTGTGAGTCACAAAAAATCACTTTAAAAAATTAAACATAAAGAAGAAAAAGAAATTAAAAGATAAAGTGCTTTAAAAGAGTTTTAAAAAGATTCATCATTTAGAAATAGAAGAAAGTAAGGAAGGACAGGAAGGAAGGAAGGAAAGATGGAGGGAAGGAAGGAAGAACAGAAAGAAGAAAGGAAGGACAGAAGGAGGGAAGGAAGGAAAGATGGAGGGAAGGAAGGAAGAACAGAAAGAAGAAAGAAAGGACAGAAGGAGGGAAGGAAGGAAAGCATGAAAGATGGAGGGAAGTAAGGAAAGATGGAGGCAAATAAGGAAGGAAGAACAGAAAGACAGGACAGAAGGAGGGAAGGAAGGAAAGATGAGGGAAGTAAGGAAAGATGGAGGGAAATAAGGAAGGAAGAACAGAAAGAAAGGACAGAAGGAGGGAAGGAAGGAAAGATGAGGGAATGAAAGATGAGGGAAGTAAGGAAGGAAGAAGAGAAAGAAGACAGGAACGACAGAAGGAGGGAAGGAAGGAAAGATGGAGTGAAGTAAGGAAGGAAGAAGAGAAAGAAGAAAGGAAGGACAGAAGGAGGGAAGGAAAGGAAGGAAAAATGGCAGAAGGAGGGCAGGAAGGAAAAATGGAGGGAAGGAAGGAAAGAAGAAAGAAACAAAGGAAGGAACAAACACAAAAATGTATAACCTTTATTCCATCTGTACCCACTAGATATGAGCAATCGTGCATTGTGATTGGCTAATCTAGGCCTTGGGTTTTACCCCATATACCATGAGTAGGTACATCACTACAGATAAAGAGCGGTTGTGATTCATGTTAAGTTAACACTAGCAAGTCGATGTGTCTGGATATTTTAGCCTTTTTCCAAGTACAGCACCAAAATTTTAAATGAAGGTACTTGATTGGAAGAGCACGTGTATCTATATGTGTAAATATATAGAAGCCCTCCATCGGTCGGTGTTGACCGTTGGTGATGATGCACCCTAGTTGGATGCCGCAGTGGAGCAGTGGACCCACGGGTGGAAGAGCTACAGCCATGACTGGTGAGATCAATCTGGGAGCGACAGACTCTGCCACAGTGAATGCAGTTATGAGTGGTCGCTGGGTAGTGTATATATATATATATATGTATTTTTTTTTTTAAGAATTAAAGGGTTTTATTTCCAGCAAGGGGATTTTATTTGTCTGCTATGCAGAACACCTCTCCAGTGCACACAGTTGCTGGATGCCTGGGACTGGGGGACAGGGCATTGTGATCAGTATACGGATCTTGTTTGATGGTAAGGACATATGATCATCAGTTCATATCTGATAAAAAAAAGTCTTGGAATAACTTTAATACCCAGCATATGTTCTGCTTTACAACCATTTTTTTCTCTTTATGAAAATAAAGGATCAGCAAAACCATCTTTATCTATGATTTCTTTGAGAAGCTATAAATAAAATAAAAAGAATAAATAAAAGATAGCACGGCCTCATTATCATGACGCCATACTCCTCTGTATCATTCTTTCATCTTCAGCCCTGGAGGTTTATATGAAGTAAATATATTCCAGTGTAATATGAAGAGCTTCCTCACCAATCGGAAAGACCTGAGCACAGAGAGCCCCTCCACATTCGCCAGTCCCAGCTCCATCAGGCTTAAACTCACAATGATGCCATCAAAGATGTTCCAGCCCTCCTGGAAGTAGTAGTAGGGGTCCAGGGCGATGACCTTTAGACACATTTCAGCTGTGAAGATCCCTGTGAATACCTGTACACACAGACCCACACGCCGTTCAGCACGGCGTACACACTCGGATCGCACTAACACTGATGCTACTTCTGTTCTGTTAAATATCTACTCTACATATATACAGTGGAACCTCGAGAT
This sequence comes from Euristhmus nudiceps, assembly GCA_030068295.1. Lineage (NCBI taxonomy): Eukaryota > Metazoa > Chordata > Actinopteri > Siluriformes > Plotosidae > Euristhmus > Euristhmus nudiceps. Next base: position 2,277,919 of record JAQNCB010000022.1, on the reverse strand, counting down.
ACAAAAGCTTCAGTACATGAAAAATTCATTTTACGAAATGATATGCAAAGTTTTTTTCGCCTTCATTTTGCGAAAAATTATTCAGTATACGAAAGAAAGTGAACACAATTTCCCATCATGCATTGGCCAAGATCCACACTCCAGTCCAGGTGGTGGCGGTAATACACCTTAATTCGGTTTGTCAACCGCCAAAAAGAGGAACAGAAGAAGAATCCAATGGATATTAGAAGCTTGAGTGTAATGTTACCTGCTATTTATTTTCTGCCGTTTTTATTATTTTCTTTGCCCTTCGACTCTTCGCCACTTTTGCTTTTGGACATCGCCTCACTCAAAAATAATGTTTTCCTATTATTTTTTTTGCATTATATTCTATTATCTACTTCATTTCTAGGTATTAACGGTTAGGTTCAGTATATTGAATGATTCAAATGTATTTGGCTCTTATTTCATTCTGGTTTTATCCTTATTATCAAATTTAATGTGGTGTTATTGTAGAGTTTGGAACGAAGTGAGCACACATGCATAGACACACACACATGTAAGCACACATTGGACCGCCTGAGGAGCAGCTGGGGGTTAGGTACCTTGATCAAGGGCACTTCAGCCATGAACGTGGAGGAAGGGACAATTAACCTACTGTGCATGTTTTTGGACTGTGGGAAGAAACCGGAGTACCTGGAGGAAAACCCACGCAAGCACAGGAAGAACACGCAAACTCCACGCAGAAATGCTCGAGCCCAGGAATCGAACCCAGAATCTTCTTGCTGTGAGGCAAACATGCCACTGTGCCACCGTGCCGCCCCCGAAATTACAGATTCATAAATCTTTTTTTTTTTTTTGGTACAATAATTCGGAGAAGCATTTCCAATTACACATACAGAGCATGAGTGAAAACCTCACCAGATTCCCGACAGAGAGGACATCGTTGAACTCCTTGGTCATGGGGTAGTGCTCCATGGCCATGAAGAGCGTGTTTAGGACGATGCAGATGGTGATGGTCAGATCGACAAATGGATCCATGACAATCATGTTGACCAGCTCTTTCACTTTCAACCACCAGGGGCAGCAGTCCCAGATCAGGAAGCTATTGGCAAACTTGTACCAGCAGGGGGGGCACTTCTGTCTCGATTCCTCCAGCTCTGTGCGGGGTGGGTGTGGGGGGGCCATGAAATTACAAGCGGTGGTGACTACAGGCTTAATAGACTCAGTTTTCTGTGACTATCTGTGTGTGTGTGTGTGTGTGTGTGTGTGTGTGTGTGTGTGTGTGTGTGTGTGTGTGTACACCATACCCTCCATAGTGTTTGTGAGAATACTGGCTACACTCAGAGCTCGTTTCCTAGCTGCAGCTTCATCCAGGTAATCGGAAGCCTGGTGTGACCCAGACCGCTTCTTACGGGCCTCGGACTCTGTGGTCGTGCCCTGAAGAGAGACAGAAAGGGAAAAAACCTCAGATATGAACAACAAAAGACCAACACACTAAGATAACATATATTCATCCTACAGCGGTCATGGGGAGGCTGGAGCCTATTTCAGCCAACACTGGGTGAAGGTGGGGTACACCCTGAACAGCTCGCCAAAACATCTCACACACAACCATTCATTCATTCATTCATTCATTCATTCTCTGAACCGCTTAATCCTAATTAGGGCAGCGGGAAGGCTGGTGCCCATCTTAGCCGGCTCTGGGTGAGGGCGGGGTACACCCTGGACAGTTCGCCAGGCCATCGCAGGGCCGACACGCACACAACCATTCACACACACTCACACCTAGGGACAATTTGAAACAGCCAATTAGCCTAATGTGCATGTCTTTGGACAGTGGGAGGAAACCAGAGTACAGAGGGAACCCAAGCAAATGGAGAACATATATATATATATATATATATATACTCTACACAGGAAAGATAATCATGTTATTACTTGTTAATAATCATGTTATTCCCAGTCGTAATACTTTAACCCATTTCTGAGATGTACTGATGTAAATATATCAGAGCTGGAAACATAAATTAAAATGTAACTATAACCTCAGGAAGCAATCGGCCAATCGGTGAAGTAGGCACAGAGGCTCCGCCCACCAGTGACACGACCCCGTTACAGTCCACAGTACAGTGCATCTTCCCATTGGCCGGTAGGATGATGCGTGGAGCGGCGAGGCTACACTGACTAACTGTCGAGTTCCTCCTCTCGATCCAGCGCGGTACAAAGAGCGAGCCTCGCCGGCTGTCGCTGTCCTCGAACGTGCTGTGCTCATCGTCCGCAAAATCGTTCTCCGAGCCGAAGTCGCGGGCTCGACCTCGAAAACTAAACAAACTGGTACGGCTGTTCCTCCTGGGAGAGAAGATCGATCCTCGTATACTGAGGAGAGACTGAACGACAGACAGAAAGAGAAAGGGAACGAGAGACCAAGAGAGAGAGAGAGAGAGAGAGAGATAGAGAGACAGAGAGAGAGAGAGAGAGAGAGAGAGAGAAAGAGACAAGAGAGTGAAAGCAAAAGCAGTGAAAATAGACAGAAGATAGAAAGAGAGAAGGAAAACAGAGACGGGAGAGAGAGAGAGAATGAAAGAGATAGGGAGAGAGAGAGAGAGAAAGAAAATGACATTGAGAGAGCGAGAGAGAGAATGAAGGAAGAGAGTGAAAGTGAAAACAGTGAAAAGAGAGAGATGATAGAAAGAGAGAGTGAAAAGAGAGAGGGAAGAGAGAGAGAAAACGAGAGAACAAGAGAAGAGAGTGAAAGAAAAAAAACAGTGACAAGAGAAAGAAGATAGGAAGAGAGAGAGGGAAGAGAGTGAGAAAGAGAGAGAATGAGAGAAGAGAATGAAAGCGAAAACAGTGAAGAGAGAGAAGACAGAAAGAGAGAGTGAAGAGAGCGAAAGAAGAGAGAGAGTGAGAGAAAGAGAGAGGGAGGGAGAGAGAGAGAAAATGAGAGAAGAGAGTGAAAGCAAAAACGGTGAAAAGAGAGAGAAGACAGAAAGAGAGGGAAGAGAGAGAAGGAAAGAGAAGAGAGAGAGAGAGAGAGAAGAGAGAGACTTTAACAGTGAGAAATGATAAATTCTATCGTTTTTTAGCTCATGGTATTAGAGATGGCTGTATTCTATAATCTGAGTCAGCAGCCTCATGCCCCAGAATTCCACTGTGATAGAAGGAGAAGTCACCTGATTGGGGGTAGAGCACTTCTTCTCGTAGGACAGCCTATTGGCATCTATGGAGAAGCGGAACCCCGAGCGGCGGATGCTGTCTTCTGATGCGGACTTGTGGAACTTCTCCCGGTCAGCTTTCTCCTCCTCCTCCTCCTCTTCCTCCCTCTGCTTTCTCTTCTTGCGCCTGTTGCGTCGTTCCTTGGCGCTCTTCGAGGAGAGTCTGGAGCCCCCGGAGGAGCTTTCCTCAGACAGGCCGCCCCTGGCGCTATACTCCCCACTCTCTGTCGCTGCTGCCGCGGCAACCTGACGACCAATCACAGCACAGACGTTGTTGTCAGGGACAACTGAGGGTAGACTTAGTTTAGGCTGGCAGACTAAGGCAGGGTAAAAATAATCATCAGGAGAGACAGAAGAATGCAAGCAGAAAAGAAAAGAAGGTGTGTGAAACAGACGCTATTCCCGACTTGAGCGCTGACGTTTCATAGAACAATGTTTTTAAAGCAGCATTCATTTATAACACTGTGCTCTTAAACTCATGAGTCATGGTTTGATGAGAAGTGACATCATCGCAGCCGGAGTGCGCAGAAGGCCTGTGTGTGTGTGTGTGTGTGTGTGTGTGTGTGTGTGTGTGTGTGTGTGTGTGTGTGTGTGTGTGTGTGTGTG
>JAQNCB010000022.1:1964667-1974776 GCA_030068295.1 Euristhmus nudiceps | reverse complement strand
TTCACGCTACAGAAACCGGGGATAAGCACCGGCCTGATGAGCCTCTGGGCTCGGGGTGTAAAAGCCCACAGAACCGACCGAATACATATATATATAGCAAAGATGTGAACACAAACAGACAGGAGTCAGAAATGTCCTCCTAAAATCCAAAAATCAAGCCAGGCACATTTCAGAGTCAAGAGTAGAAATGAAACACACCCCACGTTGGGTAATCCGACAATCCCAATTTTGAGCGAGGTCCCGAATCGTCCGATGAGAGGGGTTGGCTTTGGTCCATCTCCTCCCTTCTTCGGAGGCATCTGCAAAAACAAGCAAAAAAAAAGAAAACAAAACACCACACACCTTTAGAATCTATGAGGAATAGGTGAAGACATCTGATTTCACTTCACATGATGAGCACACCTTTTTGGGCGCCATGAGTGAATTTTTAAACACCTCCCTTTCATGAAAGTGCAGAAATCTTTACATAGACCAATGCTAAGTTAAAGATTCTCTCTTTATGGTCTGCCGGTCATTTCAGCACAGTGAAGAGACATGATGCCCAAAATAGCCTTCACACCCCAGTGAAGGGGAGGGGGTGTAATATCACCATGCTTGCTAAATATAACCCATAGATCATTAATAACACGTATCACAAACTCTGATATCACTGTCAGAATTCCTCAGAAGCAGGATCTGCCTCCTGACTCAAAGTCAAACAGAGATGTGTTCATATACCAGAGCCCCAGAGGCCAGTCTCTGCCCCAAGCTCCATTCATTTCTACGTATTTAGCATGCTAGCTAATGTTAACATTACAGCACAGACTAGTGTTTATCTACAAAATATTAAAGTTGTCTACAAATACAAAAATATCAGTTCAATAATGTTAACGCTTGTATCACCTTGAAATAAGAATATATCTGATAATAAACAAAGAATTGCAATGTGTTGGACGACACGCACGCCGTGCACGATCCGGGCGACGGTACAAAAAGAAACCCGGAAGTACAAAATAGTAAACTCTTCTCATTGGGCAGCTTCTGTTGTGACGTCATGACGTTGAAAAAGCGCGTCGTAACAGTCATCTGGTGGGGAAAAAAAAAAAACATACCTTCGTGTACACTACAGACAGGAGTTAAAAGTTAAGCGTTTACTGGCGTTTTAAACTTTAAACAGTCCCAGATTATCTTTAGTAATTTAAAAAGTGACTACATTCAAAATTTTTAATCATTGTTTGTGCAAATAAACAGACAAGTCTGTATGACCAGCCTGAAAAAAATACCATGATACATCCGGGTATTTTCATGCTCATGCCATTACAAGTGCCTTCCAGAAGCATCCTTCAGAGCAAACACAATGCAGATGTTGCTACATGAAAAATTATAATTATTATTAACACATTTCTTCAAATAAGCTCAAGAACATACGGGCTTAGTAAAATTGCTTCAACACAATGTGTTTAAGATGGCATGGTGGTGTAGTGGTTAGCACGTCCGCCCCAAAGCAAAAAGGCCTGGGTTCGATTCCCAACCTGGGCATTTCTCCCCGTGCTTGCCTGGGTTTCCTCTGGGTACTCCGATTTCCACCCAATGTCCAAAAGCATGCACAGTAGGCAATTGACTGTTCCAAATCTCCCTGAGGTGCGAGTGTGTGTGAATGGTTGTGTTCGTGTCAAACCTGCGAAGGTCTGGTGAGCTGTCTAGGGTGTATGCCGCCCTCGCCCAGAGTTGGCTGAGATGGGCGCCAGCCTCCCCGCGACCCTAATTAGGATTAAGTGGTTTCGAAAATGAATGAATGAACAATGTGTTTAAGTAGTGCAAGTCTTCCCATATAATGTTGGTTTTAAAATTATTGGCACCCTTTCCATTAATACTGTATGTACAATATATAGTGTCATGCCTGACAAAGAATTAATGACTGCACTGACTCCTTCCCTGTAATGATAGAAACACTTGTAATAGGATCTAATCGGGTCATAAGCATTTTTTCCCCTGCTTCTGTCCTGTATATCAGGGGTCCCCAACTACCGGTCCGTGGACCATTTGATACCGGTCCGCAAACAAAATATTTCATGGTACAAAATTGTATATATTTTTTTATTAGAGCTTCCGGATCTTATTTTAAAAAATGACTGTTTTCATTTTCGCCTTACTGCCGCACTTAAATCTGTTGCATCATTTCACACATTAGCTAACCGCAATTATAATTTTAAGCTAACCACAAGCTAGGCCTTGAAAAAAATGAGTCTAACCGGTCCGCGGAAACATTTTCATTCATAAAACTGGTCCCTGGTGCAAAAAAGGTTGGGGAGCCCTGCTGTATATTACATGAATAACCATCACCCAGTAATTTGTGCAGGTTGCCAAGCATTAGTTGACTGTTTTTTTACTGTAGTTTTTTAAGCAGGTCTTACATTGGGCTGTTTTGACTGTGATTCAGCAAGGTTCCAAACCATGTTGGACCATAGTGACATCGTCTTGACACCATGATGACGATAGTAGCGGGCCAGCGCTGACATCTTTAACCCGCAAGATTTTCAGACTGTTAGAAATTTCATGTCGGTTTTCTAACCCATGATTACAGGTGTTGCTCTGTAGCTGCCGTGTTGCCAACTTTCTGAACCACTAAATAATCGATAAAAACTCATAACAAACTGTTTTTACCTTCATGTGTTTTGCAACAGCACCATCATTTTTTGCCATCACCGTGCCACTGTCTTCAAAACTACCCCCGGGTAAGGCCTGCTTTAGGAAACAGCACATGCTTGACAGTGGGCAGGAAAGTTAATTGAAATTAACAACAAATGAAATATAATAATATAGCAATTAACATAGTACACTCACACTCATTTGGTGACCTGCTTAATCCCATTAGGGTCATAGGGAGGCTGGAACCTACCTCAGCTGACACTGGGTGAAGTCGGGGCAGACCTCCAAACAGCTCACCTGATCACTGCAGGGCCAACATGCGCACACACGTACACACGCGGGGAAATTTGCAACAGCCAGTTAGCCTAACGTGCATGTCTTTGGTTTGTGGGAGGAGACCACAATACCCAGAGGAAACACACAAGCGAACTCCACACAGTCCACTACCCTCTCAAGACCTTCTTGCTGTGAGGTGGCCGTGCTAACCACTACACAACTGTGCCACCCTAACCTAATACAATACAGCTGTAATAATCGTAAAAAAAATTATAGTCTGTTGTCATGAAACTACAATTGGTTAATTTTTTTTAATGAGGACCAAGTTTTGTTAGAACATTGATAAATGGGTTCTATCAACCTTTTTTTTTTAAGTTCAGAAAGTTTGTTTTTCTCCAGACACGAAACATAAGCTGATATCCTAGTAGTAAGGCAGCCAATCAGAATGAGTTAATGCTCATATCCAGTGGCTATGCATACAATAAATTACCATTGTATGTGTTTCCGTTAAAAAAAAAATAATAAAAAAAAAATAACTAGCACATTCTAACATAGCCCATTTATTGCATAATTTCAGAAACACCTGGTTATAATTGAACAAAAAATGTTCACAGATTCAGGAAGAGGGTTTTTTCTTTTTTTATCTCACAGTCATACACTTCTATACCTGGGTGCATATTATCACAAAATAGATACAACTGCTTACATGTTCATGAACAACAGCTTGTACAGTACTGCACACGTGCAAAATCAGGCAAGTAAAAGTTGGACCATAGAGCAGCAGCCATTTTATAAACAGATCAGCACTGAGAAATTCACCCGTAGCAGACAGAAAACAACCCTGATGAGAGGAGATATCATTAGATAAATAATAAAGGTAGCAAAATCTAAATTGCATACTTCTTGGTTCAAATGTACGAACATCCTGCACTTGTACTGTATACTTATAATACAACTCACACTCACAATAAATCACAATAAAAACTCACATCTGCAATATTTCATTACTTCGAAAGCACCATATTAGTCAGACATTTCCCAATGTCACGGACCTGCAGGTTTTTCCTGTAGCAAGTGTGCGCATGTCGAGAATCTTAGAAAAATATTTTTCAGAAATTTTGTGCTTGACAGTCGCATGGGAATATTATGTCTGGAAATATTATGTCTGGAAAGCATCCTAGTTTCACATAATCAGGCATAATATCAAAGCTCACAAGTGTATACGCTCGTCACATTTTATATATATTCATATCAATGACATTTGAGAGAAATTTCTACCACAGGGCAAATTCAGCGGCTCCCAAAATGGAAGGATGCTTTGACCCACAGGAAATAAACTGAATACATTGTCCAGTGTCTTTTGTGGTTTTTAAAAAAAAAAAAAAAAAAAGATGACATTTTTCATGCTAACTTAGCACCATGGCAAAACATAACAATAATAATAATAATAATAATAATAATAATAATAATAATTAAATCCAGAAAGGCTTATTAATAAAAGGAGTGTGAATTCTCCTTTATGATTATTTTGGCACCCCATGCAATAATACAGAACGACACTGCCAAATATATCTTGCTGGGCTTGGTGACATGACGTCACGGTTGCATTCTTTGAGAATCGAAACATGCCCACGTACACCAATCGACAAGCTTGCTGCCTGGGTAGCAACCGGCAACGCACGTGTCAATCAAAGCAAGGATTCACCCACAGTTCCCGACAGAGATTCAGCTGATCCACTGAGAGGGGAAGAAAGAAGAAGAAATAAGACAAAAAAAGAGGAAAGGAGGGACGTGTTATAAACGCCATGCACAGGGTGAAAGGAAAAAAAAAGACATAATGCTCTCTGTGTGGACGGAGGAGAAGAGAGTCAGTCAGGAATACAGAACAAACTCATGTGGCTTTATCTGAAATCATTTCCTCACACGTATACGAACCTTCTCTTGTGTACGATGTCCTGCACGCACTGATTTTTGTGGTAACGGACCAACTGCGTACAAGCCAGCCGTATCTCTTCAGGAGCGGTAGGTGGAGCTCTACTAGTCTCCTGACCGCCACCCAACAGTGCTGTCAGCCTACACACACACACACACATACACAAAACATAAGTCATGCCATATTACATCAATACTTAACTAATGCTGCCATGGTCTGTGTTGCTATGGTAACCCTTTCACAACCCACCTCCTCTTAAATGGCAAAATGATGAGATGCTTATCCAACCCGAAGATCACGAAAGATATTAAACCCTGCACGAGAACTGAAGTAATTAGTAATTACTACTAACACAGCACGTGAAGTTTTCTAGTTTTCTGTGGAGTGTGTGTGGGTGTGTGTGTGTGTGTGTATACTTGTCCATAATTAGCCACAGCACAGAAGAATTGCATCTCGAGGTAAAGTCGTCCAGGATTGCTGTTTAAAAGCCACCACAGGCAGCTGGACAAGTTCTACACTCGAAAAGAAATGGATCCGGGTCAGAAACAGAGCACTGAGGTCATCTTTTTCATTGTCATTCATTCCAACATTTTACTTTTTAACTGTATACAGAAATACATTATATTATTGTGTATGATCTTGCCCACAACCAATCACTGATAACCACTGTTTGTTCAACTTTTATCTTTTTTTGCTCGTCATTATAAATTTTGTCATTGATATTACATATAAAACGAAATTATAGTTCATAAATATGGTCATTATCTCACGGCCTAACGAGCATATAATGACAGCTCGCTGTGTGTACATGTGTGTATGAGAGAGCTGGAACTCACTGCGAGCAGGCTGACCATGAGGAGCAGACAGAGAAGCACATGATGTGCCACTTGTCTCTCCTCCTGCACATGTGCACACACGGATGCTTCAGTTAGTGCTACACCTGAAAGAGTGCCTATGGTTACTACACACACCTTGAAAACACACACACACGCACTCCACAGCATAACAGAAGAGTGTGTAAACAGTGACACATCATCAGACAGCTCAGGTTCAACTCCACATATATTAATCTCACCTGATGTTGGTGCTGGGGTTCCACTAATACGGTCCGCTCCTGTATTGGACACGGGGTCATTCTGACCTAAACACAGAGGAATCGTATAAGGAGTTAATAGCTGCTCGTTTCTGTGGTAACGTGTTACAGACATTAGAGATTAGATAGAAAATGTGGGAATATTCCTTATTATGTAGATGCAGGTGTAATCTTACCACTGTGTGATGGAGTGAAGTTGGTTGTGCTGTGTTCCTGGGGTCGAGTCAAGATTCCGACGTCGTCTGTGGAGCCCAGCATCGAGCTCTGCTCCAGGACCTGGTAATGCTGTTCCTCCTGAGAACCTCGACTGAGGCCTGTCAGAGACACTGCACCAAGAAGGATGCTACAGATCAATACTACCATACTGATGATGATCTGAGAGAGAGATAACAGAGAGAAAAAAAAGGAACATAAAAATTACACCAGATTTAGAGTCAGACCGAGGAGTAACCTGATGCAGATACAGTGAAGGGAAATATCGAAAAGGAAAGTAATGACTTTCAAAAAATGAGGAAAAAAGGGTCTGAGTGCTGCACAACAAACAAAAACACAACATACCTGCAACCTGCCATAGAAGAAAGCGGCATCAGTGGCTTCACTCACTCGCTCACCAAGTGCAAGCAAAAAACACATAGACAGAAGGGGGAATCTGTAACACACACACACACACACACACACACACACACACACACACACACACACACACACACAATATAGTATAATCCTGCTCTACCTGTTTCTTTTACTCTCACTCACTCACTGAGTTCATAATCATGTTAGGTGTTATACATTATGGCACACGGTTTCTTTCACTCCCTCACACACACACACTTCATAATCATGTTAGGAATTGCATGGCAACATCTCTCTCTTTTTCACTCTTACACAATCAGTGTATTTAGTTCATGATCATGTCAGGTGTTACACATCATGGCAGTATTTCTATCTCTCTCTCTCTCTCGCTCACACACTTCATAATCATGTTAAGTGTTACACATCATGGCAGTATCTCTCTCTCTCACACACACACACACACACACACACACACACACACACACACACACACACACACACACACACACACACTATTTTTCTGTCTCACACACTCATTCATTCTTTCTCTCTCTCACTCACACACTATTTTTCACTTTCTCTTTCACACCCCTTACCCCCACCCGAGGAGGATGAAGACGAGAGGAGGAACTTTGAGCTGTTCGTTCTTCTTAAGCAGAGCAAGAGAGAATGCTAATAGTCCTACAACACAACACACAATCTACACAATCTACACAACACACAGTGTAAAAACATCGGCTTCTCAGTTAGACACGTCAAATACTCTCTCGATAAGACAGTGCTGATAATTTTTAAAGGTACAGTATCTGAGGTTTGGCATTATCTAGTGGTGGGGTTCCAGATAGCAACCAACCCAAATACTCTACGGCTTTGGGCTACTGTAGAAACATGGCGGTTCAAGATGGTCGCCTATACAAGAAGGAACTACCCCCTTGTATATATAAACAATTTATTCCGAAGTTCTGAAAACTCAATAGCATTTTTTAATGATTATAGATTAACGAAAATGTATTTATGTATGATATAACCTGAGTTTTAATAATAGATCTTCCAAAAGATTACAAACTGTACCTTTAATTTCAGAAGTACAATTTTTTAAAAATAATACAGGGATCCCTCACTTTTTGCGGTTAATGGGGGGTCGAGACCCTACGCAAACACCGAATTTCTGCGAAGTAGGCTCGACGCCCCTGACTGACATACACGTAGATGTATATGTGAATATAATATCAATAAATACATATTCAACACTATAAATGCTTATAATATCAATTAAACATTCAAAAAATGCATCATATGTAAATAAAATATAAATAATATAAAATACATATGAGTAATTGTACATAGATGTAAATAAAGTGTAAGAAATGTGTTTGGGAGCCGAGTCCCAAACCGGAGTCGGCAGTGACTTTGCGGCCTTTCCCTTAACTTTTTCCCCCCTATTTAATAATTGGGACGCGGCTCTGAAATCTTGCAAGCTGATCGGTAGAGACGAATTTCCCAGCATTCGTGTAACACATGAGGAAGAAGAAGAGGCTCGGATCCGAATCTGAGTCAGTACCGACTCCTCGTGGCATTTTCCTGAACTTTTTCCCTATTTTTTTATTTTTCGATGAATTTTTTAAAAAATTCGTGATGCACTGAAGCCGCAGAACCTGAACGGTGATATAGCGAGGGATGACTGTATTTATGAAATCAGACTACATGATATGGGTGTGTGTATGTATGTGTGTGTGTTACCTGTCCAAATATAGGTGCTATACAGTGCTCCATAGAGGAGTACAAAAATAAGGATATGTCCCAGTACATTGTCCTTCTGAAATACAAACTTCCACAAGCTCATCGACACACACACCAAGAGCTGCATGACAGAAAACACACACACACATACACACACACACACACACACACACACACACACACACAGTATGAAAATAGCAGGTTATATGTTTAGGAAGAGATATAGGGAAGCCATGTAGGGCCGCATTCACTCACCTGAGCGAGGAAAAGGTTCGTTGTAAACATATGAGGCAAAAATTTAAACTTCTTGCTGAGTACCATGACAGCAATGGTCCACACCTATCACGCCATTACATCCATCCACCCCCCCACACATATACACAGACACAGTGTATTTATACATATTCAAGAGTGTGAAATTTCAAGGCACATGCAAGCAAAAAAAAAAAAAAAAAAAACAAAAAAAAACACACTCACACACACCCACCAGTGCAAGAATGCTGATGACACTGATGTTAAAGCTGACCTCCTGCAGCTCAGAGATCAAAAGTGATGCCTCCATCCAAGGGATAGACAGTAACCATGCCGACAGGTACATGACAGGAGCTGACAATAATGTACTAATAACCATACCGGACGTTACCTTAACACACAGACGCAAAAATAAAATATTCAATTTTGGGCACTTCTGTGTGTGTGTGAGTGAGAGAGAGTGAGAGAGAGGGAGAATCAAGCTTTGTTTTAGTGCCCAAGTTACCCATTTCATAAGACACAACTGTGACCAATGTCATGGGTCAGGCTGGCAAATACTGAATGAAATATGAACTGAAAAAAATCTAATGTCCGAGAGTGTTTTGTGCTGATTTTTCCATATAGCATATGTTGAATCATTTATCCTCCTCACTGGATATTGTTGAATAGCCACCAAAAGCGAAAATCAATTCAGTGACATCCACCTCACCATGGTTTCATAATTAATGATCATATGGAATTTGTTCTTGTTTTGACTCTCGTATCAGTGTAGAAGTGTAGAACTCACCACCTCAAGCTGCATGTTATACTGACTGGCGTAAATGGCCACACTGGGTGCTGCGGGGAAGACGCCGTACAGGAAGGCGTAGTCCGACAGACTAGTGCGGTTCACAGAGCTGGAGTTTCCTGCATCCAACAGTTCCAGCACGTCTTTACACATCAACGGCATCAACAGACTAAAGCAGACACAGACACACAGTTTCAAAAAAATGGCATACTCTCAGTACTGTAGGCATGGCTTAATACTCCATGTAAACAGTCACCAACCCTTATGGAAAATTAACCACTTTCTGTTTGTATCCTCAAGAATTAGCCTCAAAGCTCAAATATAACACAACATGTATCCTATAAATTCAAACTCACAGCTTAGCCGTGAGGAGTAAAATCAGGGTGACCCCTGTTGAGCGGGTAACTCTACCCATCTGCCCCACCATCGTCAAGCCCAAGTAAAAGAGTGCCGCTCCTCCGAATGAGTCAGCCAATCCATCCACAAATTCCCCTAGCAACAGAGGGACACGCCCACCAAACAGGAAGTGACAGAGAATCCCAACCAGGACCATGAAGACGATTGGATTTTTAATCACCTGCAGAGCACAGAAGAAAAACACATACACACACAGATATATAAACACACATATGAGTTCATTAAGTACCGTATTTTCCAGACTACAAGTCGCTCCGGAGTATACGTCGCATCAGCCAAAAATGCATGATAAAAAAGAAAAAAACATATACAAGTTGCACTGGACTACAATTAGCATTTTTTGTGGGAAATTTATTTCACAAAAATCGGGACAAAGAACAAACATTTCAACTTAAAAATGCAATTCTTAA
>JAQNCB010000022.1:1920741-1930966 GCA_030068295.1 Euristhmus nudiceps | reverse complement strand
AGTGATGTTCGTTATATTAGCGTTAATATAATTAAATCAACCGGTAACGTTATTATATCTTCGTTTCTACTATACGAATGTTTTTAGAGGGTGCGGCCTACAAATAAACAAATGCTACATTAGACTTTAATAGTTTTCACCACTTTTAACCCGCATCCCTTAAGACTTCTGTAATTATTTTCTTTATTTTTAAATTTTTTTATCCATGACTTAAAATCTGTATTAAGATTATGGTGTACTTTTTTATGTTTGTAATCATCAGTGGCGTACTCGGGTCTTAAGAATAGTAGCCTTTATAAAGCTTACTTTAGCTTATAAACATTAAGAATTTAGCTATTGAAGCCTAGAGCACTTGTAAAAAATAAATAAATAAATAAATAAATAAACTCACCATTTTTTCTCGGATTTTTCGTCGCTCTGGATCATTTCTTATTGTTGGAAATGTAAACAACGTGAATGGCACCGGTCCCCGTTACATTTCCTTTCCGGCATTACTTTCCTTTCCCGCGTTCAAAATGATAAAGTCCGTTTCCACAACCGACTGCAGCACAATGCGCACCTGGCATTGTATTTCCACCGGTGGATTTAAGGCTCAAAGCGAAGTTAGAGTTGAATTCTTCAAGACTTAAGGTATGACTCCATAGACAAGCAGCGTGAGCTTGGGGGCCGTGAACTCTGACCGACGCATTTTCGCACATGCGCACTCGAAATGCGCAATAGGCTTATTCATACTGCATTGTGGTTACTGCAACAACGGACATGCAAAAGAAGTTAGTTTGTTCAAGTTTCCAAAGGAAGGAATGAGTCAAGCAAGTGTGGAGGGCGAGGAATAATTGGTCACCCACCCCCCCTCGTCGTTGCTGTGCAGCACCCATTTCGAGGGGGGTGGGGTGTATTGAGAGAACCCCATTCACTATGGCATCCCAATTTGTCTATGGGACTGCTGGAGGGGACAAGATGTACAGCATCCAGTACCCAAACAAACAAAGGGGCTTCATTGTCTGAAAGGTGCTGGAGAACTGCAATATTCAGTGAGTTTAATATCTGTATTTCTTTCAGTCATATGAGACTCTTTATCAATGATATAATGGTTTGTGCTTCTTTTAGTTTGTGTAGAAGATCTGGTTGGTGCAGTGGAGACAATCTGCAGAAATGAGGACCTGGAGGAAGACATTGTTGAAGGACACATTGGAAATATTCAACATGATCCTCCACCTTTGAGTGCAGCTTGTCAAAAACTAGACAAACTGGAGGCTGTCAAGTTTGTCTCGGTTTCCACCATTAAAAAGTCTTGACTTGCGCACTGACAAAATAAATTAAATCTTACCATCATTTCCATGATCGGTGTTGTATTGTTGCATGTAAGCACTGTAGGCTGTGGCCAGGAGTTCCTCGTTTAGACACACTGGTTCAAACCCATGATGGTCCAGGATGTTGTTCGGATCTCCCTTCTTCTCTCTCACTCGATCCTGTTCGTGACAGCAGTTCAGACTCCTCCACTGTCACCACGTCTTGACAAGTGTCACAGGAACACCCTTTGTGCTACCATTCAGTGTTTTACAGCCGTACCAGTGCTGCTGCCAATCGGGGTGTTGTTCGGTGATGAGCAAAATTCCTTTGTGGAATCATCACCATTTTAGCAATTAATATCATCGTTGAGATACGGCTCGATTCTGTAGGGCTCTATTTCACAAGGACTTTGTTCCTCACTGGGTGATTCTTCGACTTCAAAACACATGTCCATGTCCAGTATTTCAGAAGAACTCTCGTAAAGTCTTTCCACGTCACTCGCCATTTCTTGTTTGTTTACACAATGTCAGGGCCGCCCCATTGAGGATAAACTCCTTCCTATGACATCACAACACATTAATGGCGACGGATCAGTGGCAATGGGGCACGTTTCGTCTGTTCAGGATGCTCTTTATTTCTCAACCATTTTATGATAGAATAAAGTGTTTTCGGTGGCATTTTAAATTTTGAATCTGACTCTGTTATTTTGTACTGTCTGCCAAACATTTGCTTGGTAACACGAGGTCCTTAAAGGTGCAGTATGTAAGAATTTCAGCTTAAAACCCTTAAACGTTAAGAACATTTATTACCAGAATGTGAAATAAGAACTTTTTAAAATCATATCAAGGACATCTACATAGGTGTGCTGCAGAGATACTATCTACTGAAGTTAGCATGCTAATTAGTTAGCCCTGAACGATCCTAGCCGTTGTAATACCACGTTGCGCCTCAAGAGGCCATAGTGAATCACTGTAACATCCAGCCTTCTCTCAGTCCAACGAAGAGTATGAAGAAGGGGGGTACGGTAGCGTAGTGGTTAGCACGTCCGCCTCACAGCATGAAGATCTTGATGAGGGCATTTGCATGTTCTCCCTTTGCTTGTTTGGGTTTCCTCTGTATTTTCCGATTTCCTCCCAAGTTCCAAAGACATACACATTAGGCTAAATGACCCCCTAGGTGTGAGTGTGAATGCGAATGATTGTGTGTGCGTTGGCCCTGCACTGATTGGGGGAGCTGTTCAAGGTGTATACCAGGGGTGCTCAATCCTGCTCCTGGAGAGCTACCTTCCTAAAGCTCCAACCCTAATCATGCCCACCTGACCATCCAGTCATCTCATCACAAGGCTGCTTCTCCTAAAGTCGGCTGATAGGCTCCAGCTTCCCCACAACCCAAACAAGATTAAGCAATTTGACAAATAAATGAATGGTTTTTAAATTGTAGGTGAAGGACATATTGCTCCAGACAATGGATATAAAAGGTGTCATCTGTAAGCTTCAAGCACCAAGAGCTTAAAATAAACTCTCCACCTCTACAGTGAATGTGTTCTGGATTATTTATTCATTCCTTAATTTTCTAAGCCACTTAATCCTAATTCGGGTCACAGGGAGGCTCGACACCATCTCAGGCGACGCTGGGCAAGGACGGGGTACACCCTGAAGAGCTCGCAAGGCGATCAGAGGCCACACTCACACCTAGGGGCAACTTGTAACAGTCTAACAGCCGGAAACACCCGGAGCCTGGAAATCGAAATCACAACCTTCTTGCTGTGAGGCATATCATATGTACTAATCACTGCACCACCGTGCCACCCTTGTTCCGGATAAGTATTCAGTATTTGCAAAGGTCTTCTGAATGAAATAAGAATCCAGAATGCAGTGTATGGTGTAGCGTTACCACATTGATGAGCTGGATGAGTTGCAGCCCGACAGTCACCACCACGGGGTCACTGAAATGGTTGACGGGCCGAACCACCTTGTCATAGCCATGAAACAGAGTCTTGACCAGCTTCGTCTCTTCAGGAGAGCACTGACCTGGATGTGGACCTACAAAATAAACACACACACACACACACACAGTACTGTAAAGCATCCATACTATTCAAAAAAGCAAACAAACACACACACCCGCACCCACGGGGGGGATTAGTTCTGACAGAGACAGACAACTGCACATGACACGACTAAACAAACACGTGGCTGGAATATGAGGAAAAGCTCTTGGATCAGTTCCCTTTGAACAGAATTCGCTCCATTGTTTCTGCTTTAATTGGTTTTCGGACGTGAATCTAGACCAAGGATCTTATTTCACCACGTCAACAAATATAGCTCATGTCCATGACACACGAATGACGACTGGTCCTTATCATCCATTTATTCATTTATTAATTATTTTAAGAAACAAAATCCTAATTAGGGTCGCGGGAATCTCAGCCGACTCTGGACAAAGACTGTAAACATCTTGAACAGGCCATCGCAGGGCCAACACATACAACCATTCACTCTCACACCTAGGGGCGATTTGGAACAGCCAATCAGCCTAACGTGCATGTTTCTGGACACTGGGAGGAAACCCGACTACCTGGAGGAAATCCACACAAGCACGGGGAAAGCAAGCAAACTCTGCACAGGAATGCCTCGAGCCAGGAAATTGATTTCAGGACCTTCTTGCTACGAGGGAAACATGCTAACTACTGTGCACTGTGCCACCTCCTAGTTATCTTTTAATTTAAATTCGAAACTAGTACCGATCAATATTAGATGCATTAAATCCCATAATACAGTGTAACTGACAGCTATATTTATTATTTTTATTAATATTTCCCATCCTGTTATGCTCATTAAGTGCTAACAAATCAAAAAAATTTTGGTGTTTTTAAATTTGTTTGAATATACTTTGAATATCAGCCCATTCATCCCAGTAGAGCCCTGCGATGGCCTGGCGAGCCGTCAAGTGTCTCTGCTCTCGCCTGGAGTCGGCTGAGATGGGTGCCAGCCCCCGTGTGATCAGAAAATAAATTAATGAATGATATCCTATTATAGTCCACTATCAGCTTGTAGATGGAAATGAAATCAATGGGATGGCACTCAGTGTAACCGCCCGACATGATGATCACTGATTGGCTAAATCAATCAGTCTGGGCTAGAAAGAAATCAGCCCAGTTCTTGCTTTGCTTCTTTATATTATTCTTCATAATGTATGTATTTTTCTCACAGCTCTCGTTAGTTTCACTAGACTTTTCAAAGTATAATCCACCGTGATGATCGTTGCTAAAAAATAATTTTATATATACACTGGATAATATATACACTGTATAACACACACACACACACACACACACACTTGAACCTCTGTCCGATAGAGTGAATAATCCGTTAGTGTGAAGTGTTTTTTTTCGGTGGGTCTGTATACTACGTACTGAATACAAGTAAAATCACCTCAAAGTTCTGTAAAAGCACAGTAGTACTGAACATTTAACAAACAAATAATAAATTTATATTGTACCTGTACTGTAAATACATGTTATACATATTGTAATACATAACACAGTAATACAGTAATTTATTTAACTGCCGCCTGAAAGGCTCGACAGCGCTACGCACTAGTTGCTCTCATTCCCATGTGGCGAACAAGCTTATCGGCGGCAGACATTATCTCCGTACCGCGTACTTTTCATGGTACTTTCACATTACCGTTACTAGAACCAACATCAAACTGCACACCAAACTTTTCTTTAGATTTTCTAATATCACTGACCGTTTGTTTTTTAACTCCAAATTCTTCACAAACGCTTCCCTGAACAAAATCCGAACTTGCGGACCGAGGGGTTGTCTGTTCGAACCGAAGTCCGGACCATCGGGGTACGTTCAACCGAGGTTCAACTGTGTGTGTGTGTGGGTGTGTGTATATATATATATAAATATTACATGAACGCTGGGGGGGAAAGTCCCCTGAAACCTATACCTTCTGAGGACAAGAGGGGTCAGCTCGGCTTGTACCATTTGTACCATTATACTCACTGCCCCTGATGTGACCTTTCATTTGAGCCACCTGTTACATAACTAAGGATCATATGGTGAAGTTCAGCTTCAGCTCCTCTTAAAAGGTTTAGAATCAATATTCATTCATTCACAAACTGCTTAATCCTACTCGGCTCACTGGGAAGCTGGAGTCTGTCTCAGCCAGCTCTGGGCAAATGCAGGGTACTACCTGAACAGCTCACTAGTTCGTTGCAGGGATAACACACACAACAAATTAGGGTAGTCTAATGTGCATGTCTTTGGACTGTAGGAGGAAACCGGAGTACTTGAATGAAACCCACAGAAGGACAGGGAGAACATGCAAACTCCACACAGAAACGAATTCACCAAGCCCGGGACTTGAACCCAGGACCTTATTTCAGTAGGCTAACTGTCTGTTCCAAATCTCCCTTAGGTGCGAATGTGTGTGTGAATGGTTGTGTGAGGGTTGGCCCTGCGATGGCCTGGTGAGCTGTCCAGGGTGTACTCCGCCCTCGCCCAGAGTCGACTGAGATGGGCTCCAGCCTCCCCATGACTCTAATTATGATTAAACAGTTCAGAAAATGAATGAATTAATGGATCACACGATGGTAGAATTTGTTTTACAGGGATCCCTCACTTTTCGCATTTAATGGGGGGGTCAAGACCCCCGCGAAGACCGAATTTCCGTGAAGTAGAATCGACCCCCCCCTGACTGGTGTGTACATAATATCAATAAATACATATTCAATGCTATAAATGCGTATAATAACAATTAAACATTCAAAAACAACACATAAGACGTAAATAAAATATAAATAAAATATAAATAATATAAAATACATATGTGTAATTGTACATAGATGAAAATAAAGTGTAAGAAATGCCTTCACTTCAGCCTTTTCTGTCACACGAATGCTATTATTTCACAGCCGAGTCCCAAATCGGAGTCGGTAGTGAACTTGCCGTCTTTCCCTTAACTTTTTCCCTATTTAATAGTAAAAAAGAGTTAAGGGAAAGGCAGCAAATTCACTACTGACTCCGGTTTGGAACGCAGCCTCTGAAATCTCGCAAGCTGATTGGTCGGACTAATTTCCCAGCCGAAGAAGAAGAGGCTGGGATCCGAATCCGAATCAGTAGTGACCCAACTTTTCCCCATATTTTTCAATGAATATTATTTTTTAAATCCGCGATGCACTGAAGCCGTAGAACCTGAAGCGCGATACCGCGAGGGACCGCTGTATTAATGATAACAAAGCTACAGTATTATCAGTATAAATACTTCCTGTGGCCTTTAGTTTATGTTCTCCAGGTACGCCAGTTTCCTTCAACACTCCAAAGGCATGCTGGCTGTTCCAAATTGTCCCTCGGTGTAAGTGTGAATGTGAGTGGCTGTGTGTGTGTGTGTGTGTGTGTGTTGCCCTGCAGTACCCTGCGTTAGCCCAGTGGCGGCTGAGATAGGCCTCCCCACAACGTAAACAGGCTTAAGCAGTTTGGCAAATACGTGAGTGCCGTTTAATTAAACGAGGTAAAAAAAGAAAGGGAAAAAAAACACCCCAAACAGGATAATGAAGGAGACCGAGTGCGCGCGCGCCAGTAACTAGAATTAGAAGCATGAAGCACATTGCGCACATGTCAGTGACACGCGCATACCGGCGCATTCCCAGAATTCCTCAGCCATTCAGCAGCACACTCTAAAAAGCATTTGTTCACAATTTAGAGGTCTTATTCACTTAAAAATAAATGAAGCCACACCCACACACAATTCATTATTATTATTATTATACAAGACAATATATTTATTGTGCTAACCCTGAACAACATTCAGGTACAACCAGTACCCTATAAAAGCACTCAGCCTGAATCCTTGTCAACACCTCCAAATCTGATCTGTGAGCAATCTACTGGGTTGAAGATGTTTCCTAAAGCTTTTCCATTAAAATAGAGCTGGAACTATAATCAATGATCCACATTCTACCCTTTACACTAATATATATATATTACACTATAATTTTTTTTACATCACATTTTATTTACTGGCCAGAAGTAAATACAAGTGACTCATTTCTCAGGTGTCGAAACACAAATTCAGTCCCAAGTCACACTCACCGACTAGAAGAAGAAAAATCCCAGCAAGCAGAGAGACTCCTGTGCGATTCATCTCCGGACCTGCTTCAAGAGTTCAGTGATCAGAAGGTGAGGTTTTATTTAAAACACTTCAAGGTTGAGAGTGTGAGTGTATGTGTGTGCTCCACTTGAAAGCATGAGAGGAGCAGCTGCTGGCTCCTGGCTCTGCCAGCTGAAACACAAACCTCATACTGACACACATAAACAGCTGCAAGTTCATGAAGATGAGCCCCAAAAAGTCTGGCTTATTTTTAGATCTTGTTTTATTTTACAGCTGATTTTTGGAGGAATGGGTGTGTAAAAACGACACGTGTGTGCATTACCACATGGAGTGATTGAGTAGTGCAAACAAATCACATGATAAAAAAATTACTTAAATAATACAGATATTCTTTCATTTTCTGAACCACTTAATCCTAATTCGGGTTGCAGGGAGGCTGGCTCCCATCTCAGCCGACTCTGGGCGAGGGTGTGGTACACCCTGGCCAGCCCATCACAGGGCTAACACTCACAACCATTCACACTCACACCTGGGGCGATTTGGAACAGCCAATTAGCCTACTGTGCACGTTTTTGGACTGTGGGAGGAAACCGGAGTACCCCGAGGAAACCCACACAAGCACGGGGAGAACATGTAAATTCCACACCGAAACGCCCAGGCTGGGAATCGAACCCAGGCCTTCTTGCTGTGAGGCGAACATGCTAACCACGTTCCGTCCCAATACAAATATAAAATTTTTAAAATTAAATTATTAAAAATAAATCTCATTTAACAACGTTGTTAGGGTAAATTAATGATGTGGAAATGATAATGAATCGCAAAAAAATACACAAGTAAAAATAAATAGCCTGTTTATATTAAATGAATTAATTAAAATGAATAAATTATATAAATATTATTTTCAGCTAATTAATTTGCCAAACCGCTTATTTCTATTAAGGTCGCAGGGTTCCTATGTCTGCCAACTCTTGGCAAAATTGGGAACACAGGGAACAACTCTCCAGTCCACTGCAGAACCCACACCCACCTACAGAATAAGGGAGAAGAGGGGGGGGGAGGGAGGGGAGAGAAAAAAAAAAAAAAAAAAAAAAAAAAAAAAAAAAAAAAAAGTCTGACGTGCATGTCTTTGGAGTGTGTAAGAAATCGAAATACCCGGAGGAAACCCGTGAGATACGGGGAGAGAATGTAACGAGCAGTAACACACACCGGGCACACGGGAGCTTCCTGCTGTGAAGTGGAAGTGCTCAGCAAGTTAATACTCTACAATGCAAAGCGAAAGCCATTTATCAACAGCACCCAGAAACGCTGCCGGCTTCGCTGGGCCCAAGCTGCAAAGTGGAAAAGTGTTCTGTGGTCTGACGAGGCCACATTTCAAATTGTTTTTGGAAACTGTGGATGTCATGTACTCTGGACTAAAGAGGAAAAGAACCATCCAGACTGTTATAGGCGCAAAGTTCAAAATCCAGCATCTGTAATGGTATGGGGGTGTATTAGTGCCCAAGGCATGGACAACGTACACATATGTGAAGGCACCATTAATGCTGAAAGGTACATTCAGGTTTTGGAGCAACACATGTTGCCATCCAAGCAATGTTTTTTTTTTTATTCATGGACACCCCTGCTTATTTCAGCAAGACAATGCCAAGCCACATCCTGCACGTTACAACAGCATGGCTCCATAGGAAAAGAGTGCGGGTACTAGACTGGCCTGCCTGTAGTCCAGGTCTGTCTCCCATTGAAAATGTGTGGTGCATTATAAAGCGTAAAATATAACAGAGACCCCGGACTGTTGTACATCAAGCAAGAATGGGAAAGAGTTCAACCTGAAAAGCTTAAAAAATTGGTCTCCTCAGTTCCCAAACGTCTACTGAGTGTCGTTAAAAGGAAAGGTGATGTAACACAATGGTAAAAAGGCCCCTGTGCCAACTTTTTTGCAATGTGTTGCTGCCTTTAAATTCAAAGTTAATTATTATTTACCAAAAAAAAAAAAAGTTCTCAGTTTGAACATTAAACATCTTGTCGTTGCAGTGTATTCAATTGAATACAAGTTGAAAAGGGTTTGCAAATCATTGTATTCCGTTTTTATCTACGATTTACATAATGTGCCAACGTTACTGGTTTGGGTTTTGTAGAATGTCCTTTCAAAGCTATAGTACAAAAGGATTTATGGCACATCATTAAACTTCAGCTGATTAAAAAATAAAGGGGGTTCTATAACCATCAAATTACGTCCAAATTTAAAGAAATATTGTGTTTATGTCTATAGCCAGTTTTCAATTCGAGTCACCTTCCGGAATCCAAAGAAAAGGGACCTTTGCATCCCTGGGAGGTTGTGTACTTGAGGGAAAGTGTGCCTTTGTAACCAGGGGCAACATCTGGTCACTTGACCAGAGTGAACTCCACCCATCATTGGATCTTGGTTTAGTTCCATATGCACTATGATTACAGAAAATGGAATATCTACAAATGAAAATCTCACAGTCCAGTGTACTCTGTTCAGTACTTACATTTAGCAAATGCTATCTTAAAATAAATTAAAAAAAATTGCATAGTTATAGTGAATCGTGTAGGTTAAATAAACAGTTTCCTGGACTGGGCTCAGTGTTGCGCAGGATGGTTTAATACCTCCAACAGTAACTTTTGGGTGAATGAGTCAAAACATCAGGGGTCAGTGTATAGGCTTAAGCGTTATCAATTCATCAGATCTGGACATATCTGTCTCGGGTAACCCGACAGATACAGAAGCAGCAATATCCCTCAGCAGTTCAGTAATTCTTTAAAAGGTGGGGGGGGGGGGGGGGGGGGGAACCCC
>JAQNCB010000022.1:1825963-1846684 GCA_030068295.1 Euristhmus nudiceps | reverse complement strand
TTAATACCTAAACAATAAATTTATATTGTACCTGTACAGTAAATACATGTAATACATATTATAATACATAATACAGTGTTGTAGAGTGCGTTCTAAACTAGGTGGGTGAAGAAGGAACCTTTGTTCAGGCTTGTTTTTTTCCATCCGGTCCACTTTTAGGGTAGTACCATATGCCAGCAGATAGAGCTGGTGAGTTTCTTGTGTTGTTGTGTAGTGCGGACGTTATTAAACACGTTTTACGTTACTTTACGCAATTATAAGTTATCATGCTTTATACTTACCAGGTTATAAAATACAGTAATTCATTTAACGTATTGCTAGTGCTATTAGCAATATTAATGCTATTAGCTATATTAGCGCTGCTGCTAGCACGGAGTGCTCGCGAACTATCCTTGGGGTCCGGTCGAGCTAGATTCAACTGTAATCCATTTGTACCTTGCGGAGATACTTTGCACTCCTTGAGTGCCCCTCTAGTTAATAATGCAAACTCTTTTATTTTTTATTATAGATTTTTTTACTTGTAAGAGTAAGTTTCCACAGAGTAGCCTTTGTGAGAAACAATACTTACGTGACATCTTTGAGGGAGTTTTTCAATTCTTTCCCGAGATTCTGCATATAGGTCCACTGTTGCTCAGAAAGAGACTGTCCGCCCACGTAAATGTTCTCTAGGCGCAACTGTTCCTCATCGAAGAGCCACTGAACCACAAACAGTGGAGCTGCAAAGAGTAGATTTTAAATGTTACTTCATTTCCAGCATTAAAGTTTACATCCGATCTTAGACAGTGCTGTCAGAAATCCTGTGAGAGTTGTGACCGTTTTGAATGATGAAAAACATCTGCCTTGATTAACAGAGGAGGGAAATTATGCTTTTCTGAATGTGAAACTCCTTCTGATAAACAAGCTGAAAGGTTATTTAGCAAACATAGACTAGCATTTTGCACATTTACATAAAGCCTGAACAAGTGAATTTAGGTAAAAAGTAAGTCGACACAAACTCACAGCTCAGGAAGGAGTACAGCTTGTGTCCAAAAAAGCATTGCCACTCCTCGCCTCGCTTGTAGTGCTGCTTACACTTCTCTGGAATAACACCATTCCACATTCTGAGAAAAGAAAAATAAGCTATCGTTCTGTTTTTAATTCAAAGATGTGTGAACGTGAGTAATACTACCACGGTGCTAGACTTTACCGTAACCCTTTCTTGATAGCATCGACTGGAGTGCAAGAGAGACTATCTGGACACTCTGGGGTCTTTTGCTGCTTGCTCTCCAGAAACCATCCTGAATCGACCAAGCCTCGAACCTGCACATCTGCACCAAGTTGCACCAGCTGACCAGCCACTTTCTCGATGTTCAGCAGCACACCTGTTCCCCCAGCACTGTAGGTAAGGGAAGATGGAGTAAACACCTTTCGATAAAAAAAACAGCCCATAATAATCCCAAATTGGATAGAAAACAATACAGGATGTTGACTATGGGATAATTGCGGGCAAACTTTTTTAGACGACCAAACATGCTGCTAATCTGGGAAGTATCTTCAGAATTCGGCGTCCCATTGTTGGGGGGTATTCATAGACGTTATGTCATAGCGGTATACATCTTCATGGTGGACGACAGCATGGGCTGGAAATAGAGCTCCTGCCAGGATTACGTGTGCTGCTCAGATGGTGCCAGCAAGGAGCTGGTCCATACAAGGAGAAAGTGTTTAAGCCCTCTGACCCAATGGCTCTGCATCTATTGTTTCCAGCAACACATTATTGAGATCTAAATGTATCTTTGCAGCCATAACGAATTGTGTCGCTAACTGACGCAATTGTAGCCTTACTAAGGCTTTTGAAACACGCTCCTGGACACATTTCCAACTTTTATAAACCATGTAACTTCATAAAAAAAAAAAGACTTCAATTTTTGCTTCTGATTGGTCAGAGAGTATTGATTCATTTCCTATAAAAACAGTTCAGAAGGTAACAGGTTTACATCAGCATGCTAACGCTAACAATCAGTTTAGGATTGTTTTTACGGATGACACTCAATATAAACTGATTAAAAACCAAGTGTGAGGTTATTTTCTTGAACACAAAGTCTCGGTGTCCCAGTGTACTGTATTACTTAGGGTGCGATCACAATAGAGGTGTGATAGAAAAGCAACTGACGTGAAATGGCAATTCGTGGCGGTCGCGTTTCATTCTCAAATTTGTCATGCGATATTCGCGGCACAGCATTTGGTCACCTGGTTCGTGAACTCATTGCAAATAACTTCAAGCATTTTTGAGGGCTCCTGAGTGGCACATCGACAAGGTGCACAACTATGACCCCGGAGATCGCAGGATCGAATCTGGACTAATGCACAGCACTCCGTGCCGGAAGTCCACAGGAGCTAACTGGCCAAGCTCTCACAGGAACGAGGGACGGCATACGCTGACTTCACTCAGCCAATTATGGGTGTCTGCGAGTGTGTTAAATCGTCCCCAAATAAACATGGCGCCGCAGTTCGAAAAGAGGTGGTTGGATAGCATCACATGTCAAGGATGGGGTGTATGCACGCTTTCACTCCTCCCTGATCGGTGGTGGTCGTGTGACAGGGAAGGCAATACTTCATGGGTGGGAATTGGATACGAATAAATTATGGAGAAAATGGGGGGGAAGCATGCTTGAAATTGCTGAATGTCACAAAACAAGGCTCTTATGCAGAATCTTCTCAAATTCTTCTCAAACAGCCCATACATGTTGTGAAAAGGTCACAGAAAAGATTTTGCTCACAAATTATTCGTTTACAAGGGAAAGTGACGCGTTGGAGACTTCCACAAGGAAAGTTTGAGACTCGCTGTCATCCGCCATGTTCCGTTTACTTTGTCATCATTCATTATTTTTTTCGCATTTCGTTTGTGCTCATGACGCACGAATAAAAAGTGAATGGTTTGAGAACAAAAAACGAACAAAAAAACGTGACAGATTTATGAGACGAGGTTCGCTTTCCCCCCCAAACATCCTCAAATCGATCGCAAATGACTTGCAAATCAGTCTCAAAAATTGTCGCGTGACCGTCTCACAACTTTGATGTGATAGATGTATTTAAACACATAAAATATTTGCTTATATGTGGAGACACCAAACATGACACGGATTTTTTAAAAAAAGCATTTTTGTGCCAGTTACTTCTCTATTGGGCCCTGTGATGGCCTGGCAAGCTGTCTAGGGTGTACCCCGCCCTCACCCAGCGTCGGCTGAGATGGGCGCCAGCCTCCCCACGACCCTAATTAGGATTAAGCCGTTCAGAAAATGAATAAATGAATGATCTGTGTTTTATTATGACACAGAAAATGAATGAATGGAAAGATGCTTTTCTATTGCGCCTCTCGTGTGATCACTCAATTACGTCTTACCTCGTTCCAGCCAGCATAACCACTTTGGCCTGTTTCAGTCCTTTCGTAGCAAGCTCTTTGACCAGCTCACGAATGATCACAGATCCCATGAAGGAGTACTCTGACATGAAGCAGAACAAGAGTAAAAAAGTTAACCCTTGCTGATCAAAACCTTCGATGAATGCTCACATCAAACCTTGAGCGTTGCATGAATGTTGGTGGCAGACAGACTGGTTCGAGTATTTCATGAACTGCTATTCTCCCCGGATTTTCAATCACAGAAGCTTCTAGAATTTACACAGAACGCTGCAAAAAATAGCAATTTTTTTATTTACCAAAAAAACAGGATAATTGGCCGAAAAATGGTTGGAAAACCCCTGATAAGTTTACAGCAAGGTGATCCTACTAGAGTCATGGAAAGGCTGTGTGCCTATTTTAGCCAAATCTGTGTGAAGGTCGGGTACACCCTGAACAGTTTGCTATTACACTGCATGGCCAAAACACACACACGCGCACACACACACACACACACACACAACCATTCGCAGTCACATCTAGGGGCAATTTCGAGCAGCCTATTAGCCTAATGTGCATGTCTTTTGGATTGTGGGAGGAAACCAGAGTACCCGGAGGAAGTCTGCTTCAGCAAGGGAAGAAAATTGCAAACTCCACACAGAAACAACCTCACCAAGCCCGGGACTCAAACCCAAGACCTTCTTGCTGTGAGGCAGACGTGCTAACCAGTACCCCACCATGGCGCTCCAATTCATCACAACTTTAATTACATTTATATCTGAATACTATGAGAATGTTGGGTATCACCTGTCTCTTTCGTTTGTTTGTTTTTTGCCGCTGGTTTGTTACCACTCCACACATCACTGGAGCAGTAGGGGACAAAACTGGTCACAAAACATAGAAAATGTCATTTAATATATGTAGGCTGTCCTCAGTTGCTCAGTGTGTGCTTTCAGAAGTACACTTACACAATGTTGGTATTATACCAGTGTGGATTCTCATCAGATTGTGAAGACAGGATTCCAGTTCCTTGAAAAAGAAAACATTCATAACCTGAGGCTCGAGAGAGCGAGAGAGAGAGAGCGAGAGAGAGAGAGAGATAGCGAGAGAGAGAGATAGACAGAGAGAGAGAGAGATAGACAGAGAGAGAGAGCCAGAGAGAGAGAGAAAAAGAGAGCGAGAGAGATAGAGAGAGAGAAAGAGAGCGAGAGAGATAGATTGAGAGAGAGACATAGAGAGATAGAAAGAGAGCGAGAGAGATAGAAAGAGAGCGAGAGAGAGCCAGAGAGAGAGAGAGATAGAAAGAGAGAGAGATAAAGAGAGAGAAAGAGAGCGAGAGATAGAGAGAGAGAATGAAAGAGCGAGAGAGAGAGAGATAGAAAGAGAGAGATATAGAGAGAAAGAGAGATAGAGAGAAAGAGAGCGAGAGAGATAGAGAGAGAGAGAGAGTATGTTGGCGTCAGAGGAAGTGATGGACAGCAGCCTACCTTTGCGTGTCTGTGGCCAGTCAGTTGAGCTCATCAGACGAGGGATATTTTTATATCTGGAATCACAGGTCTCTTTGCTGTAACAGCACCAGCCACCTAAAAATAATTCCCTAATATTAGCCAGACATCCGGTTTGAATAGGGTTGCCCCGTTAGGCTGCCGTTCAAGCTCTCGAGGTATGGAGCACCTCCAACTCCACCAGGCCACACCGTTAAAACCACAACAGCAGGCATGAGTAGTGCAGGAATGTGTAGGACTGTGAACTCTCACATCACTAAATAAAGGTTTAGGATTCACTGTTTAATTACTCTGTCTGGTATACAGGGGATTATACTTACATTTAGTATGTAAACACCCAACCTTCACCACTATCTCTGTTACGTTACTATATTTCTCTTGAATCATGATTTTTAAAGCTATAATTTAATGTTTAAGCATCATACAGCATTTAAATACACCTTTAAATAAAGAGTCTGAGCTAGCGATTAGGATTCAGCTAATTATTGTGCTAGTACAAAAGCTGTTTTAAGTCTTATCCCTTTTTACCCCTCTATATCTTGATAAAAGTGGAATTAATTTACCACCACTCATTTCGGTTAGATGTGGGAATCTTTCTTCTACCTTTATTCTACTCCACAGAGGTGGATACTGAGTTTTGCCTCTTTATATACCAAAGCATATGCAATGTTTTATATATAGTTTTCACCACAGATATTGCTTGCTTTTTTGTGTGTAAAAAGCTAAATCAAATTGGAAACACAAATACCCAGAGAGTGCAAACCTCCACCAAGCTAAAACAAACCCCCCCCCCCAAAAAAACCCCCCAAAAAAACCAAAACAAAACAAAAAAAAAAAAACAGAAGCTGGACAGCACCATCTGCTGGAGCTGAAGTATTTTGACGCTTCCAAAAAATCTCACAATGTTAAAGGATCAAGAATATTATTGGATTCTCCAAAAATGAACAGTCTACCTTGTCCTAAGACCCACCTTTGGGAGAAGTTTCATAAAATTCCAAATATAACTTGTTGTATAATTCTGCTCACAAACACACACAAAGGAGCAGACAAACAAACTGGTGGTAAAATAATAAGAATATGAAAAAGAAGAAATCTTTATGTTTATATCTTTCATACTGAAAATGGAACACTGACAAGAATTGAAATAGCTCTCATATCCTGTTAATATAAAAGATCAAATAAGAAATATCTAACTTTCTAAACTGTAACTCTGTGAGCGAAATCAACTTTTGAATCATTGTACAGCAATTCAAGCCACAAAATTTCTAAAATATTCAGGAATATGGACATTATTGTACAATACTGAGGAATACTTTTGATGTTATGTAATTTTTTTAATTTTATTTTATTTTTATTTTAACACAAGTGAGTGCATTGAAACTTTTGTCAAGGGAATTACAGTCATCCCTCTCACTATATCGCGCTTCAGGTTTTGCGGCTTCAGTGCATCACGGATTTTTAAAAAATATTAATCGAAAAATAAAAAAAATTAGGGAAAACAGGGAAAAAGTTCAGGAAAATGCCGCAAGGTCGCAATTGACTCGGATTTGGTTCTCGTGTTTGACTCGGCTCTGACGTCATGAGTCAAATCTTGCAAGCTGATTGGTCGAGACAAATTTCCCAGCATTCATGTGACAGAAAAGGCGGAGGTGAGTAGAGCCTAAGTAAAATTACTTTAAGTTCTGAAAACCACATTTCTTCCACTTTATTTACATCTATGTACAATTACACGTATGTACTTTATATTATTTATATTTAATTTCCATCTTATTACTTCATATTTATATTGTATTTACATCTTATGCATTGTTTTTGAATGTTTAATTGTTATTATAAGCATTTATAGCGTTGAATATATATTGATAGATATTATACACACATATACATGTATGTATACATCAGTTGGGGGAGGTCGATCCTACTTCGCGGAAATTAGGTCTTCGCGTAGGGTCTCGAACCCCCATTAACCACGAAAAGTGAGGGATCCATATATTTATCTATCTAGCTATCTATCTATTTTTATGCACCACTACATTATCATCATTATTATTATCATTATTATTATCTTTATTATTATTATTATTACTATTATTATTATTATTATTATTAGTGTGTTTCTTTTCTTGCCCTGTGCTGACACCATCAATCATACATGTAAACCAAGCGAAGCATCACAGTGTCACATGGTCCAAAAAAACCCTCAACATATAGAGCATACCTCTAAGACGATGAGCAGCAGTGAAAATAACGCCGAGGGAATCGTTTAACCCTGTTTAAACTGAGGCCCCCTTGACAAAATTAACCTCATTTTTAAATACTCACCCTCCAGAAATATCAGCCACCTCTTGCTTCCTTTGAACTCCTTTAGGTAAAACCTGTGGATGCCAAATAAATATAGAATGAGAGAATAGGAAGAGCCTGCAGATGAGTCTCGGACGCGATGAGGTCATCACCATATCGAGAGGTTTTCGTCATAGAGCCTGTTTGGCATCCAGTACTGATACACATTTGTTCTGATATCATATTTTCACATCTAACACATCCAGTATATTTCTTGTAAAAATTCTGTCACTGTATATCATTAAACTGTTCTGTAATTGATGGAGAAGTTCAGGATGGACCGCATGTAACATACCATGCTGATTTTTTTTTTTCTTATAACCTCACATGAGGCTTGTAATGGAATGCTTTGTGGTTTTTCTCCAAAATTAAACCATATTATAAGCATAAAGGGATAAAAACACATCATGTTGTTCCTTAATTGAAAATCATATTTAAAAAGCTATGTGCGAGCCAAAAAAAGCACAAGAAATAGAATAAAAATATGAGACCCTGTTAGTCTCTCACCCTGCTGCAGTGCCGTCGTTGCATGTCGCCGGCGTATTTTTCAGGAGGTGCAGCTTCATGTCATCAGCTGCCTTATTAGCAGATGCTGTCTGCTGACTTCCTGCACGCGTGTCTTTGCCAGAGTCATCGTCTGGGCCAACCTCTGTAGACGTACTGCTTGGTTTTTTAGCCGTTCTGCTGGTTTGTTTGGCAGTTTGTTGTTTGTTCTGGCAAGCAATGCTTCCCAGCATGAGCAGGAGTATTACATGAGCCAGGAGCTTCATATCAAATCCAGCAGGACCTCCTTTGAAGAAGCAGAATAAAGAAAAGTACATACATGTTGTAGTTGAAGTAGTAGTAGTAGTAGTAGTAGTAGTAGTAATAATAATAATATAAACAATAGTTACACATCGAAGTAGAATAAAACATAGTTCAAACCCGACTTTGGTTTTCTAGAAGCTGAAAAAAAGCAGTGTATCTCCAATAAAGTTACATTAATTTGAGTAATATTTCGCATTATAATGTTATAGCAAATTTAAGTTATTACATTTCTTGAAACATATTTATGATGTATAACTTTAAGCTTGAAATTGTTTGTTTGGCACCTACGTTGTTAACAGTACAAACTTTTAAAGTGAAATTTAATAGAAAAGCAAATAAATTGCCTTAATAGACTAATATTTGTTTTATAATAATTAAATAATGAAAAAATATAATAGATTCTGTTTTTATTCAAAATATTGTCACATGCTAATATAAGTCTTTGGCTAAGATTGGTAAGTCTACTCATATTGACTTAACAGACATTATGACTATAACTGTATTAAAAAGTATAAATGGAAGAAATTGGATAGAATACACACATTAAATGTAAAGCACAATGTATTTAATAACAAATCTAATAATATCAAGCAAATTTTTTTGCATTTTTTAAAATTTGGCTTTGTTGAAATTAATGATTGATGATTCTCAAATATATCTATCAGTTGAACCAAGCTATGAAGCATAAAATCCAACAAAATGGTCTAAAATTTTGTAAAAGTTTAATATCCGTTATATATAGTCATTTTAAAGTCACAAATAGATGCATTTGCCAAAGATATTTTTTGACCGACTTTGATAGGTTCCATCACCATGAAAGTGTCTGAAATTTCACCAAGTAATTCACCAATTGAATAAGGAAATAACACTTAAAATGAGTAATTGTACCAACAGCAATGGAGTCATTATCAATATTCAATATAGTTTCACTTGGGTTTGTTAATTTTGCACACCTTGACTGGGTCTTACTACTTAACTAGCATTGTGATAATACTGATTATAATTAATAACGTCTCATACATAATAATGAATTAAAACTCAGATATTGCATTTAACAGGAGAACAACCATACCCTTTACAATCACCCAGTCCTGGTCACCTTGTTTGTTGGAGAAGTCTTCTGCTGGATGGACCACTGTGGCTGTGTGAAGAATTAAGAGTTATTGATTTGAAGGTTTATTGAAGCGTGCACCGTTGATCTTGGACCATGGATATGGATGTGCTAGGTTTTATAGTGCCACCATATGGATTGCATTTCCTAGCATCTCCCCCCACCACACACACTTTGAGCCAGTGCCAGCTCCGTGCTGTAACTGATGACACACCGGCGCCTGATGCCTGAGGAGAAAAGATAACAGGCAGTCAACCAACCATATTTCAAACACTGCCCCTACCCCTCGAACTGCGTCCCGCAACAACTCCTCCCTCGCCGACGGCTCGGGCCGACTTTGATTTAAACACCTACATGGTTGAAATACCTGCACAGCCCTTCAGCTACATGGCATGCAACAGGTCAGTGAAGTGAACTTCTACTACACCCTTCAGCAAAATACAGCAGGTCCTAAATTGAATGGTGTTTATCAACAAGGAAATGTTCCCTGGATGAACATTTCAATATGTTAAAAAGCCAAATTGAATTCATATTACTCATTCAGTGATCAATATATTAGAAATATAGGTGTACAAATTATTCATTTTAAACTCAAAATTACTCTATAAATAGAATCAGCTTATTTAAAAAAAAAACATTTCAAGCTTATGATGAACAAAGATGTCTAAAATGGGTTCAATAAAGCTATATGTATTTTTTCATTAAGATAAAATGATAACTAAGACATATTAAATATTAAAGTTAATGCTCTGAGTTACTGATAGAAATATTGAGGGTTTAACCTCCAATTCCACCAATTTGCCAGTGTTGGACTCTTAAACTAGCCCCCTAACCCTCTCAGCTCCAGGGGTGACATATCATGGCCAAACCTGTGCCCTGATGCCAACTTTCTAAGCTGTGATGTGTGATATCAGAACTTTAGTATGTTTGTTCTGTATTTGTCTGTGAAATGTGTGAAAGACTTAATTTTTTAATTATTCTTTAATTATTTTTCTCTGATTCCCTCCCTCAATTTAGTTGTAGCCAATTCACACACATCAAGTATTACTTCCCGAAACACACAACCACCACCAACCAAGGAGGGAATATCAGTACCATCCACCAATACTATCTGTGCCACCAGCACCTTTATGAACTACTGCGCATGTGCATTCATGGGGAACCTAAACCAACCATAGTGAAAATGATTTCCAACCCCTGTATGAAGGAACTCACAGCTGCCCATGACTGGCTGGTGATTGCTTTAAGTGAAAGGGAGGTGAGCGTATACCAATCTTTCGTTTCATGAGAGCCTGGCCAGTCAGTTCCTATGGATTCCCAGCTGCGAATGGCTGCATGCTTCAACCTGGACACGAACTTAGGATCTTTTAATTTTGTGAATTTAACATGAAGTAGAATCTCAAACCTCTAGTTTATCTATGCAAAAATAATGTTTTGAAAAAGTTTTTGAATAAAAAAATTATCTGTTGATCACTCTTATTACAAATAAAGAGGCTCCATGAGTTTAATAAATTAGCATGTGTTTCATTAAAAAAACAGTATAAGCAGCTATACTAAAAGCATTTATAGAAATGTTTGAACATGAAAAATATAGGTAAAATGTATTATTATTAGTATTTAAAGTAATGTATTACTTTATTATATGCATTTTGCATATTATTCAGAAAGCATATCAGAGTTCCATTATATACTTTAATTACTGGGAGAAAATTGTGAGTTTTTTTAATCAGAATAAAACAGATTCCTGATTTTATCTTTAAAACTGAGAATCTTAAGGTGAACATTTCTGTTTCCTCGGTGCACAGTCAGAACTGAACTGAAATATTTTTTCATTAATTTGCCAAATTACTTGATACTTTTTGGGTCCCAGGTAGGCCAGAGCCTATCTCAGCATACACTGGGTGAAAGCACGGTACACCTTGAACAGCTCATTATGGAGCCAACATGCAAACATTCACGCTCACACTCACACCAAGAGGCAATCTGGAACCATCAATTAGCCTAATGTGCATGTCTTTTGACTGTGGGAGGAAACTGGCATATCTGGAGGAAACTCAAGCAAACATGTGGAGAACATACAAACTGCTCACAGAATTGCTTGACCTTGGGACTCAAACCCAGAACCTTCTTGCTGTTAGGCAAACATTCTAACCACTATACCACCAGGATACCCTTTGAATTGAAATATTTTAAATAATATTGTTTGGTGTGGTTTTGTTAATGAATGAATTATTTATTTATTTGTTTGTTTCTTTAGCCAAATAATAAAAAGAAGCCATGTATCTTGGATCAAAGACATTATTTAAAGAAGCAAGCACATTTAGATTTGACATTTGTTAAAAAAAATCCAAGTTTTACAATGTTGCGTGATGCTAAGGTATTTTATCGTGATAAGATATCTGAATGCTTTAAAGCGTTGCCAGAAAATATTTCACATACATGAAAATATTTGGGTAACGAAATATCTAAACAAGTCATCCAATGACATCGCGTTTAGGATTTGATCTACCGAGCTTTCATTCTTTTGCTATTTAAACGCGTGAAAGCCTCATTCTGTCTTCCCAGAAATCATTGCAACAATCTGTTAAGCAGACCTCAAAACACTTAAAAACCCGAGCAAGAAAAAAAACTGGTGTAAATCAAGCAAGAATGTTTCGAGAAAAAAAGCATTTAGATGGCATTGCTGGTCTTTTATGTCTTTGATATCTGCTTCAACAGATTTTTGCAAAAGTTGGCAAGAAACAGCAGTTCTTGGGATCGATAGTGAAGACTGTGGGGCATGGCTGGCGTGGCGCTGAAACACCCACACCCTCTCACCACGAGAATGACCAGATGCTTGCGATCCCTCAGTGGGTCAAAGACAAAATACAATGACAGTGCTCTTCCATACA
This sequence comes from Euristhmus nudiceps, assembly GCA_030068295.1. NCBI lineage: Eukaryota > Metazoa > Chordata > Actinopteri > Siluriformes > Plotosidae > Euristhmus > Euristhmus nudiceps. The sequence goes on along the minus strand of JAQNCB010000022.1, from coordinate 1,834,657 downwards.
CAGTGCACAGGTGGTGCCTTACAGCCAAGGGTGGAATGATTACAGGGAATCAATATCCTTAATCCACTAAGGATCATAGGGGGATCTGGAGCCAATCCCAGCTGAGTTTGGGTGACAGATGGGGGCTACTCCTTGAACAGGTCGCCAGTATATCACAGGACATAAACAACAACAACCATTCGCATTCACCTTGACACCAATAGATGATTTAGAATTTGTCCTAAGCCATTTGTCCTAAAGTGCATGGGAGAAAAATAAAATACCTGGAGAAATCCCACACATGAACAGCTAGGCTCCAGCCTCCCTGCAACTCTAATGGGTTTAAATGGTATTGGAATTGGTGAGATGAGATGATGAGATTGTCATCATGCGCATATGCATAGCTAACGCTAAATAGTTTGCTGATACAGTTAACATGGTTTTTTCACTTCACATCAGGAACGTTCTGGGTTCAAATCTCATGGCTAGCTGGGGCCTTTCTGCATGGAGGTTCTGATTGTTCTTGTGCTGTGCATGAGCTTCTTCCATGTACTCCTGTTTCCTCCTACAGTCCTCTAAATCAGCTCGCTGGCTTCTCTAATTTGCCCATTGGTGTAAACGTGTGAAGAGAATTTTTTACAAACCGGATTCCAAAAAAAGTTGGGACACTATACAAATTGTGAATAAAAATTGAATGCAATGATATGTAAGTGCAAAATTTCAATATTTTATTCAGAATAGTACATAGATGACAGGTCAAAAGTTTAAACTGAGAAAATGTGTCATTTTAAGGGAAAAATATGTTGATTTTAAATTCAGTGGTGTCAACAAATCTCAAAAAAGTTGGGACAAGGCTACTTTCACCACTGTGAGGCATCCACTCTTCTTACAACAGTCTGCAAACGTCTGGAGACCGAGGAGACAAGTTTCTCAAGTTTAGAAATAGGAATGCTCTCCCATTCTTGTCTAATACAGGCCTCTCACTGTTCAACTGTCTTGGACCTTCTTTGTTGCACCTTCTTCTTTATGATTTACCAAATGTTCTCTATAGGTGAAAGATCTGTACGGCAGACTGTCATCTCAATACTCAGATCCTTTTCCTACTCAGCCATGATGTTATAATTAATTCTGCATGTTTTCTGGCATTATCATGTTGAAAAATGCAAGGTCTTCTCTGAAAGAGACGACGTCTGGATGGGAGCATATGTCGTTTTAGAACCTGAATATACCTTTCTGCATTGACGGTGCCTTTCCAGATGTGCAAGCTGCCCATGCCACACGCACTCATGCAACCTCATACCATCACAGATGCAGGCTTCTGAACTGAGCGCTGAAAGCGACTTGGGTTATCCTTGTCCTCTTTAGTCTGGACGACATGGCGGTTCCAGTTTTCCATAAAGAACTTCGAATCGTGATTCGTCCGAGCACAGAACAGTTTTCCACTTTGCCACACTCCATTTTAAATGACCCCTGGCCCAGAGAAAACGCCTGCGCTTCTGGGTCCTGTTTAGAAATGGCTTCTTCTTTGTACTGTAGAGGTTCCACTGGCAACGGCGGATGGCACGGTGGATTGTGTTCACCGACCATGGTTTCTGGAATTATTGCTGAGCCCATTCTGTGATTTCCCTTACCGTAGCATTCCTGTTTGTGGTGCAGTGCAGTTTAAGGGCCCGACGATCACAGGCATCCAGTATGGCTTTTCGGCCTTGACCCTTACACACAGAGATCGTTCCAGATTCTCTAAATCTTTGAACGATGTTATGCACTATAGATGACGATAACTTCAAACTCTTTGCAATTTTTCACTGGGAAACACCTTTCTGATATTGCTCCACTATCATTCTGTGCAACATTGGGGGAATTGGTGATCCTCTACCCATCTTCGCTTCTGAGAGACACTGCCACTCTGAGAAGCTCTTTTTACACTCAATCATTTTGCCAATGGACCTCATTAGTGGTAATCGGTCTTCCAGATGTTCATTATAAGTGCAATTGATTTTTCTAGCCTCTTATTGCTACCATGTCCCAACGTTTTTGAGATTTGTTGACACCATGGAATTTAAAATCAACATATTTTTCCTTTAAAGTTATGCATTTTCTCAGTTTAAACTTTTGACCTATGCTCTATTCTGAATAAAATATTGAAATTTGGCACTTCCACATCATTGCATTCAGTTTTTAATCACAATTTGTATGTCCCAACTTTTTTGGTATCTGGTTTGTGAAAGATTCTTAAACATTAAGAAATAGGACATGTTGGGGATTGCTAGACATAGTGTAGGTTTGCACTCTCCAAGTACTTTTGTTGACTCGACCTCAATAAGTGGATATGAGTTTTGTACTGAGTACTTTCAAGGTTTCAATCAAAATTGAAGGCATGAGTTATTGGCAAAAGAAATATTTTGCTCATTTGTTCATCGATACACTTAACATTTTTATTAATTTATCTCTATAAGGCATTCTCAGCTATCATTTGATTCCCTTGAACAGGAATGCCTCTTCAGAAGGTCATGGGTTTATGCACACAGTGTAGGACGAGGTGTATGTCATCGCCGCACAACAAGCAAGTTACATTTCTCAGCTGACACCCATCAAAGCATGCCACCCTATTGGGAATAGTAACAAATTGCATTTTCGACACCCCGTAATGCAAAAAGGTCATGATCAACATCTAAACTGAATACCCAGGACTTAAACTTCTGTAGTTTACATGCACGGTGCATGGCACAGCTGTTTAATGCATGATTGGAACATGTGTTTGGAATCGAACACTTTTAAAGACTAGCGTAGTCCGAAATGTTTAAATGGTTGTACTTGTCAACGTTTCTGAAGTGCACTTTTAATGAGAGAAATATGCAAAAAATGGTCAAGGAGGAGGAGCAGGATGACTGTTCTGGTATCAGGGCACCTGCCGTACGAGGCATGACTATGAAAATGTGGTTCATGGCATCATGACATGGAACCTAAAGTTTTAAAAGTAAAAGTTTTCCACTAACAAAGTGTCTTGGCAAACGTCAGGCTTGATTCGAGGTGATATGGTGACCTTGAGGTGGTTTGTAGACTTCAATGCTTGCAATACAGCTTGGTGTGCCTCAAAATAAAGTGAATGGCATGATGGGTAGCAGCAATTCATCCGTATATAATACATGCATGAAGGCTTTTTAGAACTTGAATGCTGTTCTTGGGGATCTCTGACTTCATTTAAGTTGCTTAATGTAATCTTAAGCATGATCATGTGCAGCATGGTGCTTCACTTACTGTTTCAGTGCAGGGAAGGATACATCAGCAGAAGCTTGTATTACTGATCAGTAGCTTCCTAGCTGGGTCATATTCTTAGCTAAACAGCTCCAGGAGCTAGCCAGGGCTCATGACAGAGGCAAGTAGTTACGTGGCCTTGTAGTCAGCGGCCACCCGCAGTGTCACGGTCGCTGATTGATTGCCGCAAGGGTCGTGCCGTTCTGAAACAGCTAACATAACATAAAGTCCCAGCTGATCTGAAACGTGCCAACACAATGTGCTGGCTCCTGAGCAGTGAAATGACTCACAAAGGCAAACATCTACACATCTACTCATGCGCTCGCCTGTTCCAAATGACACTAACATGCATTTTACTGTCATGATCGAATGAGTGATGGCGCTACAGCATAGATCACGCACATTACAAGCTAACTGCACGTGGAGCGAACGTCAAAGAGGATTATGTCCAAATTAGAATATGTGCTGTTTCAATGTGTCTGACTTGTGGATGAGAAAAATAGTATCAAAGTAAAAAAAAAAAAAACACCTGATAAAAGTTATTTCTGTTCAAATCTCCAGATTAATATCTTTCCTTGTGCAAAATCTCAGGCCAATAGCTTGTGTTTAAACGAGTTTATACACAGTTATTTGAAAACGGAGTCTCACAATGATGACATCATCAAGGCCATAGCAAGCATGTACAAGTACAGCAATTTGATACATTCAAGCTATTAACTGACAGAATTGTGTTGGTGGTGTTAAAAGGGTTAGAATAAATATATTTCTGTGTGCAGTGGGAAACTAGTAATATAGCAAAGCCTTCTGTTAACTTGGGCCTTGATGACATCATCATTCTACGACTCAGTTTTTAACATAATCACTCATAAAATTGTTAAAATAAAAGCTATCGTACTATCATTGTGCACCCAGACAGATTTGATTATTAAGTTTAGATTGAATTTAACTTTTAACAAGTGTGGTCTTTGCCTTTAAAGGTGCGGTGCCTTGGTTGTTAGAAGAGAACAGCCTAAATATTATGAATATTATGGTGCTGGAATCCATTTCCCTCAGTCCATATTGGGCTCAAATACTTTTGAAATTGCAAGCTGAAAGGCTAATTATCAAATATAGACAAGTATTTTTTACATTTGTGGCAGATGACATTTTGACAAAAATTATATTACACAGCTCCTTTAACACAACTTAGAAAGATTTTCTGGCCATATTATAGGCTCTAATTAACTTGATTGTATGTAGAACACAAAAGCATTGCCTTTATGCATGTGTAGGCCAATATACAATAAACTATCCACTTAATCATGCTTCAATCATGACACTTTTCCTCTTATAATCCATGAAAGCATGTAAATTTGAGTTAAAAGTGAGATTGCCTCATGCAGGACAAATTTCTATTCTATTTACGGACAAAGCACTGCTGGTCATCTCACATGTCCGTTCATGGGACGTTCTAGATATGAAAAAAGCATACAGGTCCTTTATGTCCTTTATGATGTGTATTACAGACTCGATTCTGCTGAAAGGTCTGAGCTTCTGAGAAAGCGCCAACCGAGCACCGCCCACACCTCAAAGTGGACCATTAGTTCATTTGAAATTTATCGCTACCTGACAGACAGTGTTTATGTCCAGGCACACGACTTATAAATGAATCCTTTGCACTATTTGGACTGCATGTATACAGAAGACATTTTTAGGTAGGGCCATAAGTGTCATCGAGGTAGTCGACGAAAATATACAGTGATATGAAATCATTTTTACGGAAATGTTTTTAAACAGGAAAATGATTTATGTTCACGTGTCAACTTTAAAGCTATATAAGAATACTGCTGAAAAAAAAATGTTAGCATGAGTGTTAGTGGCACTTATGAATACGATTTGATTTATAAATATATATAAAATAGGTTTTATAATTGGAAATAGGACATAACCATGCACAAGGACTGGATGCTGTAAAGCAGTGTGAGCTTTCGAGCCTGATCTTCGTGATTGATGAAGGTTTTAGAAGCCAAAAAACACAATGATCTGCATCCGAAAGTTTTTATGAGTGCTGTGGATTTATATTAACACCGCTCGCAAAATTTACAGCCGCGATTATTCACAGTCTGAGGACCAAGCCAGTTTGACTTTTCATAACCCATTTGCTGATTTCCTGCTTGGTGTCAGCACAGATTCTTCTGAGAGGTGAATTTAGGCAAAGCAGTCATACAACAGACCCTGAAAAAAAATAGACACGCATATGTTCCACATGAACAATTTTAACCATCGATTCCTATTAAACTTACAGGAAGTGCGTGCCAAAAACAGTTTGATGTAGATGTAAATTTTTATGGTTTGCTCTTATTAACACCTGCAGTCAACCTGGAGCCATCACTCATGGTTTATTTAACGATAATTTTGTCACCCATAACAGGTGCCAGATATGTCTCTGTACAAAGCTTGTTGCTTTTTTTTAAGCCTTGCATCATGAAAATGTCAACACTATTCATCTGAAACAAAAATAATTCCTTGTCTTGGCTTAACTTTAGATTCAGATGGATGTCCTGCTCCTGTGCTCCCTCATAACTCCGCGAGTTACAAGATATCGGAGTCATTTTGATGGTTGGTTGAACACATCACATGAATACAATAATCAGAGAATGATCAAAGTCTGAAGAACATTGCACCATTTTTTCACTGTGTTTTTTTATCTGTCGTACGAATTTAGTGAAGCTACAGCAGAATAGACTGGCATAGGTTTGGATGAGATGGATTTCAAAGCTGCATAGGATTGTTAACATAAAAGTTGTCATAAATAGGCCATGTATCTAAATCAGATCTTACTATGTTCATACAGAAGTGATTCCTGTGATACTCGATTAACATACAACTGTCATATGCTCAATTTAAGACTGCTGGAAAAATGTTGCATGATATACACAGGTATACAGTCATCCCTCGCTATATCGCGCTTCAGGTTCTGCGGCTTCAGTGCATCGTGGATTTTTTTTTTTAATATTCATCGAAAAAAAAAAAGAAAAATAGGGAAAAGGTTCAGGAAAATGCCGCGAGGGGTCGCTACTGACTCGGATTCGGTTCTCGGGTTGACTTGGCTCTGAAGTCTCGAGTGAAATCTCGCAAGCTGATTGGTCGAGAGTGGTTTATATTTTATTTACATCTTATGCATGTTTAATTGTTATTAAGGAAAAATAAGGAAAAAGTTAAGGAAAATGCCACGAGGTCGCTACTGACTCAGATTCGGTTCTCGGGTTGACTCGGCTCTGAAGTCTCGCAACTCACAAGTTCGAATCCAGGTTAATGCCACAGAAATCCCGCAAGCTGATTGGACAAGATGAATTTCCCAGCATTCGTGTGATAGAAGAAGAGGCACACGTCAACAGCAAAGTGAATAGAGCCGAAATAAAATTACGTTAAAAGTTCTAAAAACACATTTCTTGCACTTTATTTACATCTATGTACAATTCCACATATCTTATATTATATATATTTTATTTACCGTACATCTTATGCATTGTTTAATTGTTATTGTAAGCATTTATAGCATAGAACACGCATTTATTGATATTATAGACACATATACATGTACGTATACATCAGTCCTAATTCGGTGTCTCGACCCCCCATTAACCGTGAAAAGTGAGGGATCCCTGTATTAGGAAATCCCATATGTTTAGCGTCGCAATATCATCAGACTACTGTAAGCTACGCTTATGATTTTGAGATATCAGACGACTTTAAAAGCGTGTATAACACGTGTATGTTTATCTTAATAGAGCCGTAGGACATCGTTGAGCACAGGTGTCAAACTCAAGTCCCACAGGCGAAATCCCGCCCGCCACCTCTTTTTATGTGTCCATCAAGGCCTTTCAAAGAATATACCGGTAATTATTTTACATTCTTTCTACAATTTCAAATATGTAAGTAAAAATGACCCAATGATGAAAATACTCATATTTTCACTGTAACAGTTGAATCTGGAGCTTGTCCCAGGGTTGGCACGGTGATGTAGTGATTAGCATTTTTGGCGTAGAGTTTGCATGTTCTCCCCGAGCTTGCCATACTTTCCTCCCAGTACTCCAGTTTCCTTCTACAGACCAAACACATGCATATCAGGCTAAATGGGCAGAAATGGTTGTGTGTTTTCACCCTGCGATGGATCGGCAAGGTGTTCAGGGTGAACTCTGCCTTCAGCCAGAGTCGGCTGAGATAGGCTCCAACCACCAATGTCATTAGAATGGTAGATTTCCAGGAAAAGGGAAAAGGGTTGGTGACCTCTGGGTCTTAGAATCTCTACCACATCTGCACTATGTCTGCAAACATACCACATTCATAGGTACCTCATTCACATGTGCAGAATTTACACTAACATTTTATATTTTTACTTAAAGTTTAGTGCACAGAATTACCTGTGTTTACCTTCTGCTCTTGACAGCGTTAATTGCAGGGCTTTTTTTTGTCTTGTTTGCACCTTTTTAACTGTTTGTCCCTTCTACTGCTGAGAGCCCCATACGAAATTGCGTCATGTGTGAATATAATGACAGTAAAGAATCTTGAATCTTGAATCAGCATCTACAAGTCCGCATAGACATGTTGCTATAACAATGATAAATTATCCCAACAAACAAATTTATTAATGTACAGAAATGTGGGATTTCTGGCAGGACGACACTCAGAGTTGCTCTTAGAGAAATGTAATCAACACCTAAGGGCCAATCAGAATCAAGAATTCAGCAGCGCTGAACCAAGAGATGAACTTACAGCGGTACACAGAAGCAGCTGTTCATGTTTAAGATATGAAAAAAGACCCGCATAGTGAAGGAATGTAGCACCGCAGAAGAACTGGAAAGCGTCCGTGAGCTGATACGCATTCTGAAGCATTACCAGTAACAAGGCCACCTTAATTGCTCTTGTCCAGCTCATCTGGTGGAGTTTAAGGGGGTGTCTTGATTTATGAAGGTATGCATGACATTTATTTATAAATGGAAAGCAGCTCGTGAGTAGTTTAGCTTCATGTGTGTAGAAGGCTGATGTCATCCAAATGCTGGTGACACATGCTTTCAGGATGTAAAAAAAAATGTATAGATGAAGGATTATTTATTTTATATAGAGTTATTTTACAATTGTATTCAGTTGGATTTGTAAATTAAAAACTAGCACAATGTTTGAGTTAGTCGGTTTGGGATTTCCCACATTTTATGGCATAGACTGGGGTATTTTTACAGGAAGAGATATAGTGGTTTAACCTTAAAACTATTCTCTGAAATACGAAGGCTCAGCCACAATGCACATATACATATATATATATACATAAAGCGAAATAAAGAAAGAAAGAAATAAAAGGGCATTTAGACAATACTACTACTTTTCTTTCGGCTCCTCCCCTCAGGGGTCGCCAGAGCAAATTATCTGTTTCCATCCATCCCTGTCCTCCGCATCCTCGTGTCTCACACCAACTAACTTCAT
>JAQNCB010000022.1:1752724-1764330 GCA_030068295.1 Euristhmus nudiceps | reverse complement strand
TACATGCCTCACACCATAGACAGTGAGAGACATGGCCTGCATTTGGTAACCCAGTTAGCTGCACTGGGGGACAATTATTAACAAACAATTAAAAAAAAAAAAAACAATAAAGTAGGCGTATTTGCAGGTTTGACAGCAAAACACACCAAATAACAGTTGAGTTCTAGTTCTAGTGTATTTAAATTCCTGACCTGTTTACAGGGTTTAAATCTGTCTGGCGGTCAGAAGCAGAGGGTGAGTCTGGCTCGAGCCGTCTACAGGAAAGCTGATCTCTATTTGCTGGATGATCCTCTTTCTGCTGTGGATGCCCACGTTGGTCAACACATCTTTGATAAAGTTATCGGGCCGAAGGGTGTACTGAGAGACAAGGTGAATGAATTCTTTCTTTCTTCACCACTTTTTTTTGAACATCAACAAATGTGTCGACTGTATGTGAGCAAACATGAGTGCAAAGCATTTGAGCATGCATCAGCTTTGACATGAAGTCAGACATAACACACTATAGGCAAAGAAATGCACAAACACACTTCTAAAAAAGCTCTCTGAGCACTTGGCTGGCACTGCAGGCTTTTATAAAGGTCTATATTGTTCTCTTTTTGGCAGACTCGCATCTTGGTGACCCATGGTACAAGCTTCCTGCCCCAGGCGGATCTGATCCTGGTGCTGGTTGAAGGAGAGATCACGGAAAGTGGCTCCTACCAGGAGCTGCTCAATCGTCACGGAGCCTTCGCAGAGTTCATTCACACTTTCGCTAGCTCTGAGAGGAAGGAGAGCGCCACACAGAGAGGTACATTGAGCACTTTCAGAGCACCAAAAATACTACATCGATACCAGTACTGGTACTGATTAAATGGTAAGGCAGTGGAGGCTATGTCAGTAAGGCTCAGGGTTACAGATCCAAAAGGTCAGGGATTCTTTTCCTTTTACCACCATGCTGCCACTGTTGGGCCCTTAAGGAAGGTCTTTAACCCTCAACTGCTCAGCTGTATACAAAAAAAGGTTCTGGATAAGGGCATCTGCTAAAGGCTATTAGTGTAAATGTAACAAAATAATACTGGTTCACCCCTTTTGGTCAAATTACCCAGATTTCAATTATGTCAAATGAGGAACACCTTTTCTTCTTGGCTTCAGGTTCCAGAAAGTCCTGCTCGAGGCTCAGCATGACAGATTTCATGCCGTTCTCCAGGGACCTCTCTCAAGAGCAACTCATTGGGTGAGTATACCCAAAGAAAATACTAGTACTAGTCCTGTCTAACATCATCTCCAAAGGGTTTAAGCTGACTCATCCCAGCCAATGATCTACTGAAGGTCAATATTACCTGATACTGACCACCAGATGGATTTAAGTTGGTTGGATGAAATATGGTAGCGATATTCCCTACATGAAATCCTTGCAATTGTAGCTTATTGGTTTCTTCTCAAAACCCTTAAACTGCATCCTTGTTTCCATCATCTTTGTCTTGGTGCTCCCCACCAAGTAAACGTGGATGATGTTAGGAGGTGGAATGGAGGAAATGCATTTGAAAAGAAATGAGACTTTGTTTCCGCTGTAGCAACACGTATCAAAAATGATGTCGGCAAAGCTGGACCAGCGACTTAATAGCAGTCAACATCATGTCAGGAGTGGGGTATTTATACAGTGCAGGGTATTTATGCAGCCCTTCCAGGAAGGCTGCTCTCTTGCATCGCACCTGATTCAAATAAGAGAGTTGGGACAGCCAACAAAGATGCCTGATCAGAACTTTTGATTCAAATATTGAACGAGGATGCACTCATAGAGATATTCATTAGACTTCATTGGCTGAAATTTTTATCTTGTGTTGATCATGAAAAAAAAATTTAAACCATTAATCCTTCTCTTTTCCTTAGTGGTGACACAAACAGTGTCACTATCCAGAGTGTCGACCCTGATATTGAGCAGGAACCAATTCCTGAAGACCTGGGGAAATTGACCGAAGTGGACAAGGCTCGGATCGGCAGGGTGAGTGTTACGTAGCGCAAGGATAAAAATTACAATTAAACCTTTCAACTGTCACCGAGATTACCAATAAACAATGCATTGTTGCTGTATTATATGTGATTTCTGTCTCCATCAACTTTTCCAGGTGAAACTGGAGATGTACGTTGAGTATTTCCACACCATTGGTTTGGCCCTGATCGTGCCCATTCTCTTCCTGTACGCCTTCCAGCAGGGTGCTTCTCTAGCATATAACTACTGGCTCAGTATGTGGGCTGACGAGCCAATCATCAACGGTACCCAGCTCAACACTGACATGAAGCTGGGAGTCTATGGAGCTCTTGGGTTTGCACAAGGTATTTTAAAAATTGTAAATTTTCATTTAATAGATCCAGCATCGTTATAGTCTATCCTTGATGTTTTGTCATGTCCCACTGTTTTTCATTCCAGGCATAGCCATTTTTGGCACCACAGTAGCCATTTCAATTGGGGGAATTATAGCATCTCGCCAGTTACACCTGGACCTGCTGAAGAATGTCCTCCACTCACCCATGTCCTTCTTCGAGTCCACTCCCAGCGGCAATCTGCTAAATCGATTCGCTAAGGAAATCGATGCAATCGACTGCATGATACCTGACGGCCTTAAAATGATGTTGGGCTATGTATTCAAGCTAATGGAGGTGTGCATCATCGTCCTGCTCGCAACACCTTTCGCCGCAGTTATCATTCTTCCTCTGGCGTTGCTATATGCCTTTGTGCAGGTAAACAAATATACTGGTTTTTTTTTTTTTTTTACAGAATGCATAAATTTGACTGGATTTTAACTTTTTCCTTCACCTTTCTCGCATGCTCACTGTAGAGTTTCTATGTGGCCACGTCATGTCAGCTTAGGCGTTTGGAGTCCGTGAGCCGCTCTCCAATCTACACTCACTTTAACGAGACAGTGCAAGGTGCCAGTGTGATCCGGGCTTTCCGTGAACAAACACGATTCATATTGCAGGCCAATCAGAGGGTGGATCACAACCAGACTGCCTACTTTCCACGGTTTGTTGCCACTAGGTAAGATAACCTGCTGTAACAAGGAAGCTCCTTACATAGTGAGATACTCGCCTGTGGTGGTACGGTGGCATTGTATTTAGCCTCTCAGCAAGAAGGTCCTGGGTTCAAGTCCTGATCTTGGCAATGTTTACATACTCTCCCTGTGCCTGCATGGGTTTCCTTTGGGTACTATGATTTCCTTCCTTGGTCCAAACACATGCACATTAGGCTAATTGCCCCAGGGGTGAGTGACATCACAAAAGTACATGAACATATTCAAAATGGTGACCAAAAGGTATATCCATTTCTCATAGTGCCCTATATTAAGGCACCATTCTTCAATTACTTGAGATGGAAGATATTCCATCTCATCCTCTGACAATAGCAACCCTATCACTGGCATCTCGAAAGTAGAAACAGGAAGTCATGTGACAAGTCGAACCAATCACATCACTGGGTATGCAGTGCTATAAGCAGATAGCTTCCATACCTTTTTCCATCCCTCAGTAGTGAATATCCAATGTCTTTTATCTTCCACTATCAGTACATTCGGGCATCACTTTTGTGATGTCACTCACCCCTAGTCGCAGTTAGCCTAATGTGCGTGTGTTTAGTTTCATGAAACCAGGTTTCATGGTGAAACCATCCTAGTTATGGGCTTAGTCACCTGTTTAACAGCTAATGCGTTTGCTTAAAATAACAAGACCGCTTGACTGGAGGAACGATTTTTGCGCAGACATGATAGCTTGTCAGTGCAACACCAATTCGTAAAAATGGAAAAGTCTGAGATCAAGTGTTAGGAAACAGAAGAAGGTATAGGATTTCAAGAGAAATTCAAACTGCCAATGTTTATTAATATAATCATGACAGTTTCATGGGGTTATTGACACTTTTGTGCAGGGGTAAACAAATGGTTTCAGAAAGACAGAGTGGCTAATTGCATTTTATTCCAAAGAGATATCCCTGTATTTCATGATTAGTTGATATGCCTGGGAAGTGAGTGTGCTCCTTTGACCACTGAGCCACAGCCAACATGAGTGATTTGACCCCTTGAAACCAACACATCATCGTTTGAGGACCAGAGGATTAGTTCTCTGGACAGTTTCCAGGCTTGAAAATAGCTTTCGCGCTTCACCAAAGGTACTGAACTCCCCAGCCCTCAATCTGGAAAACCCCACAAGTCTCGGAGTTTCCACTGTTGAGCTCTTTAAGAAAGCCATTGACCGCTGATGTACAGATTCTTGGAATGGATTCCACCACTCTTCGGTTACAAAATAGTCTTTGGATACAAATTAGTAGTTGATGAGTAATTGGAAGGATCAAATCCAAGGACTACAAGAGAACCACTGTTGAGCCACAGAGCAAAACTCTAGAGCCTGAAATACTATCCGTGGACTGCATCCTGTCTTAATCTTCTTCCTCTAGAATGATCTAAATAAATGCTAGAGACATTTCCTTCCTATGCTATGCTCTGGCTCTCACCAGCAGCTTGACATTCTGAGGTTACAGATGGGGAAATATGCCAAGGTGGCTGTATGGAATAAGAGCGTGACCTCCTGAAAGCATAGTCTGCCATTTGTTTGCAAACAATGTGCCCAGACATTTGAAACTAGTCTCAGAATAAACGCCACAGCAGTCTTGTAAAGGTCAGCAGAGTTAACAGAGTGGGGTTCTTTATGCCCTTTCCGTGCAAACGTCATGTTCATTCAAACAAGGATTGTTAAAAAAAATGAATAATAATATCATATGACAGCTGTAGACTTGACAAGTGCTTATTGGCTCCTCCTCAGGTGGCTCGCCGTGAACCTTGAGTTCCTGGGTAACGGTGTCGTTCTTGCTGCGGCAATTCTGTCTGTGATGGGCAAGGACACTCTGAGTCCTGGGATTGTTGGCCTGGCAGTGTCTCACTCCCTCCAGGTAAGAGTTGTTACTGAATTTTTGCATTTGTAACACTGGAATCCCTGACATCATCTCGTGGTGCCATCCTTCTTTCTATTTCGCAGTGATCTTCAGTGTTATATACTGTCTCACCTTTAGAATCCTAGTCTTCACAAATGACCTCGTGATTGCACAAGACTTCATTTATTGTTGCTTTTTTTTTTAATGAAAATAAAACCGGAATGCTTTAATGCACTTTTTCCAAATCCCAAATCGTCTGCACAGATTTGAACCAAGCTGTACTTGTTTATGTCCCAGGTGACCGGCATCCTCAGCTGGATTGTGCGGTCATGGACGGATGTAGAGAACAACATCGTGTCAGTTGAAAGAGTGAAAGAGTACGCAGACACACCCAAAGAGGTGAGCAAAGAGGTGAACAATGTGGCTCGGTTCGGCTGCGTTTCAATAAAAACAGCTCTGGCAGTAGTTCTATCTGCACATTGCAGCTTTATGTTCCTTCCCCAGTTCCTAAAATGTTGGCACAGAGTATAACGTGTAAATAAAAACAAAATGCTACAAAGTCTAAATTTTATAAACCTGTGTATTATTCCCAGTTGAACATAGAAAACATATCAAATGGTCAAAGTGGGACATTCGTTCATTCATTTTCTAAGCCGCGTAATACTAATAAGGGTCGCCGGGAGGCTGGCACCCATCTCAGCCGACTCTTGGCGAAAGCACCCCAAAGAACTCACCATGCCATTGCAGGGGTTACACACATACAACCATTCACACTGACTCTCACACATAGGGGTGATGAGAAACTGGAAAATACTACTGGTACTATGTTTGTTTTTGGACTGTGGGAGGAAACCCGTGTACCCAGTGGAAACCCACACAAGAACAAGGAGAACATGGAATCTCCACACAGAAATGCCTGAGCCGGGGAATCAAACCCAAGACCTTCTTGCTGTCAGGCGGACGTGCTAACTACTGCACTGCCTGCCATTTTACCAGTTCAGGAAAATATTACCTCATTATGAATTTCACTACAGCAAGACTTCTTAAAAAAGTTAGCATGGAGCAACAAAAGGTTGGAAAAGTAAGTCATACTTAAAAGAAACACCTCAAAAGCGCCCCTAGGTGAGAGTGCAAATGGTTGTATATGTGTTGGCCCTGCAGTGGTCTGGTGATCTGTTCAAGGTGTACCCCGTCTTCACTCAGAGTTGGCTGAAATAGGCCACAGCCTCCATGCAATCAATTAGGATTGAGTAGCTTATAAAATGAATGAATGAAATGAGATGAATACCTTATGTTTTCTCTCTGCAGGCTCCATGGAGCTCCGATATTTCTCTCCCACTTGCATGGCCTCAAACAGGAACCATAGCATTCCAGGATTATGGGCTGCAGTACCGTAAAGGTCTTGAGTTTGCTTTGAAAGGGATCTCACTAAATATCCAAGAAAGAGAGAAGGTAAAAAAAAAGGATTGAAAATTGCTGCTCTATTTATAATATGGCATTTTGATTCATCTTTAAATCCCACTGTCGTGCCTGCAGATCGGCATTGTAGGAAGAACCGGTGCTGGAAAGTCCTCGCTGGCCCTTGGAATTTTCCGCATCTTGGAGGCAGCGAAAGGAGAGATTTATATTGATGGGGTGAACATTGCTAAGCTTGGCCTTCATGACCTGAGATCCCGCATCACCATCATTCCGCAGGTAAGCGCCAACATGTACCTCATGAAATTTTATTTAAAAAAAATATCAAATGAAATTAGCTTTGGCAATTAGCATTCCATTTGAAAGACTTCTGTTTGGCTCTTACAGGATCCAGTCTTGTTTTCCGGATCCTTGCGTATGAATCTGGATCCATTTGACGCTTACTCCGATGAGGAAGTCTGGAGCGCCTTAGAGCTGGCGCATCTGAGGCACTTTGTCTCCGGGTTGCCTGAAAAACTTAATTATGAGTGCTCAGAAGGAGGAGAAAACCTCAGGTGAGAACAACAAGCTTCATCAACACCAACTAGCAATCGAATGATGCTAAATATAGATGGTTGGCTAATTGCTAATGAGGTGGCACGGTGGTGTAGTGGTTAGCTAAAGCACAGATCCTTACAGCAAGAAGGTCCTGGGTTCGAGTCCCAGGCGTTTCTGTGTGGAGGTTGCATGTTTTCACCATGCTTGCATGGGTTTCCTCCAGGTACTCCAGATTCCTCCCACAGTACAAAGACATGCACATTAGGCTAACTGGATATTTTCAATTGCTCCTTGGTATGAATTGTTGTGTGTATTACCCTGTTTAGGGTGTACCCTGTCTTCAGCCAGAGTTGGCTGAGATAGGCCCCAGCCTCCCCGCAATCCTAAGAGGATTAAGTGGTTTAGCGATAAATAATCGCTCGCGTATGTACAGTATATCTCTACTAATAATTCACTATTTTTTGTCCTACAGTCTCGGCCAGAGGCAGTTAGTATGTTTGGCAAGGGCTCTCCTCCGCAAGACGAAGATCTTGGTTCTGGATGAAGCCACAGCAGCAGTCGACCTGGAAATGGACACACTAATCCAGTCCACCATCCGTAGCCAGTTTGAGGACTGCACGGTGCTCACCATCGCACACAGACTCAACACCATCATGGACTATACCAAGTAAGTGTTCACAGTATAGAAGCTGGAGTGATGTCATTGAAGAGGAATACATTATTCACAATGAACAACAATGTGTGTGATTGGAATGGAGAGCTAATGATACGTTTCCACTGCAGTGTATTTCGCTTTACCTTTCCAGTTATTTGCCGTTAAATCCGCTCCGTTTGGCAAAGCAAATGAAATTGCGGTCACAAATCCAATCAGATCAGCAGGTGATGGTACAGTAAAAGTTATGCAGGACTCGATCAGCTATGTCCAATAGTTGAAAATAACTTTGGGTGCATTAGCTGCTAGTTTGGTGTCGCCATTTAAGATTTTGTAGTCATGTGTAGGCCAGATTAACCAGATTTTGTATCCTAACGAACCAGGAAGTAAGTATTGCATTACGATAACACATTCTTTTGGCTTCCTATACACAAGTTTGGTATTAAAGAAAACATTCCATGATGAAAACAGAAACACGAGATCAAAACAAAGCTAATTTATTAATTTAAACATCGGAATTATAACAGAAATATTAAATAATTTCTCTTGCAGGATTAATACCGTATAGAAAAAAAAATAATCCCAAGACGCAATGCAGCAGCCGCTCAAGCAACCCATTGCGATGGCAGAAATAGCCAAGGGTGTCACAGAAAACCACCGGTAACAACCGAGAGGTTCCTGAATGCCCCACACAAGATATGAAAGTAGTACCAGTTTCAATGTACCTATGATGGCACCTGAGACATATTTAGACAAAGACTGTTAAGTGGAAAGTTACAGCATTTGGCAGCCGCTCTTATTCAAATCAGCTTACAATTATCATTTGTTTATAGAACTTAGCAGTTGAGAGTTGAAGAGCCTAAAAGTGGTGATACTGAGGATTGAACCGCTGACATTTAGATCAGTAACCCGGCCATCGCCTTAACCATTAAGCCACCACTGCCACTCACTGCGTTACATCACAACACCGGAGGCTGAAAGCAAAGAGGTTGCATTAAAAGAAGGTCCTGGGTTTGAGTTCTGGCCTCGACGAGGACGTTTTTGTCTGGGTTTTCTCTGAGTATTCCAGTTTCCTCCTACAGTCCAAAGACAGGGGCAGTGGTGGCCTGGTGGTAAGGTGCTGGATTGCTGATCCCAGGGTTGGCGGTTCAAGCCCCACTGTCAACAGTTGTCACTGCTGTCCCCCCAGTGCAGCTGACTGGGTTATCAAATGCAGGCCATGTCTCTCACTGTCTATGGTGTCTATGGGATGTTCGGCAAGAGTAGGCTGCAAAGCCGTCAGCGTGTTTCTGCGAGATGTCCAGGGTGTACTCTACCCTCGCCCAGAGTCGGCTGAGATGGGTGCCAGCCTTCCCCGCGACCCTAACTAGGAATAAGCGGTTTGGTAAATGAATGAATGAATGAGTCCAAAGACATGCACATTTAAGACAATTGGCTGTTCCGAATTGCCTCTAGGCGTGAGTGTGAATAGTTGGGCAATGGACTGGCAAGCTGTTCAGGGTACCCCGTCTTCTGTTCTGTGTACCCTGCCTTGACCCAGTCAGCTGTGATAGGCTCCAACCTTCCTGCAATCCTAACGTGATTAAGTGATTCAGCAAATGAACAACTGTTGTGTTGATTGTACCTAAAATTCATCCTGCTGTTTCTAATACTTTCAATAAGGAGCATCAGTGCCACTAGTGGAAACAGTCCGTCTGGCTCCCCGTCTACTTTTCTTTTAAAGCTTTCCACAAAAGTTTACAGGGCATCTGGTTGAGATTAGAAATACAGCACTTTAAAAAGATACAAAAACAAGGATTGATGTTGTTCTGTTACTCTCCTGCAGGATTCTTGTAATGGATAAAGGGCACATAGTGGAGATGGACTCCCCCACTAACCTGATAGCACAGAGAGGCCAGTTTTACCGGATGTGCCGAGAAGCCGGGTTGGCGTAAACGTGTGTTCTGAAGCTGTGCTCCGAACCAGGTTTTTTGGTTTTTTTTTAGTCCACTGGTGCAACCTTGTGGTGGACATCAAGCATCAGTCACACCAAGGAGCACCCCCTCTGCTGGCCAGTGTCATAATTCAATCATAAAAAAAAAAAACAACTATAAAAGCAACATGGTGCTTCCTTAAATAAGGGTAATGATTTCCAGAAATTCCAAGCATGTGTTTTTTTTTTCCTTTTTGAGAAAAGCACAATCTATTATTTAATGAAGCGAAAAAAAAAACTTGTACACTCAGGTGACAGACACCAGAACTGTAGGTATGAACACTTTGGACCTGGAAGATCTTTCTTCTCTTGGCTTGTTTCTTTCCAGCGTAGGATCTGATAAGCCATGAGCTGGAGGAAAAGATGTGTAAATAACTTGTATATAATCAGAGACAAGAGGCACCGTGTCTGGTCCAAGAAGTGCCAAATCACATCAAGATTTCCAATACATCAATGTGAAAGCACTCCCACATCCATTTAATGAAGGGAACATGCATTGCTGTGCTAACAGTGCTTCTGCGTACAAGCTCTTGTGTGTGGGTCAAGTCTACCGACAGTGAACTGAAACAAACACTCCGTCTGTAAGAAATGCTCTCCTAAGTGGCTCTATATTGAGAGTCTCCCACTCAGAAGCCATTTCAAATGTTTTTAAAAAGGGCGTCTAGGAGGAAGCTGGTCTGGAAGTCCAAGTATGTTGTGGTGCCTGCTTATTTACAGCAAAACAAACATTACAAGCACAATGAACATTTCACAAGAAGAATTTTATGTGACAAAATGTGAGATTTGTAATGATTACGAATAAGTGACCAATGGAATCGGCTACAGAACGGGTACCCAATCCTGTACCTGGCAAGCTACCGTACCTTCCCGAAGACCTTCACTCCAACTTAGATTATGCCTACCCGCCAGTCCAATCATCTAATCAAGAATTAAGGCTTGGAAATGAAGACTGGAAGCGATGACTGGATTTGTATTTGGCCCCATTAGATTTGGAGTGAAAATCTTTAGGTGGGTAGATCACCAAAAACAGGATTGTACCCCACTGGGCTACAGGATTGATTTCATTTAGCAAGTTTGCACTTAAAAATAAAATAAATAAATCCCATCAAACAGCATGCTTGTATACAGGACTGTAGAAGCGCTGTCACTGTAACTCGGTACAGGATTCACTCACACAATACTATGCAATGATGGAAGTCCAGGTGCCTTTGTGTTTATTTATACGCATTGTTTTATATTTTCTCATGTATTAAAGTCTATGTATTTTTTCATCTGTAAATGGAAAATTAAACTTTTTTTGAACAATAACCTACTCGATTAGGTGACGCTTGCAGCACTGACAGACACAAAGCACTGGCAAGAAATCTGAGTACCAAACTATATTTATTGTATACAGTAGTAAAGGACAACAAATAATGTACAAATCAGTACATAAAAAAATAATAATGAGACCACGTGGATGCTGATTCAGTCCCAACCCTCATGGACACCAGACTGCACGGGGGACGAATAAGACTTCACGTCTTCAGGGTAACAGACATCCGTTACAGAACAGAGTGACGACTTGTTGCCTTTGAAAAGATGAAAGGGATGGCATGGAGGGGAAATAAGCAGTGAGATTAAAAATAAAAACATGAACTATGATAATCTGAGATATATTTGGGGATTTGGTCTGAGGAGAGACAGAAGTTCCCTTTAATCTCTGTATTTGGACCAAATAAGGTTGGATGGGCGTCATTTCAGCTAACAAACATGACATGGATTAAAAATGCAATTAAAGCTGCACAAGACAGAGAGGAAAAAACCTTGAAACAGGTCAGGTCTCCTCATAACTTGGCAGATTTCATGCTAAAGGGAACGGACTGTTATCTATCGGGATAAGGAAACTCAGGGCTCGGCTTTCTCAAGAAAGTGGGCCTTCTGATCAGATAGCGGCGGCCATTTTGGACCTTATATCAGCCATCTTGGATTAGCCTCTTAGCCACATGTTACCTCATGTATCTTTAAATATTGAGGGGGAGGGGCAGATGACAGCCCAAACCCTATGAAAACTAGGGAGGACATCCAAAACAACACAAAAAAAAAAAAAAAAAAAAACAAAAAAAAAAAAAAAAAAAAAAAAAAAAGTAAAAAAA
>JAQNCB010000022.1:1618950-1632093 GCA_030068295.1 Euristhmus nudiceps | reverse complement strand
AAAAAAAAAAAAAAAAAAAAAAAAAAAAAAAAAAAAAAAAAAAAAAAAAAAAAAAAAAGGATACGAAAGCCACTCCGGAACGGATTAATTTCGTATCTCGAGGTTCCACTGTACTTTCAAATGCATTTATGCACCCGTATGAACCATGGTAAACAGATTTCACAACAATAAACCGCCGTTTGTAATCAGTCAACGAGTCACCAGGGTCTCTGGAGGAATTCTCAGTGGGATTATAACACAGACATTTCTGCTGCAACATTCAGCTAAGAACCATGAAAGAACCTGTTCGGTGCGTTTGAGGTTGTGCAGGTCCCTCTCCAGACAGGAGACGGTGTGTTTGAGGGCGATCTTCTCTTCACCCAAAGTCGCAAGATGCTCCGCCAGCGCTGAATTCTCCTTTAGTACACGTTCCAGCAGAGACGAGGAGGGCAAAGGGGAATCCTAGAACAGCCAATCCATACAGATGACCTCATCATGAATAGAAATGTTTAGGACTTCACAGGTACATTAGTGTGTGTGTGTGTGCACGCGTGTGTGTAACCTGTGTGTGAGAGATACGAGTGCTGTCAGTAACATGCAGGTCCCTGTGTAGGCGTTCAGACGTCAAACGCTTCTGCTGCTGCTCCAGATCAGCCAGAGTCTGCTGCAGCTGTCTCAACTGCTGCTGATATTGTCCTCGCTCAGCCTCTAGCTCCACCTACACACACACACACACAGCAGCGTTTACATCAGAACCACACAATCAGACCTCTATTCATCCATGAAACTCATCCATCCTGTACCAGCTTCTCCCTGGTGAACTCCTGCCGTCGCGCCTCGTCCTCCTTCTCCTGTTTCTCACGCCGCCTCTGCTTTTCCCTTTGCTCCTCCCTCGTTCGCTCCTTTTCCTTCACCTCCCTCATCTTCTCCTTCATGGCATCCAGTTCTGTCTGAAGCTGAGCGGCACGCTGCCTCTCGACCTCCAGGCTGCGACTCACTTCTGCTCGCTGCGCCTGCAGGGCCTCCAGAGCAGACCGCAGCCTCTTGACTTCCTCCTGTCCTCTCTGGGCTTCCTGCTGCACAGCTTCCTCCTGCCTGCGTTTTCCTTCGAGCGTCTGAGCCTGCAGACGGTCCACAGTCACGACGAGCTCTTCGGCCTGGCGCCGTTCCTGCTCGAGCTGCACCCTTAGCTCCTGGATGAACTTCCTGTCTTGGGTGCTTGCCGCCTCCTGAGATCGAGCCTCCTTCTCGAGGCGACGCGCATGCTCCTGCGCCTGGTCCGAGAGCGTGCAGGAGAGTTCTGCGACACGGGATCGCTCCTCCTCGAGGCGCGACAGGGCTAGCTCCGTGCGCTCGCGCTCCTGGGCCAGTAGGGCTTCACAGCGCGACTGCTCGATCTGTAGCTCGGCACGGAGGTTACTGACGGCTACATGCTCCTGCTCCAGCGTGGAACTCAGCTCGCTGAGACGTGCCGCATGCTCGCTCAGGGAGACACGGAGAGACTGCAGAGGCAATGACACATTACATCCCGTCAAACTGCTGCACAATACAAGCGTTTTACTCCTCTTGCACCACAACTAATATAAACACCGCAGTACAAATTACTATAGAAGAATAAACCCAAGCCATGCGTACCTCTTGAGTGTTTTTATTGCCGAGTCTCTCACGGTGAAGTTCCTCCTCAAGCTGCTTCACTCTGGCTTGCTCCTTCTGTACTGCCTCCACACAAGCCTGATGCTCTTCCTCCTCACTTTCCAGCTTCAGCCTAAAGGAAACACACATTTTATTAATTATATACATGTCTGCTGTCATCCGCTGATCTTTTTTATAAAAATCATGCTACAAGACTGCAGAGTTACCGCAGCTTGCGGATCTGAGTCTGTAGTTCCTCTCGAGTTTTATTGGACGCCAGGAGCTCCTGAACACGATCCTCCAGCTCCACCTTCATCTCCACAACCAGCTTCTGCTGTGCCTCTAGTTGGCGGTGCTGATTCGCTGACCTGGATTGCTCTTCCTCCAGGGAGTGCTGCATGTCCTGAGACAACACTTTCTCCTGCTGTAGCAGCCTCCCCAGCTCGCTGACTGCTCCAACACACACACACACACACACACACATTCAGTATGACCTTATACCCTGAAGTGCAATCTGGTGCAAATCAAGCTTAAAATCCTTATGGGAACGGTAAGTAGGATGATTCACCCTGTCTGTGCAGCTGCTGTTGCGTCTTCACGCCCTCCTCACGGACCGCACCGAGCGAGCCTTGGAGCTCTCGCATCTGCTCCTGGCTCTGTAGTGTGCAGTTGTGCAGCTGCTCGTGCAAACTGCGGATTTCAGCCAGAAGACTGTTCCGGTCTGCGCTCAGCAGCTGCTCCAGAGTCCTCCTCTGCTGCTCCTCCTGAGAGTCGGAGAGATTTAGACTTGTTCTCACTGAGTGATCATTAACTACATCATGTCTCTTTTCACTGACGTTTAGCGACACTGACTGCACAGAATATCTTGAGTGAAGATTATAGAACAGGATGAAGAGAGAGACAGACAGGCAGGGCCACATCATGGCAAAGAAAGTGGGAGCAAGAAAATGAGACAGGTTGTGGTGTGAAGAAGCAAAAAATAGAAAAGTGGGGGCAAAGGGATGAGAGTGAGACAGGCAGTGGGTATGAGAGTAAGACTATGACAGAAGGGGAGTGGAAGACAGCAAGACAGAGAGGCGAGAGAGTCAGACCTCCCCAAATATAAGAGACTGTTTATCGAGTGAGTGTTTTTTCTTGGATGGAAAAGACAAAAACAAAAAAGTGAAACAGCAGGCAACATCTACAAGAACCTGTTTTTGCAGCAGTGTCTCCAAGTGTTTCAGCAGGGCTATGTAGTCAAGGCCAGTGGTGGTTGCCATGACATCCTGAAGCTGTGAATGAAGCCACTTCCTCTCACTGTCAAATACACTCCGTACGGCCTGCAGCAGCTCCTTCCTCCAGTCTACATCATCATCCACCTACACACACACCAATATTAATCTCTTGTTTTCATCGATAGTATATCGACAGCGGATTCAAGTCTTATCGGGTCAGTGACCTTGGGCTCCCGCTCGGCCATCCTGCAGAGGAGTTCGCGGAGGGACAGCACCGTCTCCTGCAAGGCCCGCCTCTCTTGCTGCCACGATGCGGGCGGAGCTTCCTCCGAGTCCGGGTGAGGCTGTCCGGCAGGAGGGGGACGATGGGACAGGGACAGCACTCTGCAGCTCTCACGGTACACGTGGTTCAGCATGGCCTGGACATTCAGACAGAGTTAAAGTATAGAAAGGGCGAGGCGGGGGGTTGAGGGGTGTGGTTTCGACATGTCTACAGGCCCCCTAACACTTGTATGCCTTTTTATCATGATTTGCCACGACCCGAGTCGTGGCAAGTCGCGAACTAGTTTTGGACCTGCGTGAACTAGTCGTGATCCCATCGTGATGTCGTGCCATGTCGTGTTAAGAATTTTGAAATGTTCAAAATGTTCCATCCAGGAAAAAACACGCACTCGATAAACGATTTTTTTTTTTTTTTTTTTTAATGTTCAAAATTCTGTTCACGACCAAATCTCGTGACCGAGTCGCGAACTCCGCGTGAACTAGTCGCAAACTCGTTGTGACGGTCCGGGGCACTCGTCCTGAACTCGGTGAAAAACGCGATTCGCTATGAGGAATGTCCCTTCACACACACACCGTAGCAGGAATCTCCCTTTGGAAGAGGAAGTGAACAACAGATAGTATTGAATGAGAGGAATTATTCTCCCATCAGCTAATAATTCCTGTTGTGATTTTACCCCCCCACCCCCCCGAGACACAACAGGATCCACTCGAAAGACAGACACACCTGTGAGATCACTCCGCTTCTCAGCCCTGAGCCCGGGAGCTGCAGATGGCGGTGTAGACTGTTTTTTTTTCCAGTCCAGCGGCTATCCGCAGGCAGGATGAGCACCAGCAAGGACACCGTGAGACTTTAAGCCAGTCAGAGCCTTTGTTTTTTTTTTTTTGTATAATCATTGTAAATAGATGTGTGATACTGTTGCATTATTTGCGTTTGCTGTTTGTTTGCATTTCAATAAATTATAGTAGTTCAAAACACATGTTTTTCTTTTTAGCCATACAATACAATTAAAAAGACACGAAAACGAAACAAAACATTTATTGGGACTTCACCAAATACTATCGCTTTCACACATTACTTTTCTTTCAGAAATTCCATTTCTACATGGGGCATGAGATCAACTCTGTTTGGTTCTAGTTTTGATGACTACATGCTTTAGCTCCAACAACCTTAGACTAAAAACAGGGTAGCTATAAAAATAAGTACATTTTTATACGGCGTGCACAGTTCGACACGGCCCACCAGGAATTGCGCAATCTCGTCGTGCACATGCGCTTGCGTGAACTAGTCGAGACCGGGTCGTGAACACGTCGTGAACGGAGTCGTGAAATAGTCGTGAAGACTACGGGAAGCCTCCCAGTTTGTGGCAAGTTGTGATTATTAAAAAAAAAAATCATGCAAGTGTCAGGGCCCCTTACCTGTAGCTCAGGTGATAGCAGCTCGTATGTGTGACGCAGACTCCCAGCTGCACTGTCTGAGCGGGAAGCAGGTGCCATGTCTCGGCTGCGCAGGTAGTCTACAAAATGAGCGTCCAGCCGCTCTGTATGTTCCAGTTCTTGCTGCAGTTTGGCTTCCAGCTCGGAGCAAACATCTGTAAAAAACAGTGTTAAAGTGTGTGTGCGCACTTATTTAGAAAGCGAAACAAGTATTACATGAACAATCTGCATCAAAAGAAGTACAGCCAAGCACTCACTGCTGCCATATCCATCGCTGGCCAACTCTGGCACAGATACCTGGGAGGTAGAAGAGAGAGAAGGGGAGCGAGACGGAGTCACGTCACCCAGACTCTCCAGGTCTTGCACCTAAAATAAATAAAAACAACTGATGATTAAGAATTTTATCAATACAAAGCCCCAGTTAGGCTTTTTTTTTTATTATTACCTTGTCAGCATCCAGTGAGTCAAGCATGGAGACATTTTCTGACATGGAGAGGGAGCGGGGGGAAACGGAAGGCGAGTGTCTGCTGGGTGGATCAGTCTGTGGCAACAGTGCGACTGGCCGTTTCAGATCGTTTCTCTCCATGGGTGAGGGCTTGCTAGTCATCTCCAGGCTAGTGTTGCGCAAGCCACTTAGCTCAGACAGGTGAGACGCGTGGAGGTGAGACGGCCGCTCTTCGCTGCAGTCGAGCCGCCTCAGCACCTCTGGAGAAGACAGGGAGGAGTTGTGCGATAGACCGTCCAGGAACCGCTGTTCGGGCTTGGAGCTGCGTAGCCCGGAGCGCTCCTGATGGCTCCACCTCCGCCGCAGCTCCTCCAGCTCCCTCTGCTGATAGGCCAGCTCCTCCTCTTGCACTTCTAGATCGTCCTGGAGGCCACGTAGCTCGGCCCGAAGATGCTGGTTGTGCTCCTCGAGATCCGCCAGAGCACGGTCCTTGGTCTGGATATGAAGAGGATTATCAAAAATAGAAAAGCAAAGTTTAAAAGGTGACGCCGACAGACTACACAGCAGGGGTTGATTATGGGGAGAATAACAGGTCATCACACAGGCAGAAAAATGGAATTTAAAAATCCTTCTTGAGTATAAAACAATGAAATTACTCATCTTGATTTTTACCTATTTCTCTCTCTCTCACACACACACACACACACACACACACACACACACACACCCCTGTCCCCGCCATTCACCTGCCCCTCCTCCTGGAGTTTCTCAGCCCTCTCTGTACTGGTGCTCAGACCTTCCTTCACCGCAGCAAGCTCAGCTCTCAGTGCATCGTGCTGTAACCTCAGATAACCCAACTGCTCCTCCTTTTCTTGCAGAGCCGCCTCGGCTTTCGCCAGAGTCTCTTCGGCACACGTCTGTGATGGCATAAAAGACACACAAAAAAACCCAACCACACATCACTGCTACTGTCTAAAAAAGGAAATGGGGTCACGTCTGAGACAAGAGATTTCTTTTTAGCAGAGCACACTAGGAGCAGAACGCAGACACATGACCACCCACCAGGTGTGTAATATAAACCACCCACCAGCTTTTGCAATCCAGTCGCTCCGAACAAAAACTAAAACCATAACGCCGCTAGGTTCATTACTGCGAAGTTGTACAGCAACACTAAAAGTGATTTATATCCAAAGCGGTGCCTTGTTCTCGCAGTCATCCGAAGAGTTAAAAGGGTTTTAAAAAAAACAAAAAACTCTTTAAAAACTTCCTCTTTCTGTGTGCAACTTCCTGAGTGACTAAAGCGCCTTGTGAGAGCCATGCGCTAGCCAAACCACACATTCCCCCCTCCAGTGCTGTAGTGGAGGCCTTGACTAGCCTGTATATGGAGAATCTGTTGCCAATTATTCTCAAGCCTCACAGAAAAAAAGCCACATCAGGCAACCTGCCAAACAATGACATGTATCAGAAACACTCGTCTGCACACACTAAAGCAAGGGGATTCAGCACCTACTACTACTTTCTTTGCAAAGAAAACCAGACAAACTAAAACCTAAAATAATGCATAGCAATGGTGTTTACCTTTAAAAGGGTACCTGTGGTTAATTTTTATTACTAACTCTAAAATGATCACATGGCATGAGCAGTTCCATCAGCAGTCCAGGCAATGTCAGTCCAAAGTACACCCAAGTGCTGCCACACCATTACTCCAAGGAATGTACAGTGATGTTATCTTCTTCATTGGATGTTCGAGCCCTGGTAGAGAAGGGAACTCGCTTTGCCCTATTGGCTGAGCTTACACCAGTATGAAATAACGCATTATCGGCCAATGTTGTACAATGTGTCGCCCTGAAAATGGTCGCGTGCAAAGTATATGGCTACAAAAAAACCAAGCACAGCAGAGTAATGGGCGCGATCACATCTCACCAAAAGGAACCAGCAAAAAGGTAAGAGCCTTTAGTAACCGGGTAGTTTTAGCACCTAAAATATCACTCACTGCTTGTTTAGTTGTGCTGGATGACCCGTCCCAACGGGTTCAACTCCAGTCACATCTGGGGGAGGAAATTCCCTCCACAACACTGGTTCAGCCCCTGCTAGCAATCCATGGGATATAATTATTCAGAAGTCCTGATGGTGGTTATTCATGTTAAAATAAGCTCTGTATTGCTGAAATAAAATTACTGTATTTTCTGGACTACAAGTCGCACCGTAGTACAAGTCGCATCAGCAAAAAATGCATGATAAAGAGGAAAAAAAACATATACAAGTCACATTGGATTACAAGTCGCATTTTTTGGAAAATTTATTTTGTTTCTAGTCCAATGTGAAGTACCTCAGTAAAGTAAATATCTTTTGTAATTTATGCATTTTTAGAGCAACATGAAATTGGTAGGACTCCCAGTTTGACTTAAATTCTGGTGCTCAATTTTATTTATTTATTTTTTTTTAAACACTCATTTGCCAAGTTTTGTAATACCATAATTATTTTTTATTTGATTTCGGTGCTCCGAGTTGCTTTATTGTGGTGCTCAGAGTTCTCCTTTTTTTTTTTTATTGAAAAACGGTATCAAAATACTCTTAAAATAACATCAAACAAAATGCATATTAGTAATGAACGATTGTGTAATATATAAGCTGTGTTCATTTTTACCAAGGGGTGAACTCACTGAGATCAGACACGCTTTGGCAAGTTGATTTTCTGATTGGCTAGTAACTTTGTTAGGTAACTAATAAAGCTGGCTGGTTAAAAAAAAAAAAGTAAAAATTTAACATGCAATTCGCACTGGAGTACAAGTCGCACCCTTGGCCAAACTATCAAAAAACCTGCGACTTATAGTCCGGAAAATACGGTACATCACACACAAATTATGCTTTAAGGATGACCAATACCTCTACTTTTTTAAAAGTTAGTGTGTAACCTTTAAAGTCTATATGAACATCCTCTCATGCAGGCTGCAATCTTCCAACAGTAGCCCAGAACCATACAGGTTTCAAATCGGAGGGATTGGGAACAATGTTTCACCTGGGTGCGATCCAAAACTTGACCATTAGATGCCGCCAGATACTGCTGCACCTTGAACCTCGTACATTTAATCCTTAAACCAGTTAATTCGGGGCAATAAGGCCACCTGATCAGAGTGGACCCGCTATAATAAATGCTAAATAAAGCACTGCCTCAGCCACACACAGACCACAGTCAGTCATGTGATGAACTGTTACTCTTATTTAAGATAAACACCCACACAGTTGTTCAGCATATAAAATCACACATTAGAAAAACCAACAACAACAATCCATCTCACCAGGACGTCTGTTTGCGTCTGCTCTTGTTCCCGCACCCTCTCCTCCAGCTGCGTTTTTACTTCCTGTATCTGAACACTCTTCGCTGTCACTTCCTGTTTCAGCCTCTCAATTTCCTCTTGGAGTTCTCCCTCACATTTCTGAACAGCCTTTTTCTCCATGTACAGCTCCTTCTTGCTTGTCTCCAGGATGGTGACGGCGGACTTCTGCTGCTGCAGTGTCTCTTCGAGTTTTGTAAGCTGCAGCCTCATCTGGACCGCGGCGTTCTCACTGTCCTCGGATTTCTGCTGCAGCTTGGCAAGTTGTACCTCAGTTTTCTCTCGCTCCTCCGTGTGTCTCCGAGCCTCCTCCCGCAACCTGGCCGTCTCCTGCTGCAGCTCCTTCCGCCTTTCCTCAGCCTTCCTTAATTGCAGTTCCAGCTGTTTCATGTTCCTGGTTCTGTCCTCGAAGTTGTGGATGGAATCTTGGAGATCCTGGACCTCAGCTTCCTTCTGGCCTAACTGGAACTTCAGCTCTCCAGCCTCCTGCTCCAAGAGCACCAGCTTGCCCCTCTCCTCGCCCAGGCTGCGTCCCAGAGCCTCCACCTGCTGTCCGTACTGCTCCTCCTGGGTCAGGAGGAGTCTCTGAAGTGCCTCCTTCTCCTCACCCAAGTGTTCTAGGTCCATCTGGAGCTCGGCGAGTCTAGTGTGACAGTTCTGGAGCGTCTGACTGTTCAGCTCATGGCACAAGCTCTCCTCGGTGCTGTGCTGTTTCCGGGGGGACCATGGGAAATCAGGCGGTTCTGGGCTGTCCGTATTGGGGTCGCTGACTTCGTGCCGGTTGGGGTCAATCTGGCTCAGCTCCTCCTGTAGCTTGTGGATGATCTCGTGTAGCTGCTCCGCCTCTTCTTCCTTGGCTTGACGCAGACGCTCCTGGTCGCCGCGCAGTCGCTCCACCTGAGCATGCAGGTCTTCCATGTCTGTCTGCATCTCCTGTGCCTTGTTCTCTTTGGTGGCATCCAGCTCCTGCTGCAGACTGAGAAGCTGCTGGTTGAGATGGTCGATCTCCAGGTTCTTGTCTTTCAGCAGGGCAGAAGGAAGTTGCAGTGCTGAGCCGTTGCTGTCTTCCTGCTGCTGCCTACGTAGTGTCTTCACGGCCTCCTACAGAAAAACGAAGAATGATCAGTGGAATTCTTGATTCTGATTGGTCAGAATGTGTGTATATATACGAATGTTAAGTCATTAAATAATACTGTAGCTTCATCACACTTTTTGTTCATTTTCCTACAGTCCACTGAGTGTTGTGCGTTTACCTGGAGTGCCGTGATGCGCAGGTGTAGCTCCTCCTCTCTAGCTCGGTTTTCATTAGTTTTGAGTTCCAGCTGCAGCGTTAGCTGCCTGACATCCTCCTCCTTCACAACCAGAGCTTTCTCCAGCGTTTCCACTCGCTCCAGCAGCACCTCCACCTACACACCGGTTAAATAAATCAATAAAATTAAAAATAAAACCTCACTTTTACACTCATCGTGATGAACTTCGGCACAATCACCTGCTCCTCTTTGTTCTGCAGGTCTCGTTGGAGTGTCTCCAGCTGCTCTCGGAGGTCAAGGTCAGCACTGGGGTCAGGGAAGTGGTGCCTGGTTTCATCCAGTTTGGACTGCAGCGCAGAGATCTGGAGTTTATTAGAGTACAGCTGCTGTTGCAGGGCTTCTTTATCCTACAGCATGCAAAATAAAACTCAAATTGTAGAACATGTTCACAAGATTCATTTCAATATGGTGGATACTAAACATCAGGCATACCTGAGCGAGCTCCTGTAAGCTCTTGTGCGCTTTCTGAAGTTCTTGTTCCAGCAGCGTGACAGCCCGGCCCGCCTCTGCATTGCTTAGAAGAGCCTGCTCTAGTTCACGGATGCGAGACACCATCTTGTCGATCTCCTCATTGCGT
This sequence comes from Euristhmus nudiceps, assembly GCA_030068295.1. Classification (NCBI taxonomy): domain Eukaryota; kingdom Metazoa; phylum Chordata; class Actinopteri; order Siluriformes; family Plotosidae; genus Euristhmus; species Euristhmus nudiceps. The sequence continues at coordinate 1,621,885 of JAQNCB010000022.1, read as the reverse complement.
TCCACGAGGTCGCGCTGGCACTGCTCCTTAGCCGAGAGCAGGACACTGTAGTCCTCGGTTTTATCGTTGATGAGAGCTTGGAGACTTTCCACCTAAGGAAGAACATAAGGGTTTAGTCGGGTAAACAGCGACGAAACAAACTGGGCAATTCAGTGTAGAGCAGGCATGCACACAGATGGGACTATGGAAAATGGAAATCACTTGTTACATGCATGATCTCTGAGAAAGCAGGTAAAGAAAGTCTATATTGCTGCAGCCTATAAGACAGCCGGTTAATACACGTACACACACACGACATCTAGTGCCAATGTGCACACTAACAGTACATTAGATCAGAAATCACTCCTTTCACACTTTGAGGCAGCACAAAGCTATTCTAGCTGAAGCCCCCGGTATGAAAGCAGCCGACAGATAAGATGGTAAGAAGAAACAACTGCCGGCCATGCATAAGCAGCTTCAAATCACAGCAGATCAACCACAGCTGTATAACATACCTGAATAACTAAGTCTTCAATCTACATAAAAGCATTTAAGAAAAAAAAAAAAAAGAAAAGAAAGAAAACAGCAATTCATAAACAATAAAAAAAGCTTCATCAAAAAAAATAAATATGTAAATGTGATGAAAGCAATGATTTTATCCAACAGCGTGACTTCCTGACCACTTGGCTCGGCGCCACACTGCTCACCCTTTGACCCTTGGTGTCCGCTCCTGTGTGTCCTTTAGAGGATGCTCTCAGCTGTGCCTCCAGGTTCTTAATCTCCTGCTGGAACTCATCTCGTTCGTGCTCCCGCTCCACAGCTTGCTCCTAGACACACAAGATCAGGTGTTCACAAAACTTCTCTATTACACACTTTAGTTACCGTTTTTTTTTTTCTTTTAAATGAGAGCCAAACCAGACTCCACCTCTTTTTGAGGTCAGTGTAACCGGTTTATTCACCGAGAATGTGGTCCGAAAGAAAACATTTTTGAATTTAAATAAAAATCAGTTACTTCAGGAAGTTATTTATGTACATCAATGCATATAAAATTACACACAAATTTCAATTTCAACATTTTAAACTAAACCTCAATCAGCCAGGGATTCCATAGGTGTGTGTAATGTAAATGCTACTTCATTCATGTTATGAGCCATTTTAGTAATGGAGGCCGAATAACTGACATTTCATTTTATTTAACGGCTCATTTGAAGATTGAATACTGTTTGGCAAGTTATGGCATTCAATGAAAAGTCATTTAATTTCTTTCTATGCACATCTTTAGTAGAAGCAATATTAAAAAAATAAAAAAATAAAAAAAAATAAAAAATAAATAAATAAATAAAATCCAACCACATGCACACTTTCATTATTGCAGAATAAGCCCAGACAGCACGAAATGAAACCCTAGCTCGCCATACGTCATCCTGGACATAATTCCCAACACAGCAATGCAGGACCCCAGCTCACCATACTTCATCCCTTCTATAAACCCTCATAGGGCAATGCAGGACGTGATCCTGGCAATAAATCTGACGTTCTTGTTCCTTGTACTCACGTCTATGAACTGGCGGTGGTGTTTCATCTGTTTCTCCAGAGCGCTGATGTGCTGCTGCAGGTCCTCAGTTTGGGCACGGTGTTGTTCCTCCTGCTGCCGTGTTCGGCTTTCGTGCTCCTCCAGCTCCTGCTCCAACAAGCGCATTCGGGCTGCCAGTCCAACACGGTCCTTCTCCGCCTGTCGCTGCACATCCACGCGTTCCTGCCCAAGTCTCTCCGCCTCAGCCAACAATGCTGAGAACCCAAGTGGGAAAGAGAAAAAGGAATGAGACCCAGAACCAGGCATGAATTTAAGTTCACACCCTCACGTAAATACACGCGGACAAGATGCGGTCATGCTTAAAGTTCAAAAAAAAAAAAAAAAAAAAAAAAAAAAAAAAAAAAAAAATCAATCATCGACCTGCACATTCTTCAACTTAACGCATCAGGAACAAGATGAAGAACCTGCACTTGTTTTTCCAGTCAGCATCAAAGCCGACAAGCCAGAATACAAATGAATCATTTACTAAAACAAGTCAAATGAGGAGGAAGCTGTTAGTTTCCAAGAAACATACAAATAAAATAAATAAATAAAATAAAATAAACTCATTCAAACATCACGGCAATCTTCAATTCCGGTCACAAACCTTTTTCTTCCTCCACAGCATGAGAGCCTACGAGCAGGAAGAACATGGCATCAAACAAAAACATCTCCACCCTGAATGTCACATCAAAGTGAGAAAACCACCACACGAGCCTGCATCCTTTGTAAAAATGACCCATAACTCACCTTTTTCCGGTTCCCCGAGGTTCGCAGAGATCGCGTCTCGCTGCCGCTGGAGGATCGCATGTTCCTCATTAAGTTCCTGCAGCTGAGCCCGAGTGTTCTCCAGATCTTTAACCAGTCTCTGCTCGCGTGCCTCCTTCTTATGCAGGGACTCCTCCAGAACGGCCTTGTCTGCCATGTAACCCTCTATCAGACCTGGCAATGAAATTCACTACTTTTATATTTTATGAAACGGCAGCAAGATCATTTTATTCTATTAGTATATCTATTGCAAATTTCCCCATTTGTGGGATGAATAAAGGATTATATATCTTATCTTATCTGCAGGAGGCAGTTTCCACCTGCTGACCAACTCCACACACTCCTGCGAGTATGGTCTTCCAGCCACATTAATAATGATTGTGATAATGTCTCGTATTTTCTAATATTACACAGTACAACACTCTGCTCCTCTGGCAGTAATCAGGCGATGCATGTTTGGGTGTTTTGGAGGAGTGGTTTAAAATGGAATCAATTAAGTTTAACAGCACTTTCAACGACTACTTTTCTTCCGGCTTTTCCCATCAGGGGTCGCCACAGCGAATCATCCGTTTCCATCCGTCCCTGTCCTCCGCATCCTCTTGTCTCACACCAACT
>JAQNCB010000022.1:1588415-1606347 GCA_030068295.1 Euristhmus nudiceps | reverse complement strand
AAAAAAAAAAAAAAAAAAAAAAAAAAAAAAAAAAAAAACCCTGCAAGGATGCAGCCAGACATGGTCCACTTTTGGGTGTGGAAGTGGTGGAATCAGGCTGCAGTAACAATGACATAGTAACCATGTGATTAAAGCTCTGGGTTACTGATTAGAACGTCAGAGAATCGGGTGCGTCGCCGATGTGCACAACTATCAACCTGGATATTGCAGGTTCGAGTCCAGGTTGATGCTGCAGCCATACCCCTACCAGGAGTACATGGGAGCTGACTGCCCGAGCTCGCAGAGGATATACTTGTATGGCATACGCTCACCTCCCCGTCACTCACAGCAATCACCAGCCAATCATGGGCACCCATGAGCTGATGCATACAAAGGGGTGGATCATGTCATTGCGATTGTGTTTGGTAGTTCACAAAAGCACATGGGTGGTAACATCTCATCTCACAGAGGGACGCATGTGCATGTTTACGCCCTTCTCTATTTGGTGGTGGTTGTACGTGATGGAGAGGTGGGAACTGGACTACCTAATAACTGATTAAACTGGTTGGGGGGGGGGATTTACCACCGTTGGGCCCTTGAGCAAGGCCCTCAACCCCCAACTGATCCACTGCATACATGAAATCAAAACGTTAGCAAGTTGCTCTGGACAAGGGTTCTGGTCTCACCGATGGCCAGCTGAAGTTGGAGTTCAGCTCGTTTGTCCTGCTCCCTGCTCTGCTCCCGGAGCTTCTCCAGCTCAAACTGCTGTCGGGTTTGGAGTATCGCGTTCTCCTGAGTCCACTTCTCCCTCAGGCTGGCCTGTAGCTCGCTCAGCGCCGCCTCCTTCTCCTTCTGCAGGTTGGATTGGGTGAGCTCCAGCTGAGCGGTGTGCAGGTTGGTCAGGCTGAGACGGAGAGCCTCCAGCTCCAGTGCGTGCTGCATCTGAGCGTGAACGTGTTCAAATAACCATCCAGGTCGTCTGATCATTCACAGAATTGCAATAAAAGAAAAGGAATGCGCAGCACTGACCTGGACTTGTGAGAGCTCGGCCTGATGAGCCGCCTCCATGCTGTCCCTCAGCTCCTCAGAGAGCTCAGCCTTCAGCCGATCGACTTCCTGCCTCCGCTGTTCTGCTTGCTCGACCATCACCCGCTCATGCTCTCGCTCGTGCACCTACAGGCCAAGAGGTTTTTGGATTACACCCAGAGGGAAATCACAACCCCAATAATGATACCTTAATAATGAACCAATACCTGTTTAATGAGAATGATGTGTTTCTTTTGCTTCTCCTCCAGATTACAGTGCAGCACAGCAAGCTCCTTCTCTAAGCGCACACTCCATTCCAACACCTGAACCACAACAGAACATACAAATTAAATACCACCCCGATCACCTCAGGACCACAAGAAGTGGTTTAAAAAAAAAAAAAAAAAAAAAAAAAAAAAAAAAAAAACCTCCTGCTGATGTTTCTCCTCAAGTCGTTTCTTCTCCTCCTCCCGTTCTCTCAGCTCCTTCTGAAAAGCATTCTCCTTCTCCATAAGCTCATCCTCCGCCTTCTCTCTGGCTTCTTTCATCTCATCAAGGTCCACATCCTTTGTTCGAAGCTGGATCTGTTTTTTTAAGGGGTGAAAAAAAGAAAAGAAAAAAGTGAATTGAATGTCTACAAAAAAGTCCTGAAAAGACGAAAAAGTATTCTAGTAAGACACGTGAGTACCTTCAATCAATTTATATATAAACACACTATAATTAATTAATTAATACATACATACACACACACACACACGGGTACCTCGAGATATGAAAGCTTCAGTACACGAAAATTTCATTTTACGAAGCAACATGCAAAGATTTTTTTTGCTTAATATTACGAAAAAATTATTCAGCATATGAAAGAAATGAAGCAAAACCGCTCACAGAAAATTTTTTAATTGGTTCCATAAAAGTGCACCTGCTGCCCTATAGGTCTGAATCTTTCCCATCATGATCAGTACCATGATCCTGCTCTCCTATTGATCAGAATATTTGCCCATAATGCTCAGTACCATTATCCTGCTTTCATATTGGTCAGGATCTTTGCCCACCATGCCTGCTCTCCGGAAAAGAAACACCCCGAAAAGATTCACACAGATTTTCTTCTTGCACAGTTTAATGACATTTGCCTGAGTCATTTCAGGAACATATTGAAAAGTAGGCAGAAACAAAGTTCCTTGGATTGTTATTTTACTTTCGGACATTTTTTTTTCTTTTTTGCATCATGTTCTATTATCTACTTCATTTACAGGTATTAACGCTTAGGTATATTGAATGATTCAAATGTATTTGGCTCTTATTTAATTCTTGTTTACCCATATTATAAAATTTAATGTGGTGTTTTCATAGAGCTTGGAATGGATTAGGCGATTTACATGTAAAACGCTATTCATCATACGAAAAAAAAATCATGATAGGAAAGCCACTCCGGAACTAATTACCGTATTTTTCGGACTATAACTCGCGGTTTTGGCACTGACAACCACAAGAGGGCGCTCTTAGGTTGTGAATTCAGTCTAATTTTGGAAATTAAGTCAAAAAAAGACATTTATTATGAAGAGTCTTAACAGGAAAAATTTAGTGCTTGTTGAGATGGCTGACCCAGATTTCCAATGATCCAAAGACAGCGCGTTTATTGTGAACATTTTAAATAAGAGTATTAAAGGCGAGAGGCAGTGACTATGCAGAGTGAGAACATCACAGTGACTCTTGCTCTCATTCGCCATCTGAGACAGGCAAATACATAAAAGAGGTTGCGGATCAAAGATAAATGACTTCTCATGCAAGATGTATGGCAAATAAGCTACCGTAGATTGAAATGAAGTATCTATTTTAACTTGTTTGAGCCGACAGTCTAATGTTTCAGTGGAACTACATGTTCCTGTGTGTAAAGGTGCGACTGCAGCTTTTGTTTTATCTCCCCACTCGGTGTTACGCACAGAGTAGGCAGAGATGGTATACGCACTGTGAACGTCTCACACACCAACATTTTCATTACGCCTCGTCTCTTCACGTCATGTTTTAGTCGCCAAAGATCCATTTTTAGTGAGTCATCGTCACGTTGTCCTCATACAAATTAGGTGCGTTAAAATAATTTAAACAACACTGCCCCAAAATGAGACCTAATATTTATTTATTTATACATGTAGGGGTTTTTTCCTTTATTATGCATTTTATGGCTGATTCGACTTATATGCCGGCGCGACGTATAGTCCGAAAAATACGATAATTTCGTATCTCGAGGTTCCACTGTGTGCACGAGCGTGTGCGTATACCGGTATATATGCGCACATGTACATTCTGTCTCTCTCTCTCTCTCATGTATATACATGCACATAAAACTATATTGCAAAATACCTGCAAATATTTCAATGCAAAATCAAAACAGTGAGAGAACGTAACCCTAAGAAAGTTCGTGAAAGGCCCGGGGGGGATGCAGAAAGGAAACAAATAGGAGACAAGAGAAAGCAAAAAAAAAAAAAAAAAAAAAAAAAAAAAAAAAAAAAAAAAAAAAAAAAGTGAGAGGGCATAAGAGAAAAAAGGAAGGTGAGGCAACAGAGAAAAGATGAGAGCAAGAGACAGAAAGAGTGGGAGGAGATAAAAAGACGACAGAATAAAAAATAAAATGTGTTTCTTATTGAACTGTTCTTTTTAAAAAGGAGAGAATTTATAAAAAACACACAAGAGAAAAGAGAGAGATCAACACCTCAAAGTTCTCCAGCTCCATTTCCAGAACCTTTTCCATGCTCCCATTCTGTTCTTCCAACCAGTGCACTCGTTTCTCCAAATCAGCCTTCTCCATTAAACCCTGCCGTAACGCCTCCTCCATGTTCCTCAGGTTCTCTTTAAGACACGTCAGCTCTGACTCCAGGTCCACTCTGCTCTTCTCCAACCTCTGAATGTTCTCCTTCCTCTGCTCCACCTCTGCTCTGAGCTCCTCAATCTCCCTGTAAACAGAGTCCACTTCGACGGTCTTCTGTCCCAGCATCACAGACATGGATTGGTTCTTTTCCCTCTGGTTCTCCAGCTGGGCCATGAGCTGGTCCCTCTGGGCCTGCAGTGAAGAGAGCTGCTGCCCGAACAGGGCCTGGACTTCACAGCTCACCGAGTCTCCGGCCATCTTCTGCTCTTGAATATCTCGAACCAGCTGCTCCTGGTGCTTGAGCTGGAGAACCAGCTTGATCTTGTCCTCCTTCAGTTCCTTCAGAAACTCCTCTATGGAAGAAGCATTCTTCATGTCATAATCCGTGTTGGACGTTAGCTGCGAGTTCTCTTTCTGGCTCTCCAAGTAGCTGAGTTTGTTCTTCAGGTTGTCCTGCTCGTGAATTTTCTCATTGAGGAGTTCCTCACAGTGAAGCCTCTTGTCTCGTTCTGTCAACAGCTCCCACTTGGCTTCCTCAAGCTCCTGAGAAGCTTTACTCCAGCGTTCCCGTGCTTCTCCTAACTCTTCAGCAGAACATCGCACTTCCTCCCGAAGAACATCCAGCTGTCTCGATTTCTCTTCCAGTTGCTCGGTGAGGTCTGCACACTGCTGGATCAAAAGCTCCTTGCCCAGATCTACACATTGGTTCAACCCATTCATTGAATTGAAGCTCTGAAACGGAACCTCGGTGAAGGACATGCCATTGAGTCCAGAGGGTTCATCATCTGGGTTTGAGTTCTGAGCACCAGAATCAACATTAACCAAAAAATTTGAATCATCTTCAAACGCCCATCTGGAGACATTGGAGATGTCCATGATGCTGTGCTCTTCTAGACTTTGGTCCATCACTGATCTTTCACACTGTGCAGCAGATGCCAAGTACCTCTCCATTATATCAAAAGAAACCGAAGTATTCATGTTCACGATGGCTTCAGAGGAACCTTTAGGAGCTGTATCTTGATCATGGTGTTCTTCAGAGGTTTGGAACCAGTTCACACTTGCATCATGTTCCTCAGGCGCATTGCAACGGTCAAGTTTTTGGGCTTGGGCTAGCAGTTCCTGAATTCGTCTGACCTCCTCAAAATGCTCATCTTGGAGGTGCTTGAGCGCAGCCTCATGCACTTCACCCAACTGTGCGATGTCCAACACCTTCTCTTCCTCCAGGGTCTGGAGACGAAGTTCAAAGTTGGAGATTTCAGCTTCGTGTTTGGAGCGGAGATGCGTGGATGTTTCTTCTTCTTCTTGAAGCCTGTTCTGAAGTTCTTGCACCAGTCCATCCAGACGCACCACATCCTGGTTGAGTCGTTCTTTCTCAGCCTTGTAGTGCTGCGCCTCAAGTACCTGTTTCTGTGCGTGCTCAAGCTCATCCTGAACCGATTGTAACCGAACCTCAATCTCAACTTTCTCGCTCTCAAACTTCAAGACCATCTCCTGCAGGTTCTCAGCCCGTTCCTGAGCTCGCTTGCTGTTCTGTTGCTCTTTATCCAGCTCACATTTTAACCTCTGGACCAGGTCGCTGTTGCTCTCTGGGCTCGTGCCAATCCCGGACACAACCTCGCCATTGTGACACAAGCTGGAATTAACCTGCTCCATGTTTTTTGATGCAAATGCACTCTGGAGCTGAGAGAGGGAAACCTTCATGGACATGAGCTGCTGTTGGAGAGCTACGATCTCTGTTTCCTTTTGAGCCAAGAGGACCTGCTGATGGTTAGTTATCTAGAAAGAGGAAACACTTCCAAATATCAAAAGGAGGATCCTTAACATAAAGATTAAACCTTAGCTTATCAATACATGGTGTATTTATAATAAGAGGATGGTCACCTGGAGAGACTGCTCCACATGTAGATGCTTGTGGGTGTGCTGAGTTAGAGAAAGATCCAGCCATCCTATGCTTTTACTGCGCAGGTACTCTTTGGCCTGAAAAGGGAAACCACCAGATAATTCCCAAATAATTCCATCACTTAACATTCACAGTCTGAAATTTCATGCATTAACAACAAACACCCACTCAAATCCAAACCTTAAAAATCAATGTGTTTAAATTACATTAGCATCAACACCATGCCTTCCTTCAGACAATTAAACTATAGCTTGGTGGTCCTTAGGTTAAATAGCCAAAACGGCACCCGCCACAGGGTAGGATTGTGCAGCGTTGCACAAAACGCAAGCGCACAAATTAACACGTACAGTCAATTTACATTTAATTGAGAGCCAGGATTAGAGTTTGATGCATTTGATTGGCAAGTGGCATTGAGTTTGGCCTGTTCGCCACACAACAAGATGGTTATGTTTTTATGTTCCAGGGTCAGGGCTTTCTGTTTGTAATTTTCATGTTGTCTCCATGCTTGCAGAAAATAGCATTGATGCGGATACACTGAAATCTAGTAGCGGGATGTCAACAACTCGCCAGTAACAATTAGTATGCATTGTGGGACGTGTAGTTTATAGTCAATGCACGCTTTTGCTTTATTTATTTAAAGGCAATCGGAACTTTGCTGCACTTATGGGCCACGTAAAATGATGTAGCGGGCCACATTTGGCCCGTGGTCCTCGAGTTTGACCCCTGTGGTTAAAAATGTTAACCCTGATGGTCTGGAAAGCTGTACCATATCTTTGTCCAATGTGGGCGCATGAGGGGAAAAAAAATAAAAATAAAAAAATAAAACGCTATAGCTTGCCCGCAACTACAGTAGGAGTCATCAGTTTGGCAAATAATTGAGTGTTGGAATTTATAACTTACTGGCACCAAACCAGTCCCAACATGGAACTCTCCTCACAGACAGTTCACCCAGACCTCGACATCTCTTAAAATATCAGTAATTGATCTTCGGCCATGCACTTGTAGAAGAAAGGAACACCAATCCCCATAGTCGAAATCCAATGGAACCACTTGACAACAATTACATCAGGTGTCCGGATATTTTTGGTGTTGCCAAAGCTCAAGAATGACACAACGTTATGGATTTCCTACCTGCTGTAGTTGCTGCTGCAGCGCCTGTATTTGACCAGTCAGCTGCTGCGCCTCCAGCTGCACCTGGTCGCGACTCATTAGCGCCGCCTGAAGATTGATGCTGAGCTGGGAAATGATCTCATTTCGCTTCTCCACTGCAGCCTGTAACTGCTGCAAGTCATTAACAAGGAATGATGTTAGGGCCAACTCGTCTCTAAAAAAAAGTTACGTTCTACTCCTCTGACTCCGTCGCTAACCACTCACCTTCAGCTGTTCTTTACTTGTGTGCGCAAGGTCAAATTCTTCCAAAAGTTCTTCATTCGTGTGCATCACCTTAACGTCTTTCAAAAGTTCTTGTTCGCCAGGATGATACGTCTGCATTCCATCCACTGGAAGTGAGTCCGTCTGGTTTATCTCTTCTGGATCATCAGCTTCATGAGGATGAACTGACTCCTACAGAATTAAGCACAAGGGCATGCTCACAACAACTTAATATAATGTGATGTTCTGCCGTGGGGTGGTGGGGGGCGACAACCATCATAGATCAAATTAAAATCAAACCTCATGCTCCTCCTTGCCGTCTGGTTCATCGAGTGGTGGGGTCCCCTCTTGGGCTGCAGATTGGTAATTTGTTTCAGCAGTCTGGGACTTCTTTTTAACAGTCTTCTTCACTGTCTTTGCACTGTTACCTTTCGCTCGCTGCTGTATATAGTGTGCAAGCTGCACCACAGATAGAAAAAAGGAGACAAAAATAGATGTAACCAGGGTAAACATGGCTGCAAACCTGTCAAAAAAATTAAGTTTAAGCCACTGCAAAAAAAAAAAAAAAAAAAAAAAAAAAAAAAAAAAAAAAAAAAGATAGATATAAAATATAGCTGCAAACAGTGATTCCAACAGTCTAAGTAAACAGAACACTGCAGACTACAAGGGATGAAGGAGAGGAGAGATGGTAATGATGAGATGTCACAGAGGATGAATGGAATTTGTGAAGAGTAAAAACAGGGGGTTCAAGATGATGTTTTGACTTTGAAAAGTAATTACGATCACCACCAACATTTTTTTAAATGAACTCAAACCACAGACTTGCCTTCTTGGTTTAAGGGCAAGGTTTCAAACATTACAAAGCTTCTGTATCAGCCAAACAAACACACTTCTTCCTCATCCTGTATCCAAGGCTGCCCTTTGAAAGGTACTTGCATTTAGTGTGAAAAATCCGAAAATCCACATCACCTGTATTGCTTTAGCAATAGATGAAAAACACAGACACTACATGGAAGAAATGGTTTCAGTTACAGCCTGATCTAATCGCAAAAGAAGAAACATGAAAAATACCCAGGGCCAACACAACTCTACAGCTGACCTCATCTTTCTTAAACAGATTATTCCAGAGGAATGTCCTGACTTGATTTACACCCCACCACACACCTAATGCTGTAATACGGCACATCAGCACAACATCCATTTATCAAAAACATACAAACCAAACTCACAACTACAGGCTTCCGGTCCGTGGGAAAATTACACCAACCAATACCTAGCCATTCTAAACAATTGATGGCACTTTTGCCGACATGGTAATTTCATGTCAAGTTAATTTTCATAAACTTGTTTCAGCCTTTGGACTCAGATTGCTACCCCAAACGGAGAGATGTCAATCAGTTCTTCAGGTGCACATAGTTTCACACACACACAAAAATAAATAAATCCACAAAGTGACAAATGAGAACACCCGCTACACTATCTCAGCTGGTAAAAACACAGAGGGTGCGAGAAAAAAGAAAAAAAAAGACTGAAATAAAACTGTGTAAAAGTCATAACTATTTTTAGACTACTGCCCCAGATTTTGTACCACAGATATACAATATGACTTAAAAGAACCAGCATTTCTCAAACAGTAAACACATTTGTACATACAAACAACCTGAATAATTTCCATCCATGACTCCATGACAGAAAGGCCACAGTCTGAAAGAAAACTGACCCTCGCATTTTACTAAAGTGGTGTGTATTTCTTAAAGTTCTATTGGGGATGAATAAATTATTTAACCATTTAATGCCTGTGCAACAATCAGTAGGAAAACACGAATGTGAGCTAATCCAAAAAGAAAGAGAGTGAATAAAAAGTGCATTTAAAAAAGAAAAAAAGTAAGCTTGAGACTACTATAAACAGTATTTTTGCCGGATTCAATCTATAGAACAACAAGCTTTGAAGATGCAAGAAAAACACGCACCATAACGACACAAAATATGTAAGGACACGGTACCGATTCAGACAGATGAAAATCCAGGATTCAGACAGCTGGCTAGCACCATGTAATGCCTTCCCTCAAACATTTCACTGATGTGGAGTTGCCCATTTTTATTTGTAGAGTTAAGGCACATGATGAAAACCACATTATGGTCATTTTAAGACCCATCTTATGGTGGGTAGTGTGTCGTAATTAAAACTATTTATTCAGTGATGAGATTTTGACCATATCGCCAAACATAAACCAGCCTGAAGGGGAAGAACTTCACAAAACACAAACATTCCAGTCCCTCCAGCAGTTTTCCCTAGTGATTTTAGAAACTTTTTTCTATGGCCTTAACTTAACAGTATTCTTTTGCATGTTGTACAAGTATTTCAAGTTCCTCGTTCGAATAAGAACCAAAATAAATCGACCTTTAAAACGCTTGATTCGATTACTTCTTTGTACTCGTTTTAAGAAACAATAACTGCAGCGATTTTGAATTAGCGAACATTTCCGTTATCATCATTGGTGGCATATTTAAAAAAACAATACTAACATATACTAAACATACTTTAATCAAAACACCTACACGAACTATAATAATTTTTTTATTTGCAAGTAGAAATTGGACTTTCCAGGCTAATCACTTCGCCAAAACAATCAGCTAGCACACAGAGCTAAGCTAGCTAGCCAGACTTTTAGACTAACAGACCTTCGCTCTTCCGGCCTCTAATTTTCTTCGCCGTTCATCTTGGTCCATCTTCTTAAAATTAAGTCTTTCATAGAGATGGGACAACTTTTGCACAATAGCGTCTATTTGCGAAAACTGGCAATGTAGCTCTGTTTCCAAGTTGAGAGAAATCACAACGGAATAACTGTCAGTGCAAATTTCAACATGGCCGCGAAGCACTTAAAGACCCGCCCTCATGAGCATGTGCATGTCAATTCACCAATCACAGCGCACGACTGAGAACCTAACATCCAATCGGATCGCTGCATAAGGCACACGCACCTGTACCATTCAAAACTGTCCTCTGTTTATTTTACGTTATTGAAAACAACGCGCGAGAGGAATATGGTAACATAATTATGAAAAAAAAAAAATATTTAAGGCAATTGTTTAAAACATTATCAGATGTTATAAAAATAGAAGTCGCTAATTCTTTTTTTGAACGGTAATCTCGTTTTCTATTGGTTCTAAGCCCACACACACACACGCCCACAACCTCGGCCATCGCGGGCATGAGCGCGCGAGCTTGATCTGTTCTTTTCAAGTTTGATGTGGCCAACTAGAAGCCGTTACAGTTATTGCTGATAGGTTTACTTTCACTGTTAAAAAGATTGTGTACTATAAATACAATGATTTGTAATTTCAGTGTTATATTGCCAGTCAATTTAACAGTCTATGTGAAAATAAATGAAACATTGAAATACTCAACACAATGCATCCCAGCAAGCACAACAATGTGGGTCCCGTATGTGCCCCATACGGGCTGCCAACTGGGCTCCATCCACGGACTTCACATGGGTCCTATGTGGGAAAGCCCATATGGGCAAACATGTGGGTCCCACACAGGCCCCACGTGGGCAAACCCATATGGGCAAATCTGTAGGTCCCACACAGGCCCTATCTGAGCAAACATGCAGGTGTGGAAACCCCATGTGGGTTTTATCTGGGCAGACATGTGGGCTGGATATGGGATGCTGATGGGCTCCACAGGGGCAAGCTGAAGGTTGGATATTGGTTGTAATGTAGATAAAATTTAAACGAGATTGGAATGAGCTGATAAAGAGAGGCTTTACATCGATCTGGAATATATGTCATAAGTTCATTGTGGTCTAGTATGTTTATATGACAAAATACTCTACCAAGTATAAATAAAGTGAACAATTAATATTTATGATATATGAAGTCATAATTTATATAGATACAAAAATAAATACAATACAATATACAGTAATACATTTTTTATTAAACACATCAGTAGTCATTGCACCATCATAATAGAATTCTTACAATACAATTCAAATCAATAATACTCATAGCAAAACATTAACAGATCAAAGTTTGACAGTTATTTATAAAGGTAAACTAATGAAATAGTCCACAAAATTAGTGCTCCTCTTGCAGAAAATATAACATAACAAAACATACTATTACTTACCGGTATGTATTACTATTTTGACATTCCAATTTTATTTTCCAAAATTGATGATAATACAATAAAGGAGTAATACTAATTTATATATTTATATGTGTGTGTGTGTGTGTGTGTGTGTGTGTGTGTGTGTGTGTGTGAGAGAGAAAATCAAACTCAGTAATTTAATACCAGCTGATGAATTTAAATTTGCACTGGTTAAAATAAAAAATTTAATTCTAACTGTTTAAACTTGTTTAAAATTAATTCAGATGTATATTAAATATTTCTGAATAAAACTAAAATGTTTTAAGAAAAAAAAAACAATTTTAAACAGATGAATTTTGAGTAATTGTATGATTTTTAAACTATAATATACATCATATTTTACATACAATGGATTATAAAACTATAAGAATTTATCTTGTAAATTACAAAAAAATATGTACTGTTAATGTAAAATGTTCAGTTTAAATTGTCTGCTGCTGCGGCTGCTTGTCTAACAGCAGCCTCCCTTTTCGCCCTATCGCTCCATTTCCCACCTCAGTCTCTGGACCCTATCAGCCATTTTCCCACTGCTTCTTTGACATCTGATTTAGTTGCCTCATGCGTCCTTGGGTTTCTCTTTACTATACTGTAACACAATAATGTCTTCATTTAAAATATCTTGAAACTAATACAATGCACTTTATGTATCTGGTGCAACATGCAATAAAATTGTCATTTTAGGACCTTCTGTCACTTTTTTTTCTGAATTAGTGCCTGACATGTTGAGACATCCATAGGCTAATGTGGCACACAAGAGTAACTTAAATAGGGCTAATTAAAAGTCAAAAGAGTTAATTAATTTTCAAATAATGTTGCTGATTTAAGAGAGATTTTGGAGACAGTTTTATTTCAGATGTTTGAGCAATGTCAAATTTTAAATGTTTAAAAATCGTTTTAATATTAAAACTGCAAAAATCGAGTTTGATAGCAGCAAATAATGTTAGTCGTTTAACAATGCTAAAATTTAAGGGTGCTAAATTATCAATTAAATATACCACAGAAAACACTTTTAAATTTCTCTCTACTTATGGTAAACTCATTCAAAGAGTCGAGATAACCCAAAAGATGATTTACCCCCTTTGCCCTGTCATATTAAAAAGAATTCCAACATCTGGGGTCATCAGATAGGCCATTATCTGGTCGACTGCCTTTTGGACATTTTGATCTTTTGGACATTTTGGACATTTTGATCTTTCACATTGGTTTGTCACTTCTTCTTGCATGCATCTTTCATGTTCATTACTCTTGCCTGTATTCTTCTACATTTAGTTCTGTCACTATATCCAGCAAAATGCGCCATGATTCAAGAAATGTTGTTAGTTGCTTTAAATACTAGGCATGCAACAAACTTGTGTCTGTGGTTCTTAAGAATTTATCATGCACTCAAATTCTTGATTCTGCAGCTTAAATTAAAATACTGGCATGCTGAATTTCTTGCATAACTGCTTATTGATTATTTACGCCATCTGAAAGAAATAAATTGCGGAGTGTTAGAAACTAAATATCAACAGAATTTCATGAAAGTTGTATTTAAAAATTATAGTAACTACTAACAGATTATAATAGCTAGCAAAAGTACTGATATTAAGACATAAAGTTGAAAGTTTTTATAACATTTAATTTTTCAGTAGACTGAATTGGAATTTTTTTTTGGATAAAATGTATAGAGTATGGGACTAACGGGAGCCTTATTGTGTCAGTTGACTTCTAGACTAAAGGTTCTAGTACACATTCTTAGATATAGAGATCTACTGTTTTACAGGTTTCTCTGTATTCAATATACAGTATTTTCAAAACTATTTTAAAAAACATTTTTAAACTAACACCAATCCCAAAGCTTAATTTTATGTCCATCATCTTAAACTTTGATTTCCAGTATTTGCTGTTAATTTCACCAGGCAGGTAAATTTTATTTTCTTGCAAAGATATTTTAG
This sequence comes from Euristhmus nudiceps, assembly GCA_030068295.1. NCBI lineage: Eukaryota > Metazoa > Chordata > Actinopteri > Siluriformes > Plotosidae > Euristhmus > Euristhmus nudiceps. The sequence continues at coordinate 1,593,115 of JAQNCB010000022.1, read as the reverse complement.
TTTCAGGGTTGGCAGGTTTTTACCACTAGTGGTTTTTACCACTGGTAAAAACCCTTTTTTAACGTCCTGGCAAAAACTGTTCTTGCCACTCATTTTGGGCAAAAACTCTCTAAAGACATAGGATGTCAAAATTATAATCCAAGTTTATTATCAAGATTGATGTGAAAAACACAAACACATGTACAGTCATGTACATGTATACTAGACAGCTAATTAAAATAGTACTAAATACCTATAGCTTTCTCAATTAGTTTGATATTAGGTCACTTTCTCATCTTATTGTTTATGTTGTGATACCTATGTCTTGCATATGTTTTGATATATTATACTTGGTTTACATGTAGATGTATTCACAGTGGACAATTTACCTAAGGTTGTGTCTTTGCCTTGGTTAAACAATCCTGCTCAATGATCCTAAATTAAAAGATTAAATTATATCGGATTTATCATTTATTTTAATGAGCTGGACTATTCAGCTTAGTAAACTTGATCAATGAACTCCAATGTAAATTGCAAGAAGACATTTTGCTTTTAGTATTGTTTTGTATGTATGTATTGAATGTTTCATGATGTTTGTTATTATTCTTTATTAAAAATACAATATTTATTCGTATTTTTAAAACTGGCTGTTATAGTTTTTATGACAGTAGACTATTAGACAACATGTATATTATTACCCTGAGTGAAGTGGGAGTTTTTGCCACCCGTTCTTGCAAAAACTAGTTTTGGACGGCAAAAACTCAACCCTGTTTAGTTTAGAATTAGAAATGTCCCCAATGTCCCTTTTCATTTAAATTTGATGGGGCAGGTTATTTAATTAGGATAATTTATGACAACTTTAATTTAGAATCCAAACATATCTAGATTCTGGATCTAACTGAAATAAAGTCTCAATCAGTAGATTCTGGTTTGAAAGTTTTAATAGATCTAGGCCTACGGTTTTTGTATTTTTTGATGAAGGATTCACTTGGACTACACTAAAACTATGCATAAAATCTGAATGTTTGCAAACTAGTTAGTAATTTGCTTGAACTTTCAGTAGCGGATGTACGAGGGGTAGTCAAAAAGTTCTCAGACAAATGCCATAATTTCTTTATGGCATTTGTCTGAGAACTTTTTGACTAACCCTCGTATACTGAAGAAATATAATTTTTTATGATTTAAAAAGGAGGATGAGCATTATCATGTCTGATGAACACGCATGGTCGTGGAAGAGTTCAACTTCTTCACCATGCTTATTCAGAAAACTAAGCATGTCAAAAATTTTACCCAAATCCTTCCTGCTTTAGGCCTACAAATATCTAAACTATAAGTGATATAAATTGACAAAAATAGATTTTCTTAATCTAGATTCAATTTTAATTATTTATTAATAATTTGTTAGTCAGTCCATGCAGCATGTTGATGGGGTAGGCGCCCATCGAAACAAAGACGAAGTATTCAAAATGTTATCTACCAATCTAGGCCTGCAGATAAACAATTTGCATGCAATAATAGATCTATAATTAATATTCATAAATAGAATCTACCAAAACAGTGAGTATAATATTATAATTCCAGATCTCGTAAATCCTTCTCAAGTGTGTGAAACAGTTGTCCAGCGACTTTCAAAATATGGTGCACAAATCCACAATAATCTCGCGAGAATACGAGGGCCCACATGGGACCCCATATGTAACCAATACTACACACCCGTCTATTGCCCATGCCCATGACTGCCCAGCAAACCCAGACTATACCCATGTGGGGCCCAGATGGACATGTTGGCTGGTTGGTAAGCTCATCTAGTTAAAAGTTTTACTGTTTATTAGCAAACACACATATGCTATATTAATTAAATCATATGTGGCTACGAAGTGATCTCGTGGTGTCTTGGGTGATACCCAAGCCTGATGCAATGTCAATTCTCAGACATGGGCAAACTACGGCCCAAACCCACAGCCTTTTTATTCTTATGTATTTTTATGATGTTTGGAAAATAAATTAATGAATCACATTGCTTTCACATTAGGAGTTTTAGTCATTTTGACATTAAAAATAAATAATATTCAATTATTTCTGAACACTGAAACTACTACAGTACTACTTTTCTTTCGGCTTCTCCACTCAGTGGTCGCCACAGCGAATCATCTGTTTCCATCCATCCCTTCTCCACATCCATGAGAAAATACAGGGTTTTTTTTATTTAAGACCTGGCAACCCGAGTCGCTTGCCACAGAGCACGGGACTGTTCAATTCAAGAAATATGACTCTGATTCATTAATTCGAATGAATTGAATCGTTTATCTTCAAATCGATTTCCAAGCCGCAGCACAATAAATTAGATGTTATTAAATAAACACAATAATGAAACGTAATAATGAACACAGAGACGTAGTAATAAAGTACGTATTACACACCACGGGACGTCATCTCTTCAGAAATTAGTTTTTGAATCGAAATGATGAATCGACTCATCACAGCAGTAAGGAATGCGGGAACTGAACGGCGTGTCGCAATTGATGTTATAGTGAAGTTTGTGGTTTTTTTTAGGATCCTGGCATTAACAAACAGGCAGGTGACTGAGTCTTCGTGGTGGTTTGTAATGTATGAATGGATAGTTGACGGACTGTCGTCGCTATTTGTTCCGTTTTCCGTGTTTTCTGGAGGGAATTCGCCGAGCTGGCCTACGGACGGTGAGCCGCCGCCACCACGAGACGCAGTCACTTCTGAAAAACAACAACAGGAAAATTATCGACCTGCCAAGCGAAATTATCAAAGGTGAGCCCTTTTGTCGTGTCCTTCTTCTTAATTACGCTCTAATTAATAGCAGATCCTCTTCAGTGCTTAGCTAGCTTAGGATGGCTGTGTTCCAGATCCCAATAAGTCCCCTAAAAAGTACCGTATTCAGGGAGCAGAAGAATCAGTCGTAGTGAGCGCGCGCGCTATTTCTTTTCTCAAGAATTTGAACTACAACCATTAATCCAGGCTAGTTAGCTAGTAATTTAGCAACCGCAGGCTAGTCAGTTATGAAGCTAGCTACTAGTCGTCCTTAGTTTGGTGTATTTTTTTTCAAAGAAAGAATTAATTAAAACGTATTAGAAAGTATTTAGAAACGGTTGATAATTAAAATAGCGAGTCATTTTTGCATGCGTTTGGGGATTAGCTGTCACACAATATGCTAACAAGACATGCTAGCATTTTGTGTATTGAAAGGTAATCGTGTCTTTATCTGAATAAAAACATTTTTTAGCTTAATTATTGTTCGTCATAGTTCTGAAATGTCTTTTTATAGTGTGGAATTAAAAAAATAAAATTTAAGTGATATTAAAATCTAAAAAAATGCTCGAAAAATGTTTTTTTCTATGTTGTGGAGTTTAATTTTATACATTGCCACTTTTCGGAATGATTATTATGGTTCATAATGTACGAGTTTTCGGTTCGTCCAATTAAATTTTCTCTACAGCTTAAGTGCCACCCTTGGAGGCGTGGCTAGCTCTACAATAACAGATTATTAGAATATTGTTTTTGTAGATGATCTGCAATATTGTTTTATCGGGTTTTTAAAATGTAATATTGCTCTTGATGGCTAAACTCCGCTCATGCACCACAGTTCAAGGAACATATGATGGTATCTCATCATTGGGGTTACTGTCCTTGTTGGATAATGAAATGTTAAGCTCTTCTCTATTCCCTATACTATATGTCCAGCTATGTTTCAGAGTTGAGATCTCCGCAAAATTTCATGATCATTTTGAATGTTGATATGATCTGATGTCGCTGTTTCTGTCCCGTCCAAATCCAGTGTCCACTCTCCTGATGGTGTGTCAGAGCACCCGGAAATCAAACGACCGAGACGAGGTAACTTAATTCATTCACATATTGTTTAAAATTCATCTTTTCCTTTTGTCGTGATGTTGTTAATTCACCACGGCTCCTTATTTTGTTACTGACTCTTTTCAGATGTGTTCACCCGAGTGGTGAAGAAGACCTTTGCTGGAATTGCGAGGCTGCTCCGTTTGCGGCAGAGCAAGCCACAGTGTTATGAAAGCCAGAGAGTTTGTAGAGAAACGCAGGTTTGTTGTTCGATCTGCCTGATTGATTGTTGTGAGCTCTGAATTTCACCGGAGTGTAAATCTTTTTATATCAATCCTCTTAAATCCAGATCAGACATGTTGCTCTAGTGGGAATTGATGAAATTCACAGCAACGGCCTAAATAAGTGGATGATTGGTGGGGATGTTAAAATGGGTAAGCATAGCACACACCATGATCTGCACTTTCTCCCCCTGATATGTTTACAGATTCTGGTGCTAATTTGTTTGTGTCATATCTTCTAAAGCAGATAGAAACCGTGTGATTATGTAGTTAGTGTAGTGCCAGTGGCGATGGAGATATTAAACGTGATGGAAAAATAATGCAATATCTTCTTTTATCAGTCACCATTGATTCAAAAAATGTTGGAATTCATTTTTATTGTATAGAGGAATATAGAAATTGTTTCAGGTGGATTTTATTGTAATTTTATTCTATTCATCTCATCAGAGAAAGCGAGAGAAATGGGGCTGAGTGGGAAAGAAAGGAGTGTGATAAACTTCTGCGTAGGCACCCAGCCCCTTATAAGGAAACCTGAGTGAGTATACAGAGGTCCAGGGTCACCCTGAATCCATTTAATACTCATTTAAAATAAATAAAATAAAAGTTTATATATTAAAGTATTAA
>JAQNCB010000022.1:1221740-1235340 GCA_030068295.1 Euristhmus nudiceps | reverse complement strand
AGGTCCGCGGGCTACTCATGTGGTCCTTGCGGGCTACCTGGTGCCCGCGGGCACCACGTTGGTGACCCCTGGTATAGATCATTATCCACTTTTACCATATCCGTTAAATGCAATTCTTATCCATGGAATTAGAACTTGGTGATAAAGTATGTTTTACACTTCTGAATCAGCAGTTATGAAAAAATGTTTTGGTGTTGTGCATTGTGTCCACCAGAGGGCGCACAACACGCATTCAGCTATTTTAGAAAGTCGGTATTATTATTATTATTATTATTATTATTATTATTATTATTCCAATCATCAAAAAAAAGTGTTATTTATTTATTATTGGTGTAGCGGTGTAAATCAGATGATTTTTATTATTTATTTATTATTGGAAAAGCAATGCATATCAGCTGATTTTATTTTTGTTTGTGTATTAATTTGTATTTATCTGTCTGTTATTTTATTTGGGGGGAGTGATGGATATTAGACAATTTTGTTTGAACGTGGTGGATATTGGCACCTTTTTAACAAATGTTTATATATAATTATTATTATTATTATGGTATTATTTGTGTCTATTCTCTTGTCTTCGACACCTTAATTACGAGTGATGGTGGTTAATGAATGTCAAAGTTCATGTGGGGCTGTAAATGTAATCTACAACTCTGTGTAGGGCCCAGTGAATCCCAGTTCTATATTCTCTCTCTCTCTGTATCTATCTCTCTATCTAAAACACCCCATGTCCTTTTATCCCTCCATCTCTCAGATAAGGCAGGTGCTGTGGTCCAGTTCCGCTTGGCCTCCTGTGGTCAGGACAGCTTGCTGAAGATTTGGCTGCTTTCTCGGAACTCCTCATCAGGTAAAAAGTTTACCTACTCCTGCTTCATCTCCACCCTTGAGCATCGCTCTCATGTTGAGGTTCAAACAGAATCATGGGATCTCTTTTATTCTGATGTTATTTGCACCCCAAATGCTCCATTACTCCTGAATGTAGCGTCTGAGTTCGAATGTAACCTGGATGCTTCATGTGAAACAGGAGGCCGAATATATAATGAGCTAATTTGCATAAAAATTTGTCTTTATTCAGGTAACGAGTGGCATGTTTTAATATGAATGTAATTCTATAAATGTAAACAGTTGACCAGTTGTGTTCAGGCTGACACGCCCATCTCAAGGCCTGACTCCTCCTACTGCACAATTTGTAAAAAGTGCGTGTGGAGCTCAAAATAAAAGCTGTTTTACAGAGATCAATTTTTGAGCGTGGCTTGAAATGCAGATTCATCATTGTTTGCCGAACTTCAATAAACGTTGTGGGGAGGCCGGAGCCTGTCTCGACACTGAGCGAAGGCAGGGTACACCCTGAACAGTACGCCAGGATGTTCACAGATCCAAAACACACACACACACAACCACTCACTCGCGCCTAGCAGCAATACGGAACAGCCAGTTAACCTAATGTGCATGCCTTTGGACTTCGGAAAGAAACCGGAGTACCCAGAGGGAACCCACGCGAGCAGCAGAACATGCAAACTCCACTCAGAAACACCCGGGCCGAGTCCAGGACCCGAACCCAGAACCTTCTGACTTTAAGGCGAGCTTTTAAACGCTACGCCGTGTCGCTGACGCGAGGTTCTGATGAACGTGTGTGTGTGTGTTTCAGGGTGTAAGATGAAGCTGGTACACACCCTGTCCGGTCAGTGTTCCGCAGTCCTGTGCTGTGCGTACTCTGCAGACGGACAGCTCTTGGTCTCTGGGTGAGTGTACTGGTGATGTGTGGATTGTTTGCAGTGCTACTTCCTGTCAGTAGATGGCTCTCTGTACGCAATGTGAATGTTCTGCAATGGAAGAAGAAGAATCGATTTTATTATTGAGTGACGGCCTGTTCTCTCTCTCTCTCTCTCTCTCTCTCTCTCTCTCTCTCTCAGGTCTGTAGATAAGACTGTTGCAGTTTATGAAGCTGTGAGTGAATCTGATTAAAATCCCGAGATTCATCTTTTATTTTCTAATTAAATTATATTATAAACCAAATCTGTTTACTCTCTTTTATTACAGAATAACGGAGTCCTACTCTACACCCTCAACCAACACGGGAGGTAATCTCTCTCTCTCGCTCCAGCTCTTTCTGTGCCTTCATCTCCCTCTCTCTGCCTCTTATGCGGTATCTCTCTCTTTGGTTTCCTCTTCCACTTTTCTCTCTTTTTGTTATCACCCCTTCTGTCGATCTCTTGCATTTCCCCGTGTCACTTTCTCCATCTGCCTCACTTGCTTTTTTTTTCTGTCCTCTTCCTGTGACTCATTCCATCTTGCATTATCTATCTGTTCTTTCTCTGTAATGGTTGGATCTTTGTGCTGCAGGTACGTGACGGCATGTGCCTTCTCCCCAACCGCGCCCCTTATTGCCACGGGCTCCATGGACAAAACAGTGAACGTGTGGCGGGTGGAGGATGGCTGCAGCACTCGGGGTGGGACAATAACACTTATTTACTCTTCCTCATCTCTGGCGTTTATTGATGGGCACATAGTCCAATTACAATCTGCATATATCCCATAATGCTTTGTATGTGATGTGTTGTGCATTAATTAACATTTTTTCACCAGGTGCTGAACCTGACGGCAAATCTCTTCCAGGTGTGTGTAGATTTTTTATTTTATATAACGCACCACAGTCCCTGGATCTCTCTTTAATATCTCGTGTGTTTATAGTATTATGGATTTTAATTTCTCCCCTCACTGAGATTTTCTCTTGTCTTCGTCCTGTGTTTTTTTTTTTTTTTCTTTTCTTTTTCCTGTGTGCTGTTTTTAGACGAAGTCCCCTGCGGCTCACAGGAAGCAGGTAAGAGACGAATCCAGGCCACGGTTAATAACACACACCACACACAGTGAGTGGTGATTGAGTTCTGCTCACCTGAAGGTCAGACACAGAGTCTGGACCTGGGTGTGTTTACTGACCGAATGGCCCGCGACAGTAATTACCGACATGATGGATCTCTAGGGTGATTTATCAATGCGGATCTTGGGCCGAAGAGGAACTGATTAAACGTTGGGCGTGGTCCAAATCTGTGTTTTTAATATTGTGCAACAGGGCAGAGGTGGAAATCATCGAGAATCACTACAAAGGGGAAAGAACCCTGCAGAGCTCCAAAATAATTGTGGAATGAGCCACAAGGGGTTTCCATAACCCTACATCTACCACTAACCCAATTCAAAACGAGATTGGTTTAGCCTGGTGGAGGCCTGCACTCTCTGTGTGCATTTCTAGTTCGAATGTGTTTAGCATGATGCTAGCATCAGTCCAAAAAAAGTAATAATTATTAAGTGTGACGCAGTGGTTAGCATGTCAGCCTCACAGCAAGAAGGTCCATGGTTCGATTCCGAGCTTGTTTCCGTGTGGAGTTTGCATGCTTCTGTGGGTTTCCTCCAAGTCTAAAAACATGCACATTAGTTCCAAATCTCTTGGGTGTGAGTGTCGGCCCTGTTGTGGCCTGGCGAGCTGTCCAGGGTGCATCCAGTCCTCGCCCAGAGTCGGCTAAGATGGGTGCCAGCCTCTCTGCGACCCTAATTGGGATTAAGCGGGTTAGAAAATGAATGAATGAAGTCGCCCCTTGGTGCGAGTGTTACTGGTTGGCCCTGTGCTGACCTGGTGAGGTTATCACTCTCGGTGAGGGTGTACTCTGACCTCACCGAGATTTGGCTGAGATGGGTGCCAGCCTCCGCGTAACCCTAATTAGGATTTCAAAATGAATGAGTGAATAATAAGTAATGAATTAACACTAAATAATTTAATAAAAGACAAAACATTTTCTAAGACCAATTGTTTTTGCTATTTTTTAAATATTAAAATATACAAAAAACCCAGTTAAAAAAAATGAGATTTTTGTCAACTGTTGCATGACCACTGAAAATCAGTGTTATAACCAAAAAGAAGAAAAATAAAATACAAAACTAAAATTAAAACTCAGTCAGTTCTGCCTGTTGAAGATTTTATATACTTAACAATTTTAAAACTAGTTGAAATTTGTACCGCACCCCCCCAATTGTCACTGGTTCCTTTTCACTCTGCCGCGGAAGCATTGATTTACAGATTACACTTCCTGCATGCCTCACATCTATCACTTCCTGTCGCTGTGTCTAGCAGGCAGGAAGTGGCTGGGTCATTCCAGGATGACGGTGAGCGATTGGTCGGAGGACGACGTGTCGGCATGGTTGCGGGAGGAGGGGCTGGAGAGCATCGTCGACACGTTCAAGGCCAATAATATTGATGGAGCAGAACTGCTCTTGCTGAGCAAGGAGAGCCTCAGCTCGGACCTTCATATAGGTGACTACACACACACATGCATTCCGGGTTACCAGGGAAATTTTTGTATAAAAAAAAATAAAAGGAAGCACCTCCACCCACTCCATGACATCAAGCAAGGTTGCAGACAGTGAAAGGGTCCACACTTTATTATTGTAATTTTATTTCCTTCAGTGTCAGTTGATTCCTCACTGTGAACACTCCACATTTATGTTGTGAACTTCAGACTTTTAATTTGTTTTTTTTTTTTAATATATATATGATTGGTCAGAGTCACTTGGTCTGCGCAGTAAAATTCTGAAGAAGATCAAGGAGCTGAAGATGGCACCGGTTTCTGACGGCGTTCCTGACGAGTTCCTCTGTCCTATCACGCGCGAGGTCATGAAGGACCCGGTGATCGCTGCAGGTCAGCACCTTGATATTAATTTATTTATATAGAAAATATAATGCACATTCATTTCATTCTATTTTAGAAAATATGTAAAAAATACACATTTCATTATATTTGTAGGCAATTTAGTCTTGTCGTCTGATGAGAGATTTACCGTATAAATAATTACAATTTAAAAAATATACATGGAGAGAAAATGTTTATGGATGTAATATTTATTATTAAGTGTATTGAGATTTAATTGAAATAAGGTCAGGAACGGTGTGTGTTACAGATGGTTACTCCTACGAGTGCGATGCCATCGAGAGCTGGATCAAGACGAAGAACCGCTCCAGCCCCATGACCAACCTACCGCTACAGACCACGCTACTCACTCCCAACCGCACGCTCAAAATGGCCATCTATCGCTGGACCAACAATCAGTGATCAGTCGTACATCCTACATACACACAACAGGACAGCACTGAACAGCTTCCCTCTCCCTGATCACCCAGAGACCAGGAACTCACTCTGGAATGACTCAATCAGGAACACTGGGAGCACAGGTAGTGTAGATCTCTCGGCCTGGCCTTCCGTCACCGTCTAGATGCCTGCTTACTCCATGAGCTCGACCCAGGTTAAAAAAAAAAAAAAAAACTCTCGCAATATACTTTACTTGCGCTTCGTGATGTTTGTTTATCTTCAACAGAATTCTACTGAGAAATCCACACAAATAGTGTAAATAGGCAGATGATAGACCAACATGGATATCAATATTGTGTAGACCAACTGAAATGAAAGTCTTAATTATTTTTATAATTAATCGTTCTATATTTTATTACACCTGTGATTGGCTACACCACCATGCTGTTCCACACATTTAGCACTTACTTCAAATTATACTATGTAAACTAGATAAGCTTAATATAACAGTCTGGAGCACAGTCTTAACGTGGTCGATGAAGCAGTGCTCAGACACGATGCAGCCAATCACAGCAGCCGTAGAGCCGTAATGCTGGTTTTAATTAGCGAACTGTGTATACGCATGACTGTGACTGCACTTTCCTACAGCTGGATTCTTTCATCAAATAAAATTAAATTCAACTCGGTGACATGGTTTTCTCCTTTATACCGCATGTTCTCGTCAAATCCATCGTCACAAACACCAGTCAGTGCTTGAAATGGGCCTTTATTGTCGTTAAAGCAGCAAAGTTGAAATGCAATCAATAACAGTGTTATGGAAACAGATGCAGCTAATATACATATAAAATCTCTTAATGTAATCTGTCTCACTGAAACCTGAAACGGTTCGCTTTCCTTATAAACCAACCCGCGCGCATGGCAGAGTGTAAAAGTTTGTCCTCTCGCAGGATGTGGGTGTGAAAGATCTCAGTATAGAAAACATCCTGGAAGCTGTTTATATCCTGATATTATTATTATTATCATCATCATCATCATCAGGGTGCACAAACTTTTGTGCTCAGCCATACGTGAACCTGAAGCATCATTTCTTCAAAGATTAAGGGAGTTGTGTATCGCTGTGCAAAAATAACAATATAAAAGGATTTTTAAACAAACTAGCCATTGAAGCCATAAATAAATTATTTTAGCAAGTAGAGAGAATGAAATGCACCGTACTGTACAGCGCACACACGCACACTACAGTCAGGATGATCAGTACACTAGGCATCAGCACTGTAATAACAGCCTCAGTGTTAAGATGTAGCATCTGTGATAATGTTTTACTCACCAGGTTTAGCATGATGGTCCTGCAGTGGATCCCGATCAGGGCATCAATGTGTTAACTGCCCTTATAGAAGAGTTCTACAGTAAACCCTTCACTTAAACAGAGAATCATTTATTATTACAGTACGCGACAGTTGTCCGGGTTAAGTTAGACCTATTCTGTAGTAACTCCTGAATTAAGCCATATTTCTGCACCTTAGCGGTAAATCGCTGGCGTAGGGAAAAGCGAAGCCTGATGTATTAGTTACTTTTAAGTTTGTGCTTTTTTATATTTCTTTTTTGTGGCAGTCTCCTCGTTTACGTCTGTTACACATTGGACTCGATGAAGGAGCGTTTAGGTTTGATGGAGCTGATGAGGATGGGGTTGTCCCGCGCCAAGTTGGCCTGCTTGTGCTGCTTGGCGGCGTGCAGCTCTCCTGTGTGCGTGCCGTTATGGAAGGTCTCCTGGTAGGCGGCGCTACCTGTTTTAGGGTACTGGAGGTCACAGGTTAGTCCCTGCAACAGTTCCTCCGAGCCATGACCCTGCCAGCTGTGACTGTGCAGTGGCGGCGGCAGAGGTTGCTGGTGGAAGCGTGCGGTCTTGTCCGTGATACCCATGAAAGGCCGTGGTTTGTGCTCGTGTTGCCTTGACTGCGTGTCGGCGGCGGCGTTCTCATTGGTGACAGAGTTGCGGTTGCGGTTTTCCGAGTGCATCCCGGTGAAAGTCAGGCTGCTGGAGGAGCTCGACACTCGCATGCTGCTGCTGCGGCTGAACTCTGACCTGCACTCTGGCGCGCCCTCTGGTGCCTGGTGCAGGGTGTCCAGGTGACCAAGGTGCCCCGTTCCTCCTTGAGTGTCTCTGAGCGGCTCCCTGGTGTGCAGGCAGGCCCTGTGGTGGCCACGGCTCTCTCGACTTTTCACGCTCTGAGCTTGTCTGGACGGGACGCGTCTGTGTGCCGACGGGGAGAACGACTGGTGCCCCGACAGGGCCAGGCCCAGGGAGTCGGGCAGCGTTCGGCTCTGCTGCCAGTTCTCCTTCCTCTTCTCCTCTTTACTCGTCCTCTCCACATCTTCCTCCACTTGAACCAACTTCATCCCGAGGCTCTCGCAGCCCTTATGAGGCACCCGAACTGATACAGCATCCTCTTCATCATCCTCAACATCGTCGTCATCATCATCATCATCATCCTCTTCTTCATGCTGCGAGGGATGAGTGTGCGATGCTGCATGTTTCCCACTTGGGCGCTGATGGCACTCTTCTTCCACGCGGTTCAGCAGGCGTCTGATCTCTCGGTTACTGGGACACAGACGCGCCGCCTCGTAGAGATCGGACAGCGCTGCCACAAACTGCCTGAGCGGGACAGACCGGAAAGGAAACGGTTAGTATGAGCAGACACAGATCGATAGGGTTGATGTCAATGGGTGGAGCTTGATGTATTTTTAATGAGGACGTTAAACCCCAGTGCGCTTGGTGTGTTGAGGTCGCCGTCACTCGCACAGTTCCGTTATTAATGAAAATGTATGTGATGCGTCACGAAACTTCTCACCTACTGCTTCTCTTCGCACGAGCACGAGCATAAAACGCTTCGTATGACTTCGGCTTCAGTTCCAGAGCCTTAGTGGCAAATTCTTCTGCCATGCCAAAGTCCTGCAGAGAGACGAAAAAGGAACGAGGGGAAAGCAATTATAAACCACATGTGGCGTTGAAGAGGTTTATACATGGTTCGGTGGAAGTAAAATAATATTTCAGTAATGAACAGCTATTTACCGTATTTTCTGGACTATAGAGCACACCTAAATATAAGCCGCACCCACTAAAATTTAAAAGAAATGCGTATTTTGTCACATATAAGCCGCAACGGACTGTAAGCCTCACCATAGATTCATTAACGTCAAGCTTACGTGCAGCCGCTCTATTTCCTTCACGGACAGCCAGATCGATGGGCTTCAACTTAAAAGCTGCATCATAGGAATTTCTTTGTGTGTTTTCCATTTTTCTGTTGTGCGTCTTGGGTTGCATGTGCTCAGAATAAAAACTGGCACTTTCTTGTTTTCACAGACTCCCGCTGCCTGTCTTGTTTTTTCACTTCCTGCTAAAGTGCCCCGTGGGGCCTGAAGAAAAATTCATAGATAAGCCACATGGTTCATGTGTGTGTGTGGGGGGGGGGAGTAGTGGTTTATAATCCGGAAAATACGGTAATTATAATGCTTGAGGATTTCATTACCCCCCACAGTTTTCCTTTTAAATCCCTTTCCTCTTTTGCAACACTGCTGAATTAGAATTCTGTCCTTGAGGAGGTCAAAATGATTGCGAGAATCTGCAACAGTTGCGGATAACGACGCCCTTTCACAATGCTAAATGATGGAATATCATAAAATCGCCATTATACCTTTTCATGCTGTTATTGCCAACAGGTATATAAAAAAAGTGTGACTAAGCAAACACACACTCCCATCTCCATCTCTCTCAATCCTAGTTTACAGTCAGTATGCAATCATATTAGCAGCTTGAAGCAAATCTCTTTAATAGCAGACATGAGTAGAATAATTCTGGGTAAAGGAGCATGTCTATGTGCAGAACGTGAAGGTGTAGCCTGTTGGTGGTGTTCATTAGTGTGGGCAGTAGGAAGCAGGGTGTGTGATTTCAGGAATGACTAATTCAACCACAATAACCTGGAGCATAGTAGTAAAAAAAAAAAAAAAACCTCCCCTCACTGCACCTGCATGGAAGAAATGGACCGTGCCCCCTTACACAGTGAGCTCCATGAAGACATGCCCCATCAAGGTTGGACTGGGAGAATGTGAGCTGCTAGCACAGTGCACTAACCCCGACTGGCGCTCCACACGTTTGGGATGAACGAGAATGCCACGGGTGTCACCACTTGATATCAGAGCCTGACTTTAATAATGTGATCATTGTGGATGAATGATTACAAATCCCCACCCCACACTCAAATCTGGCGGCCCACCATTGGTCCAACCATCTAGGAAACGCGTGTTATGGTCAAGTGTTCACAAATATTTGGGCATATTGTGTACATGTGGTGTGGGAAGAACATTTCAATTTGCACAAATCTATAGATGAAAAGAAGCGTGAAAGGAGGAGGAAGAAGTAGAAGAGGAGGAGAAGTGTCTCCAACCTTGTTACATAACAGGTATTTAGGTATGTAGGTAGAGAGATAAAGCAGAGAAACAGTCAACGGGAAAGAGAGACAGACTGGTGGATAGACAGATGAAAGAGAAACCTGAAGGATCTCAATCCGATCAGGACCGATATGCCGAGAATGACTCACGTTGGTTTTGCGGCGGCAGCGGGACAGGTTGAGGTAGAGCGAGACCCGGAGTTCCCGAAAGGCTTTTAGGTCTTCCCCGAACCCTTCCCTGGGGAACTTCCTCAGTGCGTACTGGTACCTCTGAGCCGCTTCCTTCATCTTCCCTTTCTGAGAAAGAACAAACGGGCTTCAGTGAGTGACTCAACCAAACACCTCCCAAAATATACATCTAGGTAAAAAAAAAAAAAAAAAAAAAATCTGCTTGTAACTGACCTTGTAGAGCAGGTTGCCCTCCTCCATCAGCTTCTGCAGCAGGATGATGAGGATGTCCGGTTTAGAGGTGGCCATAGCCCAGGCAGCATTTCCTTCAGAGCAGAGGAAAGAAAGAAGCGAAGGGAAAAAAAAAAAAAAAAAAGTGAGCCCCATCTGCTTCACAGCCTCCCCCTCTTTCTCCTTACTGTGAACAAGACTGGCCTGAGAAGAGTTACCTAAAGCTTGTACCTGATCGATCATAGGGAGATGTTCGGTACCCTTTAGCAGCAGGGAAGCGAAGGCCAAAAAGAAAGAAAGAGAAGTGATGAAAAAGAGAGGAGTAAAGAACCATGCACAGAACCAGATTTAATCCTGGCAAGCTGTGTGCGCGCACACACGCACACACAATGACCTAAAGGTGTGGTTGGTTACTTTGGCATCTCTTACTGTATTTTCCGGACTAAGTCGCACTTTTTCATAGTTTGGCCAGGGGGGCGACTTGTATGTTAAATTATTAACACATTATTATATAATTTTATTTTTTTTACACTGGCAACCGCATTTCACATGTTGATTATTTTCACACTGGCAACCCAGGAAGCGTTTAGTGCTGTTGAGAAGGCTGACGCAGATTTCCAATGACCTGGAAAGACAGCGCATTTATTGTGAACGCTTTAAGTGGGAATATTAAACACAGAGGATTAAAAACATTAACAGAATTAAATTAAAAACGGTTTTCAGTGGCTGAAAAGCGCAGTGAGAGCACATCACAGCAAACTTTCTCTCCATCGGTCTCTGAGACAGGTAAATAAGAGGCTAAATGCTAAGCTAAATGACTCCTCATGCAAGATACAAAGCATATCATAAACCGTAGATTGAAATGAAGGGTCTATTTTAACCTGTTTGAGGCGACAGTCTCATGTTTCAGTGGAACTACATGTTCCTGTGTGTAAAGGTGAGCCTGCACCTTTTCTTTTTCCTCCCCGCTCTGTGTTACGCGCAGAGATGCACTGAGAACGTCTCACACACACCAACATTTTCGTTACGCCTCATCTCATCATGTTTTAGTCGCCAAAGATCCATTTTTAGTGCATCATCGTCACGTTGTCGTCATACAAAAAAAGGTGCGTTAACAAAATCATTTAAACAACACTGCCCCCAAAATGCGACCTATACTCCAGTGCGACTTATGTTTTTTTTCTTTCTTTATTATGCTATTTTTGGATGATTCGACTTGTACTCCGGAGCGACATATAGTCCAGAAAATAAAGTATGTTATTCAGAGTTCCCTCTAAAACCATGTCCTCAAAACACCTCCGAGTGGTATAACCCCAGAAATTTTACTGCCAAGAGTAGTGCTTTCTGTTCTAATTGGCTGGAAAGTCTTGGTCCCCTACATGGTGTGTTAGAGAACCCTTTGGTTCTGATATTTATTTAATCAGATATACAGTTGAACCTCGCTCGACCGGACCACGGTGGACCGGCTTTCGGGTCCTATGGACAACCCGATTTTATTTTATTATAATTTTTTTTAAGGATCATTCGCTAGCATGAGCGCTAGCAATACGTTAAATGAATTACTGTATTTTATAACCTGGTAAGTATAAAGCACGACTTATAATTGCATAAAGTAACGTAAAACTTTATTTAATAACGTCTGCACTGCATAACACCACAAGCCCACCGACTCTTATCTGCTCTCTTACTGGCATATGGTACTACCTTAAAAGCGGACCGGATGGAAAAAAACAAGCCTGAACAAAGGTTCCTTCCTCACCCACCTAGTTTAGAACTCACTCTACAACACTGTATAATGTATTATAATATGTATTACATGTATTTGCTGTACAGGTACAATATAAATTTATTATTTAGGTATTAAATGTTCAGTACTACTGGGATTTTACAGAACTTTGAGGTGATATTATTTGTACAGTATTCGGTATGGAGTATAGCCCTCCCCCCCACTTCACTCGACCGGACTCTTCACTAATCTGGACACCTCAACACCCCTTTCAGTCCGGATGAGCGAGGTTTGACTGTATACTGTACATTTTTTTTTCATCCAGTATGATGGAAGTTCTGATTTTCTGAAAGTCCTTACCACACCTTTAATGCTGATTACATGCTTATAGAGCACACTTCATATTCATGCACAACCAATCTGACTTCTGATCAAAAAGGAACGCCTCGTCTAAAAATGGAATGGAGGCTATTTTCATGCGCTCCTATAATAATTCTGTTTCGAGGAAATGATATGAGGCACATGGGTGAAAAACACAACCTGGTCTGTACTTATCCTGCTGTCTGATTATGGCTTTGTAGAGCGGTTGGCTAATGCTAATTTAGTCAGAGCTTTCTGTGGTTGGAGCGGTTCGGCAGTCAGTGGGTTTGATTTCAGGAAACAAAAAAAAAAAAAAAAAAAAAAAAAAAAATAACTTAGAATTGAAAAAAAAAAAAAATTGCGCGAATAACTAGAGCAGGACGCACCACGTTTTTTTTTCTATCCATCTGGTCTCAGACTGAAGTCGGACCTGGATACTGCTCAGTCTGACGCATGACGAGTGAAAAGACACCAATATGTGAATCATTTTATTTTGATCTAAAGAGCTTCATCTTAAACATCATGAAAATATCTTTTTGGTGTTTTCTTTTTTTTTTTTTTAAATAAAAATGAGTCATGGAGACGACCTTGTATGCATTCTGTTGTTTTTGTTTACTTTGCGGTTCGGTAACAACGATATTTACAGTAGTGTTCAAAATAGTAGCAGTCCAATGTGACTAACCAGATTAATCCAGGTTTCTAATCATCATTTTTATTGCTACATGGAAAACAATTTCCAGTAGGTGCAGTAGAAAACCAACAAGACCCAGCATTCATGATATGCTGCTCTTAAGGCTATGCAATTGGGCAATTAGCGGAAAGGGGTGTGTTAAAAAAAAAAATATATAGTAGTGTGGCATTCACTCAGTAAGGTCATAAATTTTGTGAAAAAACAGGTGTCAATCAGGTGGCTCCTATTTAAGGATGAAGCCAGCACTTGTTGAACATACATTTCTCTATGAAAATGGGTCGTTCAAGACATTGTTCAGAAGAACAGCGTACATTAATTAAAAAGTTGATTGGATGGGGACTTATAAACAGGTTCAAAAAAGTATAGGCTGTTCAGCTAAAATGAACTCCAATGCCTTAAAATGGAGAGCAAAACCAGAGACACGTGGCAGAAAAGGGAAGACAACCATCAAAATGGATCGAAGAATAACCAGAATGGCAAAGATTCAGCCACTAATCAGCTCCAGGATGATAAAAGACAGTCTGGAGTTGTCTGTGTGAAACTAATCTATTTACAAGAATCACCTGCAAAGTCCCTCTGTTTAAAAAAACAAAAAAAAAACAAAACCATGTTCAGAGGCGGTTACAATTTGCCAAAGAACACATCAACTGACCAAAAGGGAAACTGAGGAACATTTTGTGGACTGATGAGTAGAATTGTTCTTTTTGGGTCCAAAGGCTGCAGACAGTTTGTGAGACGAGCCCCAAACTGAATTCAAGCCACAGAAGTCAGTGAAGCATGGTGATGCAAGCATCATGATATGGGCATGTTTCTCCTACTATGGTGTTGAGCCTACGAGGGTTAGTCAAAAAGTTCTCAGACAAATGCCATAAAGAAATTATGGCATTTGTCTGAGAACTTTTTGACT
>JAQNCB010000022.1:1143634-1154176 GCA_030068295.1 Euristhmus nudiceps | reverse complement strand
TATGTTGAAACGTTAGGTAAAAGACCCGAGGAAACATTCTGTATGTGTTTTGAATTAGGGTTATGTTTGGCTTTAAACAGAAAAATTAAGGGGCAGAACCATGGTGTAGTGGTTAGCACATCTGCCTCACAGCAAGAAGGTCCCGGGTTTGAGTTCTGGATTCAGCAAGGGTGTTGTTGTTTTCTCCCTGAGCTTACTTGGGTTTCCACCCACAGTCCAAAGACATGCACATTAGATTAACTGTGACAAGATTCAGACAGACTACATATGACCCAAATGCAAGATCACAGGAGGCAGAGTGGAGTGGAGAAAAAGTGAGTTTTATTTGTGAGTTTCCAAGCAGCAGAGACTCATACACAAGGTCTAAATATTGGCAGGAGGCAGGCAGAACTAGCTGAGGCAGGGCAGGCAGGCAGAGAGCAGATTGATCTTGGAGCTGGTTTAGGCAGAGTCACGGGTAAGCTTGGAGCTGGTGCAGACAGAGACACAGGTAAGCTTGGAACTGGTGCAGACAGAGTCACAGGTGATCTTGGAGCTGGTGCAGACAGGATTACAGGTAAGCTTGGAACTGGTGCAGACAGAGTCACAGGTAAGTTTGGAGCTGGAGCAGACAGGATTATGGGTTAGCTTGGAGCTGGTGCAGACTGAGTAACAGGTATGCTTGGAACTGGTGGAGACAGGATTACGGCTAAGGTTGGAGCTGGTGCAGACAAGATTATGGGTAAGGTTGGAGCTGGTGCAGACAGAGTAACAGGTAAGCTTGGAGCTGGTGCAGACAGGATTATGGGTAAGCTTGGAGCTGGTGCAGAAAGGATTACGGGTAAGCTTGGAGCTGGTGCAGAAAGGATTACGGGTAAGCTTGGAGCTGGTGCAGAAAGGATTACGAGTAAGCTTGGAGCTGGTGCAGAAAGGATTACGGGTAAACTTGGAGCTGGTGCAGAAAGGAGTACGGGTAAACTTGGAGCTGGTGCAGAAAGGATTACGGGTAAACTTGGAGCTGGTGCAGACAAGATTTCGGGTAAGCTTGGAGCTGGTGCAGACAAGATTTCGGGTAAGCTTGGAGCTGGTGCCGACAGTCTCAGGTAAGCTTGAAGCTGGTGCAGACAGGATCACAGGTAAGCTTGGAGCTGGTGCAAACAGGATCACGGGTAGCTTGGAGCTGGTGCAGACAGAGTCACAGATGAGCTTGGAGCAGGTGCAGACAGGATCTGAGGTGAGCTTGGAGCTGGTGCAGACAGGATCACAAGTAGTAACAACATCACAGAACCAACCCTGAACAGAGGGTGTGGCTATCCACCAAGAGCATTACATTAGGGACAGAATCACGTAACCTCTCACCCAGGTACACTGGGACATTTAAATTAAGATTATTAAGCTTTCTGCTGTGAGACTCCAACCTCCCAGGTCCATGAGGATCCATCCCACATTTCATGTCTCACAACTCAAACCGGTGTCCTCCAGCCTTTTGAACCCTCCAGCCTCCCCCTCACCTTCTGCCCGCCTCATAGACAATCATCCTTCCTACACGGTCAGACACCTGCTAAATTTTTGCCACCGAGGCCGAGGCTTTCAATACCTTGTGGATTGTGAAGGATAAGGCCCTCTGACACTTGCATGATCTTGTGTCAAGACTTGCCACGATTCGAGTCTTGGCAAGTCTTGCCACGAACCGGGAGGCTCCCGTAGTCGCGTAGTTCGTGCACGCGCATTTGCACTACGAAATTGCGCAATTCCTGGTCGGCGGTGTCGAACTGTGCACACCGTATAAAAATTAGTTTATAATTTTATAGCTAGCGCCCTGTTTATATTTTATAATTTTATAGCTAGCGCCTTTAAGTTTGTTGGAGCTATAACATGTAGTAATCAAAACTAGAGCCAAAGATGGGTCAGTGTTTTAGAGTGTAAAGCCTCATGGAGTGTAAAAACCAAACAGAGTTGATCTCATGCCCACCGGCACAGAACAGCATACAAACTTCCTGCGCGGTGATGTCAGGGGATCTGAAGATAAAAACCGAACTATGTGTTTGATGAAGTACCAATAAATGTTTTGTTTCGTTTTCATGTCTCTTTAATTGTGTTGTATGGCTAAAAAGAAAAACAAGTGTTTTGACCTAATATAATTATAATATATAAAATATAAAATAATATAAAATAATATAATATTGAAATGCAAACAAAAAGCAAACCCAAATAATGGAAAAGTGGTCTCAAAGGTGTGTCTGGCTTTCGAGTGGATCCTGTTGTGTTTCGGGGATAAAATCACAACAGGAATTATTAGGTGACTGGTGGGAATAATTCCTCTCAACGTTCCATGCTATCTGTTGTTCTCTTCCGGAAAGGAGACTACAACTACAGCTACGGTGTGCGTCAAGGGACATAAATCGTGTTTGTGTCACTGCATTGAGTTCAAGACGAGTTCTCGACTCCCCCGGACCGTCAGGACGAGTTCAAGGCTAGTTCAAGCACACTTCGAGACCCAGGCACGGCATTTTGTCGTGACCAGAATTTTGAACATTTCAAAATTCTCGTCATGACATTGCATGACATCATGACGGGATCAGGACTAGTTCAAGCCGGTTCAAAACTAGTTCGCGACTTGCCAACACTCGAGTCGTGGCAAGTCTTGACACAAAGTCGTGCAAGTGTCAGAGGGCCTATAGGGTCCGGAGGAGCGCTCTTGGGTTTCCTGTAAGCTTACTTTGAATCCCTCCCTCATCTCGGATTTCTATCGGGCAAGCCTTGGGGTCCACCAGGTGGTGGTAATTGAGCGGGGGAATGACTCTGCATGTTTTCACCTATGAGGGGGTTTATATGACTCTGCATTTTTTCACCACTAGGGGACCTGTTCTGGGTTTTTGCTTCTCTGTATTTTTCCATATGTCTCTGCAAGCTGACAGGCAGTGCCTCGCCACCTCCCAATTATCTCCTCACACCTGTTCCTCATCAACTGTCCTATATATACTACAGCAAACCATCTCCCCAGGGTTGGTTCTGTGATGCTGTTACTACCTGTGATCCTGTCTGCACCAGCTCCAAGATTAACTGTGATCCTGTCTGCACCAGCTCCAAGATTACCTGTGTCTCTGACTGAACCAGTTCCAAGATCACTCGTCTGTCTGCCTGCCTGCCCTGCCTCAGCTAGTTCTGCTTGCCTGCTGCCAGTGTATAGACCTTGAGTCTGATTTTCTGCTGCTTGGAAACTCACAAGTAAAACTCTCACTTTTTCTCCACTCCACTCTGCCGCCTGTGGTCCTGCATTTGGGTCTCATCTACTCCGTTTGAATCCTGACAAACTGGCGATTCCTAGGTGTGAGTGTAAATGTGAATAGTTGTATCTGTGTTGGTCCTCTGATTATTGGATGTTCAGGGTGACCCCGGCTTCACCCAGTGTAGGCTGAGATAGGCTGCAGCAAGTGAGCGAGAGAGAAAAAATATGGGGTTTTAATGATTTTTTTATTTTGATTAAAATAAATTAGAAATAAGAAAATTTAAGGAAAGATTCTGTGGGAAAATAATTTTAGCCCCAAGTATTTCATGTGTATCTTTAACAGTGTTATTACCAAATAAATACTTATTACAGGGGAAACTCCGCTTTTAAAAAGAAATCAGATTATCTTCAGGCTTTCAAAGACTCTGATTTCATCACAATCTGATTATTACTTTGTTCATGCAATACACATTCAAACAAATCTAGAGTCGACATCCTCCCAACTCACCTACATGACTAATTCAATTCTAAATCATTGATGATCATATTACCGGTATTCTAGCCCTCCATCATCATTATGGGTCATGGGGCAGCAGCCTAAGCAATGTGGTCTAGATGATGGGTGCCTCTCCTTAGCCACTTCCTCCAGCTCTTCCAGGGGGACACCGAGGCGTTCCCAGACCAGCCGAGAGACATGGTCCCTCCAGCATGTTCCGAGTCGACCCTGCGGTCTCTTCCCCGTCAGACATGCCCAAAAGACCACACCAGGGAGGCATTCAGGAGGCATTCTAATCACATCACCGAGCCACCTCAACTGGCTCCTCTCAACGCGGAGGAGCAGGGGTTCTACTCCAAGCTCCTCCCAGATAACTGAACTTCTCACCCTATCTCTGATGGAGAGCCCTGACACCCTGTGAAGGAAGCTCTTGCTCTTGTTCTTTTGGTCACTACCCAAAGCCCATGGCCATAGGTGAGGGTAGGAACGTAGATCGACTGGTAAATTGAGAGCTTTGCCTTCTGGCTCAGCTCCATCTTCACCTCGACAGACCGGTACAAGCTCCGCTTTACAGCAGAGGCTGCAACGATCTGCCTGTAAATCTCTCACTCCATCCTTCCTTGTGAACAATACCCCTACTTGTCTCCGTTTATCATACCAGCGGTGTTAGTTATCAGTAACCATAATTTCTAATACGTGATAAGAATATTACCCAGAAAGCACTCTGATAATGGACTGATACATGTTTTAATCTGATCACTGGATGACTGACAGAACTGGAATGCCCATCCCTGTACCATCCAGCCTCTTACCCTCCACGTCCCAGCTGACAGATTTTGCAATGATCCAGCTGCTCCCTCCAATGTGGCCGGGTTTGAGCTCTCGGCCAGCAGAGTGAGGTAAGGCTTCACAACTGACGGGTGCCAAAGCATCTCCGCCCCCTTCGGACTCCCAGAGAATCCTGGGATAGGTCCAACTCCGTCCCACTGCAAGGGAGTTAAACTTAAAACCTCAGGAATTAAACCATGACTTTGTATTATTAGTATTATTATTATTATTATTATTAGTTGTTGTTGTAATAAAACACCACCAAAACAACTTTAATTTTTTTTTGCTCAGTTGTCTTACTAATACATTATTGTCCATTACAGAGACTGCATTCACACTGTAGCATGAAAATAAGATTATGCATCTAAGCCCAGAAGGTCCTGGGTTTAAGTCCCGGGCTTGGTGAGGGTGTATCTGTATGGAGTTTGCATGTTCTCCCCGTCCTTGCACGGGTTTCCTCTGGATACTCCAGGTTCATCCCACAGTACAAAGACAAGCATATTGGGCTAACTGGCTGTTCCATATTGCCCATAGGTGTGAGTGTGAGAATGGATAGTGGTGTGTGTGTGTGTGTGTTGGCCATATGATGGATCTGTTCAGTGTGTATCAACTGGAGTGGGCTGAGACAGGCTCCAGCCTCCCCTAATTCAGCAGATTGGTAAATAAATGAATGAACAGCTACCAATTTTTAGCTTGATCATGGGACTGAGCAGCATGATCATCCCAGGATAGAGGACCAATCAGATTATTCCATTTCCTTGTAGTGTACACTAAACTCCATAGCGCTAAACATTTTGATAAAAGTACATAAAATGCTAGGGTGGCGGTGGAGTGGGTGTACCTGCTGATCCTGCCAGGACCTCTTCTTCTTTTTCTTCCTCAAACCCCAGCAGATGAAGTCCATTTGCTTGTTGGCTGGATCGTTACCCAGGAGTGTGTCCAGTTCCTGGGTACCCATCAGTCGAGAAGGCGGCATCTCCAGCTCGAGACGGTACGACAGGTTCCTCAGCGTGCACACGCAGTTTTCCACAATCTGGAATACAACAGAGTGGAAGACTTCGGAGTGTTCTCATCGGTCAGTGGGTGCATTCGTTTACAAATAAAAAAAGTGTGGAGACGGTACAAAGAAATGGACTTTCAACAAGTTTAACAAGGCTGCGGATCACTGTGTCATCCAGGTGCTAGTTAGCTTGAAAGCTAGCACACTCACCTTGCTGTCGAAGTCAGAGGTGTTGACGCAGGTTTTGATAATGTAGAGCAGGGAGTCGATTAAACCCTCACAGCACCGCATCTGTCTGCGCGCCTCCTCACCAGCCGAGCTCAGATTTCTGCCACAACGCACACACGTGCACACAAAAACATATATAATTAGATCTAAACTAAAAGAATGAATCAGGTGACATGTTTTTGCATCCGTCTGATACCTGAGACAGCCGGTGGTGTTCCTGAGCACCACAGACGAGTGCAACTTGAGCTTGTGGTCCTCCCTCTGTGGGGCGGCGCCCCAGCCCGAGTGAGGAATGATCACCGTGTTGGTGAGAGGGCTGAGAGCGTCTCGGACGATCGTCATTTTCACGGCATCGCACGACGACAGATTCCACAGGACGCCTGTGCACACACAATGCGATCGGAAATGAAAAAGGCGTCAGCTTAACACAGAATCAGGGGACACACCCTGTCCGAACGAACTCACCAGTCACAAGCTCCCGTATGTCCGACTCCGAGGTTTTCCTCAGCAAACGGAGCAGCGCCGGAATTCCGCCGGCGTTCCTCACGCACACTTTGTTGTCGTCGGTGGCTTTTCCGAACACCAGGTTCCTGAGAGCACCGCACGCACTGCGCTGTACCTCCAGAACCTTATGATCCAGAAGATCAACCAAATGCTGGATCCCTCCGAGCCGACATACCTGTACATACAGATTCCTTTATTTATTAACCTGTTGGTACATCCAGAATTAGGGGCAGCATTAAACAGATTGCAGACGCTGTCTCAGGGTGTGTGCATGCATGCATATGTGTGCGTGTGTGCGCGCATACCTCAGATTTAATGCGGTTGTCTCCGTAGCACAGGTGCTGAATGTAGGCTGCCGCGTTGGCCTGCACTGAAGGAAAGTGGTGCTGCAGCATGCGAATGACCTCCGGCAACTCAGGATCTCTCCATGCAAATTCCCTTCTCACATACACACACACACACAGTCCTGAACTACTATCGTTGTGTGGACCTTCACTGGCACCCTACATTCCCCTATTACCCTGATCATAACCGTCACACTTGAATGCACAACAAAAATCTTTACCATAACCCTACCCTAAACTCCGATTCTAACCTGAACCTTAAACCTAAGTCTTAATCCTCGAACCGCCAAAATGTCTACACTCTGGTGGTTAAACAGATATCCCAGTCTGAAGTGTGGAGCAACTACAAGAGCATTTACACACAAGCCTGCCCTGCTTTATTCTTGTTATAACACTGAAATCACGTTACATGATTCAATCACAGAATTCCCAATCCGTTCCGTATTCACAAAACATTCCACATATTAAAATTTTTGTATTATGAATGGTTGAAGAGCTTGAGTTCAAAAACAGATAAGTGCCATTGTTTTAATTATGAGAAAAACAACTTTTTCAGTATCTTTATTTTAAAGTTACTGAAAAAAATGTTTTTTTAAACCTACAGGAAATAAGTTGGGTTTTTTGTACGGCAAGTTAAAAAAAAAATTCACAGGATTAAAACAATGACAGGGCAGTGGAGGCCTGGTGGTAAGGTGCTGGATTACTGATCCCAAGGTTTGGGGTTCAAGGCCCACTGTCAACAGTGGTCACTGCTGTCCCCCCAGTGCAGCTAACTGGGTTACCAAACGCCGGCCATGTCTCTCACTGTCTGTGATGAGAGGGATGTAAAGGAACCATTGCCGACGTTCATCACGAGTAGACTGCATATCCGTCAGCGTGGTTCTGCCCTGCGATGGCCTGGCAAGCTGTCCAGGGTGTATTCTACACTCGTCCAGAGTCGGCTGAGATGGGTGCCAGCCTCCCCGCGACCCTAACTACGATTAAGCGGTCCAGAAAATGAATGAATGAATAAAACAATGGCACTTATCTGTTTTTGAACTCAAGCTCTTCATATGATTAAATGTCTACTTGAGCACTTGATTGATTTACCGAGGATCTTTGTGGATGCTATCTATGGATGGCGATCGCGTGGCGCCAATGTTATTGTTGATTCCGATGGCGTGCCTGCTGTAGCTAGACTCTGCTGATCGGTAAAGGGTTGAGCGGTAGGTGTCACTCTGTGAGGGCATGGAGTATGCCCCCCTCTGGTAGCGCAGGGTACTACACTGACTAGTGGTCCTCGGCAGAGTTCCCAGACCTGATCCAGGAGAGACACGGGGTAAGAAGAAAAAAATTATAATAATAAATGATATACACATATATAAACTCCACCCCTTTATCATATTACATCACTATGCCATACATTTATTTTGGCCTCCACCCACATGACGCTTCCCGAACTAAACTTTTATTAATATGATATTATTCAATCACCCTGAGTAACAATAATTATATTTTAACAATTTTTTTGGTCAGTGCAGCACTTTATACCCGTGTTCCTGGGCAGACCGCTCTGAGAGCCGTGGGTGGGGCTCTGGTACAGCGGGTTCTGGAAAGTTCTGTCGTCGTAGACGGAGGCTCCGTGGTGATCGGGAGATTGGGTTTCCTGCCCCAGCTGGCTGTGTTGGCTATAGGAGCTCTGCAGGCCTATGTACATTAGGCCACAAGATTTACAACCCGGAGAACATGTTTCAGTACCAACAGAGCACAGAACCACATCACGATCTTCTTCATAAACAACAAAGCTCTGTGACATGTATATATCAGCACCAGACCAGGGTAACACACTTAACAGAAAGTAAGACTAATTAAACTAGTGGTGAGATATACATCTATTAATAAATAAACAGGCTAATTAATTTAAATCCCACACACACTAATTTAACTGCCACTGCAGGAATTATCTGAAAAATAAACACATGAGCAATAACCTTTATGAAGGCTGTATCACTCACACACCATAACCAATTATTTATCAAACTTTGTTATGTTTTATAAAAGTAATGCACAACTTTATGAGCAATCTGGGTATCACAGACATCCTAATAATAAATCACCTTCACAAAAGAATGATCAAATTTAGTTCTATTAATATTATAATTATTATTTAATTATGAATTATTAGTTGTAATTCAGTGACAAGTACCATACTACATAAAAAGGTTAATGGTAATATTTATAACCAATAAACTATTTATTTAAATGTTATAATAATAATAATAATAATAATAATAATAATAATAATTATTATTATTATTATTATTAATAGTGGTAGTTTTAGTAGTTAACATAGTGGAAGTAATAACGTCATAACAATTATTAGTAATTTTACTTAATGCTTTCTCATAATTATTATTATTATTATTATATTAATGCTATTAATATAATAATAATATTAATATCAAATTAAAATGAGAGGTAATTAAATAATAATTATTGCATGATTATAACTAATAGTTCGATTTATATTTACATTTTGTTCTACTTCCTAAAATTATTATTAATTAATTCATATTATTAATCATAGTAAAAGTATTTACAGTAGTAACTAATAATTTAATAACAATTATTAAATAAATATGATAACAAGGATTGCCAGTATTTTTATCAGTAAAATTCCTGCTAGCATTTTATTTCTAATTACTAAATAAAGTAGCAATTTAATTAATTATTAGAAAACAGTAATTCATTCACTCATTTTCTGAAACACTTAATCCTAATTAGGGTCGCAGAGAGGCTGGCGACCATCTCAGCCAACTCTGGGCGAGGGCAGAGTACACCCTAGACAGCTCTATTTTTCCTATTTACTGGAGATACTTTTTGCTTTTTTTTGTTGTGCTCTGCATCTTTCTCGGCGCCATTAATTGAAACGAAAACAGTCCTCGACGCTGATGTATTGTAAATAGGTCAGTGGAGCAGATCTCAGGTATCTCACGTTCACAATCTAACACACACACACACACACACACACACACACACACTGAGCTTCTCATCGTCATGGTGGAGATTCACAGGAGAATGTGCGTTAAGGATTTAGTTCTAATCTTTGGCCAATCAGATCCAAATCCTGGTTTGGCGTCACAGCATAGGTCACTATACACACTCACACCCACACACACTCACACTCTGCCAACGAGTTATAAATACATCAGGATGACTAATAACACATGGTGGCATCACCGTATGGTAATGGTGAGGGGTTATGTTCACGTGTATTAAATAACAAGAGACATCTTAACAGATAACAGATCATATAATTACACTGCAACATGAATAATAAATCTCAGCACCTTCACCTCCTTTCCTTACCTGTAAGACTGTCCGGTCTGGACAGAACGATCCTCTCGAAGAGGTCGTATGCCCGTGCTCCGAATGAGGAATGAGTATTCTCGTACGCCTGTGCGTCATGTTTTCCCAGCGTCCCGTAGTGCTGCGGCTGCGCCGTCATGCCAGAGCGCAGCAGAGTCGGGGAGGTCATGCCGTCTCTGTGGTGCCCAGGATAAGCCGACTGGAGCGGGTCGGCGGACGGAGGGAGCGTGGTGCCAGGGAAGATGCTGGGCAGTGGGCGGGGCTCTGAGATGATGGGCGAACCGTACGGGCTTCCCAAGGTAGGGCGTGAGGCGGGAGGGGAGGGGGCGTAGACGGGAGAGGAGGCACGAGAGGGCACCGAACTGACACGCCTCATTACACGGCCACCTGACATCTGCTTCCACACAACACAAACACTATTCTGAGTGTGTATATGAAAAAAAAAGGATAAACATTTATATAAACATTTTTAAAAAATGCAAAAATAAACATTTGCATACTGGACCCTGATTGGCCTTTATGATTTATGATGCAATAAAATAAGATCCACATCGTGCTTTTTTTTTTTTTTTTTTTTTTTTAAAGT
>JAQNCB010000022.1:1112686-1128273 GCA_030068295.1 Euristhmus nudiceps | reverse complement strand
AAGTAATTTCATCTGTGCTGTATGTTTTGCATATAACACATTTGACAATAAACCTGTCTTGAGTCTTGAGTCTTGAACGTGCAAGCTACACACAGATACCCCCTCGCCAAGCCTGGAACTTAAACTCAGGACCTTCTGATTTTAGATGCATAACCTTCTTCTTCAGGACCTACTTGCTGTAAGGCAGATGTGCTAACTACTACGCCACCGTGCCGCCCAACTGGTACCAGCAGGACATGGCTGTTAGATTTTTCTTCTTACAGTTTTATATATGAAGGTGAAGTCTGTTGGGCTTTTAACACCCGAGCCCAGTGGCTCATTACAGCCGCAGCTTACTGTAGTTTCTGTAGAGACTCGTGAAGCAACTCGGAGTCCACAGTAGGTTATCTTCCCACTGCTACCTGTTTACACTGCTGGGTGGGCAGAGGCACACTTGTGGTTAAGACCTTGCTAACCTTGTTAAGGCAGGGACTTGAACCCGCGACCTATCAATCGTGAGCCCAGCATCCTAACCGCAGCACCACCAAGCTTAGCTTTATATATTATTAAACACATGCTACTCTTACCATCCGGTACAACGTGATTGACGTGTGTGTTTTACATAAGGGGGTATCTGAGTGTCTCACATTCCAATCAGTTAAAAATCTCAGAGAATTCAGGAATATAGCCAGTATATATTTTTTTACATGATCAATTCTAAAATGCCTTCAAAGCATGAAAGCATTTTGCTGCAGAAATCAACTCAGATTGGAGTTTGATCCCCAGCTGTGCCATCTGCTGTCTACGGCCCAAAACCCGCCAAGAATGGAAGCGGATGTGTTTTAATTGGACAGGGAGAACGGCAGATATGAGCCTTCGTTCGGCTGCGGGCCGAAAGTTGCAATCTGCCTTCTACAAACTCGAGCCTGCAAATTTATCATGGCAAAAACCCATCAACACCGAGGGGTGTGTGTTTGCCGTTCGTGTTGGCCGTTGCAGATGGAAGCGTAGGTGTTTAAATATAGATTTCAGATCAAGATTAACAATGAACTGAACCTAGAATTCGGTGGGGGAGTGGGTAGTACGTCCACCTCACAGCAAGAAGGTCTTGGGTTTGAGTCCTCGGCTGGATAAGAGCATTTCTGTGTGGAGTTTACATGTGCGCCCCGTGCTTGCATGGGTTTCCTCCAGCTCCTCCCACAGTCCCAAGACATGCACACGACACTAACTGGCTGCTCCAAATTTACCCCAAGGTATGAGTGAGAATGTGTGAATGGTTATGCTTACATATTGGTCCTGCAATAGACTAGCGAGCTGTTCACGGTGTACCCTGCCTTCCCCCAGAGTCGGCTGAGATAGTCTCTAGCAACCCTACTAAAATTAATCGATTCGGCAAATAAATGAATGTATGATACCAGGGAGCAATCTGACAGTATGCAATATGGAGCTATTAACAGTATAATGATTATTCATGATAAAAAGGTGAACGGTGCTCTGGGATCCTATAAAGATAAGGTACGATACCAGATTAAGAGCCGTATGAGAGCAGTATCAGAGTGTGGGGCCATTGTATATGGAGTGCAAAGTCCCATGGATTGGTGAGCATGGAGTGTCCTGAATGAGCACATTTCAGTACAGCGAGCACTGAGCACTGAGTCCTGGGACATCCCTTACACTTTACCTGCAAGCGGAGGTGAAATTCATGCCACCCTGCGCTTATTAATGGCTACGCTTTCTCAGATAGGTCACCGTCACACTATGTGTCCTAAACATTTGTTTTAAGGTCTTAAACGTCAAATTCAAGACGGGGAATTTGTAACTAGCAGTACATGACACTGACATGACAAGCTCAGATACACCCTGAATTGATTTACACGGCGTTACGGAGCACATTGGTATCACTATTAATGATTAAAAATAAAACCCGAGAAATAGAAATATGCACTGATATGACCATGGTTAAGACGTTCGCATAAAACACCTGAAACACATTATTTTTCTAAACCGCTTAATCCTAATTAGGGTCACAGGCAGGCTGGCGCCCATCTCAGCCGACTCTGGGCGAGGGCGGGGTACACCCTGTACAGCTCGCCAGGCAATTGCAGAGCCAACACTCACACCTAAAGGAGATTTGGAACAGCCAATCAGTGTGCTACTGTGCATGTTTTTGGACTGTGGGAGGAAACTGGAGTACCCAGAGGAAACCCACACAAGCATGGGGAGAACATGCAAACTCCACAGAGAGACGCCCAGGCTGGGAATCAAACCCAGGCCTTTTTGCTGTGAGGCAGATGTGCTAACCACTACACCTGAAACTGTTTATTTATATATATATGAATATACACTCTCACACACACACATATACACTCATACACACACACACATATACACACATATAACATCATTCTGATTTGCCTATATTCCCACTTCTGATGAGACTGAAAAGCACCACCCAGGATGGCCTCCAAGATGGCCACCTATTGCCATAAACTAGCACTTAAACTTGTATACTGTTCTACTGAAAGAGCACTGGTGCTCTTACAATACACTTATAAATCAAATTCTTCAGATATACCCGTGACTGCCAAGCAAAAGCCTAAAGTGAAGTTTTAACATCCCATGAGGCGTCTGTTCAGAAGACGAGCGCACTCAAGGCTAATCATGGTAGCTCCTCTTCTTGGCAGAGACTTGACATACACCAGCATGGAATCTGATGCATCGCAGATATCGCAAGTGAAAAAACTTCATGGCTAAACTTCTTGTCAGGGTCAATTTTGGTGAACTCTGGAAGAGACTGTGATGATCTCCTGTGTATCCAAAAATCAAAAATAAAGTAAATAAATAAATAAATGGAAGTGCTAATTCTAGCGTTGAACAAGCATGACATTTTATATAATACTTTCCAGCCGGACTATAAATAATTCCCTATAAGGAGGTGGAGGCATGCAGTCAGTCAAGAGGAAGGATTAGATAAAAATAAGTAAATAAATCTGTGTTTTTAGAAAAACTGGCTGTAAATTTATTTTGCCTGGGTTTTTTTTTTTTTGGAAAATAACTCTTTGGAGATGAGCTTGAGCTTAGTGCCATCTGTGACCATGACAAAGTTTTCTGATTTAAAAAAAATGTGTTTTATTCTAATAAAAAACATCACCAACACAAGGACGGCAACAATACTTAGCAGTGACATCGAAACATCAACCGAACTGTGGACAGAACGGACAGAAAAGGACTCCATATTACCGTCATTTTGAATAATTGAACTGGTAAATCTATATTCTTTCATCTCCTGTCTTAATATCTTCATTGTATGGCCTGGCATGAACAACCCACGTCTAAAGGTCTCATACCCAGTGGTTCCTGGATGATTTTATTCAGGTCTGATACGTGACAAAAATAATAATCTCCAAGTCTTATAGTTTTCACCTATCAGGCAAAAGTAAACGGGATCTCTCCAGATCCTCCTCCTTCTCCTCCTCCAGGTGAGGAACCCTGGCCTGCAGGAGTACTGATGTGATGGGACTGTAGAGCTGCAGGATGGTGCTGAGCTGCAGGATGTGGTTCAATGCCAACACTCAACCAATGCATCCGATTCAGGGTTGATCCTAATAAGTATCAGGTGTTTCCTCTGGGGTCTCGATGCACAGACACGTGCCACCGATGCGAGATTAGTAAGAGATTATCAGCATCATCATCTTCATGCCTGGATACTGGAGGATGGTGGATGGAGATGGGAATGTGGCTGACACCTGCACCTCTGTGTCACGGTGAGGATATGCGTGAGGTGTTAAACAAATCATAAAATGGTTCAGGTACATCCATGGACTGACAGAGAGCGAGAGAGCGAGCGAGAGAGAGAGAGAGAGAGAGAGAGAGAGAGAGAGAGAGGATGCGCGGCGCATCGTCGTGATTGAAATCGGAAATGAGTGACGGCGCACGGGGGAAAACGAGCGTGCGTTGGTGCAGTATTTTTTTTTGCTTGTTTGTTTGTTTTGTTATTGTTGTTGCAAGAATTCACTTCCATCCAATTTCCATCCAGCGCAATTTCTCACGATCCGCATTGACTGACATCCCAGCGTGTGAAGGCTGAGATGGACACATGGCTGCTCGTCGGCTTTAGAAAAGAAATCCAGGCTCTTACCTTCTCACTGTGCACTATCCGCGATGCGTCCGTTCCACGATGCACGAGATGTTTCCATTCCTGCCCCGGGGGCAGATTTGATCCTAAATGGAGGCCGTGTTGAGGGGTTCACGCGCTCCGTCCTGCGCGCTTTCCACCGGTAGGAGCTGCTCCGATGCGTGACGTAGGCGTTCCAAGAAGATGCTCGTTATGGAAGGCCATAAGAGACAAAACTCATCATGGAAGATGTGAAGCACAAAACAGCGTCCCAAAAAGAAAGAGCAGAGAGAAAGAAAAGAGACAAAATTAAGCCACAGGAGCACGGCTGCCTCACAGCAAGAAGGTCTTGGGTTCGAAGCCCGACTTTGAGTGCTTGTCTGGATTTTCAGTGAGCACATTAGTCTAACCTGCTGTTCCAAATTGCCCCTAGGTTTGAGTGTGAATAGTTTTGTGTGTGTGTGTTTTGGCCCTGTGATGGCCTGGTGAACTGTTCACCTTCGCCCTTGGCTTAGATAGGCTCCAGCCTCTCCACAACCCAAGGCTTAATCTGTTCGGCAAATGACTAAGATAACTTACGTTTCACATTATGTCTTTTAGAAGTGTTTTGAAAGTTATTGAACATTACCAATGAAACAATGATTGAAATCTGAGATTTATTTATCTTTATAACTCTTCATTAATATATTTCCCAAACTGCTTATTCCTACTAGTGTCGCCAGCCTGTCTTAGCCAACACTTGGCAAAGGCAGTACACACCCTGAACAGCTTACTAGTCAATTGCAGGGCCAACACACACACACACACACACACACACACACACACACACACACACACACACACACACGCACGCACGCCTAGTGGCAATTCAGGAACAGATAATTAGCCTAACGTGCATGCTTTTGCCCCAGTGCAGCTAATTGGGTTACCAAATGCCGGCCATGTGTCTCACTGTCTATGGTGTGAGGCATGTAAAAGAACCATTGCTGATGTTCGTCAAGAGTAGGCTGCATAGCCGTCAGCGTGTTTCTGCCCTGCGATGGCATGGCTAGCTGTCTAGGGTGTAATCTGCCCTCGCCCAGAGTTGGCTGAGATGGGCTCTAGCCTACCCGTGACCCTAATTAAGAATAAGCGGTTTGGAAAATGAATGATGAATGAATGCATGGACTGTGGGAAGAAACCAGAATGCCCAAAGGAAACCTATTCAAGCACAGCAAGAACATGCGTACTCCACATAGAAACGCTCTCATCGAGCCAGGAACTCAAACCCAGGACCTTCTTGCCATAAGGTGAATGCGCTAATCACTACGCCATCATGCCACCAATTAATATTTCACCAATATTTAAATTTATTAATAAATTGCCAGGGCTGTCTTTGAACTTACCTCAATTTGTTGATGACCCGTAAAGCGCGCTGAGCTCCAGTTCGAGTCAGGAAATGAGCCGTAGAAAGTAGATGTATTATTTTAGATGCACCATCTTATTCTCTTTTCTCTCTCTCTTTTTCTTCCTAAATTACCGGTACTCTCAGCTCAAGCCTTGTAGAAAAGCTTTCTCCATCTTCTTTCACATACATGAGCTCACAGCAACACATAACTGGCACCCATCATAATGATTGACAGGGAAAAGAGAGAGTATGCCCCTCCAAGCCACAAAGTAGTCTTGGGATTCCAGGGCCACATGTGAACATTCGGTACTCTAACATATTGTTTGTATGTTGTTGTATGTGTATGGCTTTCCTTTCAACCAGATGTTTGGGAATTGGCATCATCTTAGCATGAGCTAACAAACCTAAATTTTGGTCAGCCTGCAGTTCACAAAACTAGTTAATTTAGACTCCTTGTGCTAAAATACTATTCATAAATAACCTGCAATGTGATTCTACAACATGCTTTTACGTCGTGTGCTCCATTTGCCCTTGCTCCACACCACTATTTTAAATTTTTTTCAGATGAGAATGGGAACGTGCTAACCACTAGCCACGACGATGCCCTAATTGTATAATTTCTTTGTTTAATCTCATTCAGAGTTTATTATGTTAATGAGCATGTTAGTGGGCGTGTTACTGAGCATCACCTGTAATCCCATTGGCTGGTTCATGCACAAGATGCTCTTCTTTCTTCACACACTCAGGAAAAGATGCCAGTGCAGCCTGGTTTCCATGCACATGCACATTTTATTCCTCTAGCGATAATCAACATTGAATGTAAACATTATTTAATGAGACAAAAACAAATAACAAAAACCCAAATCAATGTTATGGAGTTGAAACGCTGCACGTCTACTGCACCTGAATCTAATACTTACTGTTTTTTTTATTTACCATAACATCGATAAAACAATACAGCAACACATTCACGAAGGCATGTCAAGCTCCCCGAAAACACCCTTTAGAAAGCTCTGGATACAAACGGGTTACATCTTGTGGAGGCGTCGTGACGGGGACGAGGTCTTGGCATACAATTGCAGAGATGTGGTGGATAAACGCCCCCGTCTTTCTGTGGCCGCAGCTTGGCAATGTGATGAGGAGTTAACGGGTTTTCAGATTAACAATAAAAAAAACGAAGAAAGAAATATCTTGGCATTGTGAGCGAAATGTAACAGAAAAATGTAATGTTGTGTTTTGGGCCAAAGCCGCGCCAGAAACGAGGAAACGAGGAAACCGGGCAGGCCTCAGGTTGTGTTGCGAGTTTCATGTGATTCATATTCAGGTTTCTACAAATAGAACTTCAATTTCATTTTATGGATCACAAGCACCATTAGATATGAAAAGCGTGACACAAAAGAGTTTAAAACAGAACGACGACTGAAAGAAAATTGCATAAATAGGGCTAGGAACGGAAGAAGGAGGACGATGAGCTCAGAACTTGGAGACTCGGCCCGTGGGAAAGCTTCGTTGTTGCTTCTACGATTTTTTTTTATTCCAATTCCTCCTCCGGGGTGACGGTGCTCACCTGCTCTGACGTCACACCTGAAACACAGGAATAATTATTAGAGGCACGGTGATACCATGCGCAATCCTGGAACCTGCTTGGTCAGAAAATATTTATTGGCAGCGGGAGTTGAATTTCAGAGATTTACAATTTAGTCGTGCTTGTTTCCATAGCAGCATCTTGTTTAATAGTGAAACATCCCTGTTACAATAAACAGATGATTAAATAACCTTCAGAGCATTGTTTATATGCAATGTTTATTTTTCTTTGACACAATTGGTGCAGTGGTTACCATGCCCGCCTCACAGCAAGGAGGTCTCGGGTTCGATTTCAGGGATTGGGGTGTTTCTGTGTGACGTTTGCATGTTCTCTCTATGCTTGAGTGGGTTTCCTCCAGGGACTCCGGCTTCTTTCGACAGTCCAAAAACGAGCACAGTAGGCTAATTGGCTGTTCCAAATCGCCCCTAGGTGCAAGTGTGAAACTGAATGGGTGTGTACGTGTTGGGACTACGATGGCCTGGCCAGCTGTCCGAAATATACCCCGCTCTCGCCCAGAGTTGGCTGAGATGGGCGTCAGCCTCCCTGTAACCCTGATTAGGATTAAGCAATGGCAATAATTCTTCACTGTCATCAGAAAAGAACTTATCCATTTGAAGAAGGAGGAGAAAAGCTCACACACTTTGACACACTTTAAAGATAGGAGAGTAGTGTGTGTGTGTGTGTGTGTGTGTGTGTGAGAGAGAGATCAGGAGTTGTCTGTAAACCAGTGTTTATTCTGAGTAAGCACATCACTCTCAGTCGTGTTCTATTTTCACTCCTGAAGGTTTTTTAATGTTACTGTCTGATCCGCCTCCGCCGTTCACAGGGAACACGCGGCAGGTCTGACCGGAGAGCTCGCAGGGGAAAACGCTTGCTGTGACGCGACTGATGAGCGGCTGGCTGCACGTCCACACACTTCAGAGGATCACCTGAAATAAACCCTGTTTCTGCATGAAAACCCCCACGTTTATGCCATACTGGCTCAGAGGGTTCTGCACGATGTTTACTGTGAGAGGGGCGGAGTAACAGAGTCTAAACGACTGATTTCTTTTATCTTATTATCTAGAATATTGGGTACATACTGATTAAATCATCAGCTGAATACTAGGTTAATGTTGCCTATAAATATATAGTAAATAGTGGGAAAATGCTGACAAAATATTAGGTACATATATATATATATAAATCATATAATTCCATGCAAAATATTATTTAAAATACCGGTAAAGGAAATTTCGGATAAACAGTAATTAAATATCAATTCAAAATTGAAAGGAACTACTGATTAAATACTGAGTAGAAATTGGGTCAATGTTATTTAAACGTTGTGAAAACGCTGTGTAAATAATGTGTACATAAAAGTCTTACTCGAGGTGTCATCGTCAGGAGATTTCTTCTCCTCCTCCATGTACCCAAAGCTCAACAGCCTGGACATGTCCACTGGAGCGACTGCTTTCTTATCATGTGACCTGGAGAGGAAAAATCAAATGACACCACTGACTTAATATTTCGTATACATACCGTACACAGTACTCCCCTCCCCATGGAGGAACAGGGACATGCTCGTTGAGGAACATACATTCGTTTGAACTTGTTGGCCTCCTCGATGTCCTTCTGATTCAGGGAGAGTTTCTGCATATCCTGAGTGGCCTGGCCGACCGGTGACTTCTACACCAGGCAGAGAGAGGGAGGGGAAAAAACCAAAACATTATCACTCCATCATCCAACTTTCCTCTATAAGGAGACTGTGATAGAGTGTGATGGAGGTGAAAGGGTTAACATGCCAAAATAAATCCAAAACAGCAACGAAATTCAGCAGCACGAGTGAAAACAGAAGAGAAGAGGAGGATCTTCTTAATGAGGGATGATTATTAACACATTCACGCTAATGATGAACTCAATAGAATTGCCACCTCCACTGATTCTCTCTCTATACCACACTGACGCACTTCAGGGGTTAATCTAAAACAGCAAAGGAAAAAAAACACTGCAAGCATCCTGCCAAAACATTTCACCTAAAAACGAGTATCATACACAGATTGAGGTGCTGCCTAACAGCCGAGCTCCCTTATGATTCTCCCTTTTGGACGGGTTTTTGGTGGGAACTCTCCAACCCCATCCACATACTATCCTCCATATATCAGAATCAATTCATTTTATTAGCTTGTTTATAGACAGGAATAAAAATGAGGAAACCAAATACACAATCTTAGTCTCGACTGTAAAGTCCACCATTTAGAAACCGTAGCATTTTAATAACACAACAATAATATTACTTCTTTTTATTTCACGTCATCAATGATAATATCACATCACGTGACCTGCATATTATACACCTTGTGTACTCTAACATCATCTAACGTTTTTCCTTTTTGCTGAATAGAGATTCTTTAATCATTAAAAAACACTCCTTTTGTAAGCTGCTTAATCTTTATTACAGTCACGTGAAGGCTCGCGCCCATCTTATCCGGCTCCGGGGGAGGGTGGGGTGCACCCTGGACAGCTCGCCAGACCATTGCAGAGCCAACACATACACAGCCATTCATACTCACTCGTACAACTAGTGGTGATTTAAAACAGCCAATCAGCCTACTGTGCATGTTTTAGGTCTGTCAGAGGGAACCGGAATCCCCAGAGGAAACCCACACAAGCACGGGGAGCACATGCTGTGAGACAGACGTGCTAACCAGTGCACCACCCCATTAAAAATTCTTCACATTTTATTCTGGTTATTTGTATTTAGCTCCTTGTCTGTTTTTAAATCAATATTTTCCTTTCTTATCACACACACGCAACACACTCCAGAAAGCACGTACGCATTTCGTAGAGAAAAATTTATAAAATTGAAGAAGACGAGTAAACAGAGCATCAGAATGCTATTAGAAACAAACTATTTTGAAGTATTTGAATTAGTTTTAGTGTCACTGCTACCTGATCATAATAACAACATTCTGAAAAATTACACTGGCGGAACGGATGCTGTAGGTTTTTGTTGAAATTCCGAAAAGCAACTCAAGGGTTAGAAGCTTTTTCCGTATCAATGCAAGTTACTCAAACAGATCACCTGGTATCTCTAAAAATTAGCTTTAAAAGGATATATTTAAACAGAAACACTGCATGGCCAACTTTATTTACAAGATTAAACTCTTTCACAAAAAAATAAAAAATAAGAATAAATCACAGAATATAAACAGAGTATAGGTAATAAACATAAAACAAACAAACAAAAACACAAATCTGCTGAAACCTCAGCTACTTGACCTGGCGAGCAGATCGGAACGGATCAGTGCCTTCTCTAAGGAAAACACAAAATAATCAAATCAAATCAAATCATAAAAATAAAAACTAGACCACAGCGCTTCAGATCCTCCTGTCGGCAGGACCATCTGACAAGTCCGATATATAAAAGGTGTACTTGAAAGAAGTTCAAGGTGACCCACATACAGTCCCATCCTATTTGCCCCTGACGAGGAACCATACACCAAATACGGTGATCTTACCTCATTTCCTTCCAAAGTTACCGCACTAACAACTAGTATGGACGGACGGGCAGACAATAGTGGTGGTAGGAAATAATCCTTTTCACTAAATCGTTAAAAAGGGAAAAAAAAATCTTTTATCATTCAGTTATGGGTGGTGGGTGGGGCTAAACAGAAAAAAGGGGGGAAAAAGAGAAAAATTAGTGATATTAGTAAAGGCTCCGCCCCTAACTAAATGCTATTAAATGAAAGAGGAACAAAAGAAGGGCTTTTTCCAGTCTAATGCAGATGAGATGCAGTGGCATGGTGGAACACTGATGCGGCGCTTTGTTTCACCTTGTCTTTGCCAACGCCAGAGTCATTGTTCCATGCTGTACAATCATCAGTCCCAAACGGGGCCACCAGCTTCCGCGTGGACGCTTTATCCTGGCTGAAAGCATAAAATCACTCTTTATAAACCAGAACAGGAACCAGATTGTTTCAGAGGATCTCATAAATCTGCGGCGTGACTTTAAACGGATAAACCCGTCAAATAACTCTGCGAGGTTGTTTCCAGACTGTGTTGGGGTTCTAATAATGCACTCAGTCACTCAATCAAGCCGCTTAATCCTACTGGGGTCGCTTGGAGGCTGGTGTCTCTCAGCCGACAGCTCACAACGCCATCGCAGGGAAACACACACACACACACACACACACACATTCTCAGACCTAGGGGCAATGTGAAACAGCCAATCAGCCTACTGGGCATGTTTTAGGGACTGTTTGAGGAAACCGGAGTACCCGGAGGAAACTCAAGCAACCACGGGGAGAACATACAAACTCCATATAGAAACACCCGAGTCAGGACTCGAACCCGAGATCTCCTTGCTGTAGTTGCAACTTAAAAAAATCATTCATCATGAAAAAAAAAATTCATCATGAAAAAAAGAGCGCGGTGAGAATTTCGTGGCAGGAGGGAAACACACTGATACGCAGGACAGAACACTGAGCACTCAACAACTCTCATATTCAGATCTCACCTGTGAACATCAGCTTGGGGTGGTTCGGGTTCGATGCTGGCTTCCTCAGGGTCATGGGACAACAAACCTGGAAAAAAAAAAAAAGAGAGTCGACATTTCAGGGATCATTAATGAAAAATAATCTACTCCACTAGACTAGTTATTAAGGTGATTCTGGACCAGTTAGGACTAGTAAGAGTGTTGCCATGGTCACAGTGTGTGCATTACACTGAGAAGTGTGTGAAGAGCAAAATAAAAAAAACAGAGCATTCACCCTTGTGGCCTCCTTGCTTTGCAAGTTTCACATAGTCTGAGTCAGTGGCCTGAATTCCGACTCGCCTGCCCTTGCTCTTCTCCACCGGTGCCGTGTCAGCACTCTGGGACAGACCGGGAATCTGCGATGCGGGGCCGCTGGCACCATTCGAATTGGGGATGGAGGCTTTCATTCCTGCAACAAAGATACGATCATATTTTAATAAACAGAGAGACAACACACACACACACACACACACACACACACACACAAATGCAGGAATCCCAGAGTCATGGAGCAGGTAGGGTTCCACCTGCCTGCAGGGGGACTTACCAGGTTTAGTGCGGCGGTAGTTACGCTCCGTAGACATGCCTGATGGTTTGGGTCAGTGCAGATATTGCTGCAAAGGAGAAAGGAGCCAAGGTTGTAAAAATAGCATCAATAAAGAAAGTACAGTGAAAGAAACACGCCTGCTGCTGAAACAGAAGTTGCAGTAAGAGCAGCAGCAGTAGAAGATGTAATAACAGCAGTATTATTTGTAGCTGTTATTGCAGTATGTTATAGCAGTAGTAGTAACAGCATTATATAGACATTTTAGCAATAACAGCATAATTAACCGTTGTAATAACAAAAGTACTAGTAGGTGGAATAACAGTAATGGTAATAATAATAGAAATATTAATAGTAATACAAATAATAGTATGAGAGAGCAAAGAAGACAGTACATTTTAGGATAAGGAAGAGGAGACATCACTAGTAGTCATATTAGTAATAGTGGTATTAAAAGTGGTATTAAAATTGTTAGCAGTACTAACAATGAGAGTATTACAGGTTATACGAAATGTCATAACAATAATAGCAATAAGAGCTTCAGTGATCGCAACATCAGCAGTAGTACCAGTAATAATAGTAATAACAGTAGTCATTTTATATTAATAAAGAAAAGTAATACAGTAATAATTATTACGGTATTAATTACTGCAATAATAGTAGCAAAAAATGACAGGAGTCATTGCACAGTACTAACAAAAGGACCAGCAAATATCAGTGGTAGTAATGGTAACAGCAGTAATAGCAATAGGAATAGTAATAACAGTAGTAATTGTGTAGTAATAACAAAAGTAAAAGCTGTACTTCTATGGTAATAAAAGAATTAATCATAACAATAGTAGCAACTGTAATAACAGTAATAATAAGAGTAAAAGCAATAGTCAGAGGAGTAATAACTATCAATTGTATAGCAATAACAAAAGCACCAGTAAATATCAGTAGTAGTAATAATAACATCAGTATTAGTAGTGACAAATAGTAATAAACATAATAATAGTAATAAGAGTGTGTAGTGATAAAATTAGCAGTTGCAATAACAGTGGGAGTAATAGGAATAGCAGTAATGATAGTAAAGACGGTAGCAGTACTAGCAATCATCGAAATAACAGTAGTAACTGTGTAGTCATAACGAAAATAGCAGCCACATTAACATTAGTATTAATAGTAACAGCAGTCATGATAGTAATGATATCAGTAATAGTGGTAATAACAATGATAATTACAAAAGAAGCAGCTGAATAAGAGTAGTAGTAATAGTAACAGCAGTAATAGCAGCATTTATAGTAATAACAGTAGTAACTGTGTAGTAATAACAAAAGTAGCAGCCACATTAACATTAGTGGTAATAGTAACAGCAGTGATAGCAGTAATAGTGATAATGACATTAGTAATTGCACAGTAATAACAAAAGTAGCAGCCGCAATATCAGTAGTAGTAACAGTAACAATAATGGTAGCAGTAACGGCAGTAATAAGAGACATAATAGTAACAGAAAAAAAATAGTGATTGTAACGTGGTATTAATTGAATACTTTAATAGCATTGGAAGTAAATGTAAAAAATAATATCAGTAATAAGCTATAGCGATAGTAACAGTAGTACAGAAGTAATTAAAGTAGCAGTAGCACTAACAGTAGCAGTTATAGTTAATAATATTATTATTAATGACACTGGCAGCAGTGATAGTAGGAATAATATATGTAATGGTACTATAAGACGCAATAGTAATAATAATAAGCTTTATTTATTTATTGGTACACCAACGGGAAACAAAGTCCCATTTACATGGTCAAACTATTCACACCCAAGGGATGATTTGGAACAGCCAATTAACCTACGGTGCATGTTTTTGGACGGTGGGAGGAAACCGGAGTACCTGGAGGAAACCCACGCAAGCACGTGGAGAACATGCAAACTCCACACAGAAACGCCCAGGCTGAGAATCGAACCCAGGCCTTCTTGCTGTGAGGTGAACGTGCTAACCACTACACCACCGCGCCGCCTTAAGCTATAGTGGTAGCGGTGAGAGTAGTTATAATATATGTAATAGTAAAAAGATTTCTATTTATACTCAAAAGTTAAAAGAGGTTCTACACTTTTTTCTTCACTCCAGTGAGCATCCTCTTCTCTTTTCTCTTATCTCACTTCCAGGTAAGTAATAAATTCCTGGTGAGCTCCAAGCACCGGTACAGCCCACATATTATATAACATACTAATTATCAGATCAAAACAACCAGTGTGTATTCAGACCAAGTGTGGGTGTAGTACACAAGAGATTTCTTCCTGTCCCATATGAATCGATCAGAGTTACAACAGTCTCAGTCAACAAAACGCATCCCGAAACCTAATCTCATCCAAATACTACTACAGACAGACAGACAAATCCATGTACATGTGGCTCTTTATACTAAATCAACTGAAAATGCACCAGGGGAGCTGAGCCTGGAAGTAATTTTATTATAAGACTAATTTAATTAATTATTTGTATATTGATTTTACATGGTGATTTACTGCAATTGTGTGCTTAAATTGCACATAATTTGCAAAATATAATTTTAAATGTATAAAAATATATCTAGTATTCTGACATACTTCAGTTTACCTATTAAAATGAAGGACATATAAGGATTTTAAAAAATAAATACATATAAATATGTGCTCTATGGTATTAAATGGCTGCTAGTCGTAGCTACAGCTAATTAACATTAGCTAACAAATCATTCACACGCACGAACCGTCTTTACTCCCTCGAGTGTTTACCTTCCTAACACGATAAAATATAATTAAAATCAAGTATATATTTATACATAGGCGCATTATTCAGTTAATCAGTTCAGCTAGCAAGGCTAATTAGCTTCCGTGCTACAGGGCGAGGCATCTCGGTCGCCTGGTAACAAAAAGCAGCATCACGCAGCTAGCAGAATAGCATCACACACTCAACAAGAGGTTTGAGCAGTATTAGAAAAGAAAACAGGGGAAAACGCTGATTTTACAGAAGATAAGGATGTAATAAGCTGTAAAATACAACCGTTATCCGTGTACAGCTCATATATTGTCTGAAATGCGCTTACGTTGTGGAACCGGTTATAGAGCAGACAGTTAGCGTCTCCTTCTGCCGAAGTCTCCGCTCTGCGCTTCGTCGCCGCATCACATTGCAGCGCTGCTGTACATGGAATGCACCGGCGCCTCCAAGTGGCCGAGAAGCGACACTACAATCACCTCATACTGCCATGTTGCAGGTTTTGCCTGTGAATAATTTCTCCCTCTGGGTACTACTACCACTTTTCTTTCGGCTTCTCCCATCAGGGGTCGCCACAGCGAATCATCCCATCCATCCCTATCCTGCACATCCTCTTGTCTCACACCAACTAACTTCATATCCTCTCTCAGTGCAACCATGTACCTTCTCTTTGGTTCCTCTAGGCCTCTTGCCTGGCAGTTCCAACCTCAGCATCTTTCTACC
>JAQNCB010000022.1:1064990-1077353 GCA_030068295.1 Euristhmus nudiceps | reverse complement strand
GACAGTGAGAGCGCCACCGCCAACTAGTGTAGTGGAGGTGCAATTACACTTAATTCTAGTACAGTATGGCAAAAAAAGCATGTTCCCCAGCGTCACACGCGCCCACCCTGGCATCATGCCCCACTATTTGAGAAGCACTGGGCTAAAGTGACATGTACCTACCATATTTGCTGTAATAACTGCACCTGTAAACATTTATAGACTAGTTTTCTGACTGTAAATC
This sequence comes from Euristhmus nudiceps, assembly GCA_030068295.1. Classification (NCBI taxonomy): domain Eukaryota; kingdom Metazoa; phylum Chordata; class Actinopteri; order Siluriformes; family Plotosidae; genus Euristhmus; species Euristhmus nudiceps. The sequence continues at coordinate 1,077,130 of JAQNCB010000022.1, read as the reverse complement.
TCATTTTGATGTTTTTTTTCTCACTAAGATCATCAGATGTCAATAAAGTATCCAGATTCGGTGGGATCTTTAACAAGTCGTATGTTTTGTAATATTCATGTAAATAATAATTATTTTTTACTGACCATATCAGCACAAAATTTCTCAGCTGCTGGTGGCCAAGGCAAGAAATTCAATGAGTTCTCAGACATCAGGGAATTAAGGGAATTGGAAGAGCATTTGTAGCTGATAATGACTCAACAGTCAGTCACTGTCTCAGCCTCAACTCTCACCACCAAATACCAGCCTTCTGTTAAAAACTCAATTAAACCATGTTAATACCCGTATTCCCTGGATATAACTGGCTCTGCAGGTCTGAGTTTGGCCAATTACAGTGCTAATCTGACCATAGGTAATAAAGTTTGGCTCTTTCCCCATACATATAAATGAAGGAATGATCCCTGGCTATAAAGACGAAGACAGTGAGATGAGGTTGAGGGAGAGCTATGAGAGGATGAGGCTCAATGTCCGGTGATCGTTTCTCCTTGGCGCAATGATGCAATGAGAAAGTAAGCGGCCCTGCTTCTATTTTTAAAATGAACTACTGCTCAGTCTGCTCATTTTGTAGGCCTCTTGTAGTCAGATTGAACTATTTATACACATTAAGTTGATCAATGTCCTGTAATAACACATCCCAGCATGCTTTATTCCTCTTATACCACAGTGACGGGAGAAAAATTACTTTTTAAAACTAGAGGGCAACCATAGCGTGTGAGGTACACTAATGGATTATAACCTGGCATTGTTATAATGAAATGTCTCCCCCTAGTGGCTGTATGATAAAGATTCATACATTCATTCACCGAACCTCATTTGCTTAATCTTACTAGGGTTTCAGAGAGGCTGGAGTCATCCTTAGCCGACTCTGGACAAAGGCAATGTATATCCTGACAAGCTCACCAGTCCATTACAGGGCCAGTAATCACAACCATTAACACTCACAACTAGGAGCAATTTGGAAAAGCCAATTAGCTTAATGTGCATGTTTTTGGACTGTAGGAGGAAACCAGGGTACCTGGAAGAAACCCACGCAAGAACGGAAGAACATGTAAACTCCACTCAGATACACCCTCGACGAGCCCCGAACTCAAACCCAGAACCTTCTTATTGCGTGGCAGACATGCTAATCAGTACGGAACCATGCCGCCACAGCAACTATGATAAACAAATATAATGTGAAATAAATTGTAAATTAAAGAAGAGGATGTAAAGTAGAAAACAGGCAGAGAGATTGTGTGTGTGTGTGTGTGTGTGTGTGTGTGTGTGTGTGTGTGTGTGTGTTACTATAACGTGAGGGAGAGATATGTAATAAGAATTAAACCCTTTAGTGAACCACCATTAAACAGAATAATATGGATGCTATTAGTGTCATTATTATTGTTATTATTATTATTATTGTTATTATTATTATTATTATTATTATTATTTTTATTATTATTAGAATTGTGGGCATATTTCATCGGGGTCCTGGTGTCCCCTGCTGACTACATCTAATTCTAATTAAGACTAATTAAAGGCTGGTTCATGAGAAAGCCTGTGATAGCTATACAAACATCCCAGATGGCTGCAGCTCGCATGATAATGACCTCCATCCTGTCTTAAATTAAGACCTGCTCCTGAGCAATTAGGAGCACCTGACACACCAGTGCCCTCTGCAAGTGTGTGTGCATGTGTGTATGTGTGTGTTCAAACAGAAAGGAATGGGATTGAGATTTGTATTCAACCTTCCATTATTCCTCACATGGGAACCCCTAATGACCCCGCCTGTACAGAATCCTCTCTGTCTGATGGATAACGTCTCAATTCTTAGCCATCTAAAGCCACCTACTTGAACCTTACTCTGTTTTAATATTTCCACGCGTGAATGATGGATAAACATGACTAAACCAAGGTTTATGATATTTTATGGTTGCAGAACTAAAGGAAAATTCAAAGATTAATTCAGTAAATAAAATAATGGCTTCCTGCGTTACCAAAAATGCCATGCTGATGTCACTTCCTGTATATCTAAAGAGAGAGAGATAATGGCGCTTTAGTCTGCTCTAGATTCTGTCTGCCTCCCCTTTTCGTCTGTACTGTTTGCAGCTGGATGTTGGTGCGTACAACTATAGCTGCAATGCATTGTGGGACTTTGACATCACCAACATCTACACTGGATCTCTCGTACCCCACAATGCCACCACTTTATACCACAAAAATGAGAGTGAGAAGGAAAGTAACAAGCTCGGAGCGAAGAAAACTTTAGCAATCAATAACATTTGTGCATTTTTCTTTTTCACAGCAATAATGATAAGACTCCACTAATCCACAACTTCACTCCACGTTCCACCATCAGGTAGATATGGTGGTGTTGTGGTAAGTACCTCCGCCTCACAGCAAGAACCTCCTGGATTTGAGTTCCAGGCTCGGAGAGGGCGTTTCTGTGTGGAATTTGCATCTTTTCCCTGGTTTCCTCCGGGTACTCCGGTTTCCTCCCACAGTCCAAAGACAAACACATAAGGCTAAGTGGCTGTTCCAAATTGCCCCTATGTGTAGAATTGAGAACGAATGGTTATGTGTGTTACTTTGCAGTGGTCTAACGCGCTGTTCAGGGTGTACCCTGTGTCGGCTGAGATAGGCTCCAGCCTCCCTACAATCCTAGTAGAATTAAGCAGATCGTCAAATGAGTGAAAGTGAACGAGTGAGTGCATACAAATAAACACCGCACACACCCCACTGTGCTCTCGCATTAAAAACTCTCTACATGGTAAATCCTTTGACTTTCATTTTCTAAAGCTTTTCTCCCGCCATCAGCGCGCTGCTATTCCAGTCCTGCTGACGTCATCGTCATCGTCTCAGACCTGGCCTTGTTGACTCAGGCTACTTCCAGTGCAGACGTTATTATTCTCCTTCACCACTCCTTCTTCTCCGGAACGACTAAAGGCAGGATATTATCTCAGGATAATAATAATAATAATAATAATCATAATACTAATGATGATGATGATAAAGGTAAAAATAAATATGAACCTCACACTTAAAAGAAATACGACCTCTTACAATAGTGGCGCCGATTTCCACAGGCCTTTTCACAAGCCGTGAGTAAAACATTGTGACTATTAATAGCGGGAGTCGATGTTCGCACTCACACCTTCACTTCACATGGATTTAAATAAATAATGATAATAATGCTGCTTACAGAAATAGCACTAATAAGTTTCGTCTGCAAATTTTTATTTGGCTATCAATAAAAATGTAATCATAGGATTTTTTTTACTTACAAAATAATGTATTCCACAAAACTGACCAACCAAATCATTTGAAACCCTAAATTAAATACTTTTTCCCAACCCCATAATCTCTAAGCAGTGGTTAACGCGTCCGTCTGACAGCGAGAAGGTTCTGGGTTCAAATCCCAGGCTTGACAAGGGCGCTTACAGTATGAGTCGTGTTTGTACCCTCTCCCAATGCTTGTATGGGTTTCTTCTGAGTACTCTGGTTTCCTCCCACAGTCCAAAGGCATGCATATTAGGTTCGTTGGCTGTTCCAAGTTGCCCCTAGGTGCGAGTGTGAGTGTAAATGGTTGTGTTTATGTTGGCTCTGCAATGAACCAGTGCAATGAATAAGCTGTACCAGGAGAGCAGTTGGGGGTTAGGTGCCTTGCTCAAGGGCACTCTAGCCATGAAGGTGGAGGAAGGGAAGCTGGCACACATTTGTTCTGCTGGTTCGGGAATCATACCAGCAACCCTTCGATCCCAAGCACACTTCTCTAACCAATAGGCCACAGCCGCCCCATTTTGTAGGGAATGTTGCGTTTCAATTTGATTCATGTACTTAAAGGGAAATGAAACACAAACTTAATAAAGGTATGCATTAATAATTTATATCTGTATGTTTATGTATGAACCTTTTTTTTTTACTGAGAATAAAAAAACAGCAAAAACTCCACATGGGGGGGCACTGTAATGCAAAATGTAGTGAAAAAAAAAATCACATGATCATCTCATGTCTCCCTCAACAATACGGAACTAATTTACATATGAATACATGGCGTGGTATTCTTTCTTTTAGATGGCTGAGCAGACCCTTTTTTTAATGTACATGAGGAATCACATGGAGTTCACTGGTTTATATCTGATCCTCTTTCTGTATTCTGTTATTTTAGCCTTATTTAAACAACTGTTGATGGAAGTACACATAGGTTCACGTGTACCAGGAGAGTACAGAAGGTTTCCCTTTGATTTCACTTGAAACTTCTGAGGTTAGCTTCAAATAAAATACAGCGAATCAGGCTCTTCCTCCACGCCGCGAGTCGACTCGTTCAGAAATGTTCTTGTTGTTGAATCATCTGTAATAATGTGGATGACACACTGATGTGTTTGGTTACACTGCTAATATATAAACACTTTACAAAGACTGAGAGCTCATCATGACCTCGTAAGTTCCTGGCTTATATATCAAGCACACAACATGCCTGATCGCTCTCCATGCACGTTCCAGCAAGAGGTCGGACATCAGGTTAGCTGGGCTGTAATGTATGACCTGATGTCCACAGATTTGATCCCCTCTGCACTTACACAATCCCTAATCCCTTCTTGACACTTGCAGGGGCTGGAGAACATATCTCCGTACGTCGGTCTGCTCTGTAACCCACTATTTCTGGAAATTAATGGCTCTCGGCGGTTGTTGGATCTGGAGCACAAAGACATGTCCAGAAAACTGGAAATTAGGAGTCGAGGACGTCGGAGCTGTCACTCAAAGCTCCTGATGACCTTTACTCAAGCTTCGGCTCTGCTGCTTTTAACAGCGGCACGAGAAACAGCTCTAATTGGGATCTAATCTATTTTTTTCCTGCCTCAGGTAGTGACGGGGCTGTCAGCGCCGCCGCCCGGGGACTGCACCTCACTCCAAGCTAACCTCATCCTCTCCTCCTGGAATATCACCACACCATTATGGAGAACTGATGAAGAACTTTTATTTAAAGGTTCTAGTGGGGAACTTTCTCATTCTGGAGGACAAGTGCTTTAGCTAAGAGCATCTTCTAAAAGAATACAAGTACAGATTTATGGCTCACTAATTAAAAGTGGGAGTCGTGAGTCAAAGTTAAAAAGTGTCCACTTTTTAGTCACTGTTACTATTAAGGATTACTGTGTTACAGAAATGTTCCAAACACTATTATTCCTTTTACATCAAAAAAGTTTAAAATAATGAAGTATTTAAAAAATAAATCTAACAATGAGATGAAAGAAGCCTCACCAGCCTTTTTTTCTTCTCCCTTTCAATGTTAATAAGGCAAAAACATAGGCTGATTACTCCGTAAATACGTAACAACTGTAGCTGCCGGAACAGGCCGTGACTTTTTAACATGCTGCAGTGCTGTGACCATCACTGTTTAAACAGATTTGAGAAAATAAATAAATAAACAAATGCCACAAAGAAAATTTAAATCCAACGGCAAAGAGGCTGAATGGTGGAACAAACAGTGGAGATCAGTGATTGGTTGGAAGGAGCCATGATTAAACAGTGATTGGTTGAATGGAGCCATGCTTAGACAGTGATTGTTTGCTAGTGATTCGTCGGGTGGACCCATAATTCTCAGTGATTGGTTGAATGGGACATAACTATTACTGATTGGTCAGACGGGAACATGGTTATCTGTGGTTATTGGTTGGATGGGACCAGAGTAATCATTTGGATGGCAGCACAGTTTATGATTGGTCGGATAGGCGCATAGTGATTAGTGATTTGTAGGATGGGAGCATGGTGTTCAGTGATTGGTCGATGGGAACATGGTGATCATTAATTGGCTGAAAGGGAGCATGGTGATCAGTGGTTGGTCGGATGGGACCATGGTGATCAGTGGTTGGTCAGATGGGACCATGGTGGACAGTGATTGGTCGACTGAGAGCATAGTTATTAGTGAGTGGTCAGATGGGAGAATGTTGATTAATAATCGGTCAGACAGGATTATATTTATCAATGATTAGCTGGAACAGACCATAATTTTTATTGATTTGTCATATGGGATCATGGTTGTTGCTGATTGGTCAGATGCGACCATGGTCATAAGTGCTTGGTCAGATGGGAGGATGATTATCAGTGATTGGTTGCATGGGACGATAATAATCAGCTAGTTCCTATAAATATCTCCACCGTGTGTATTTCAGAATAAATAATTTCTCATCACTGCGTGACAGAGAATGTGAGAAGTGAAAAAAAGAAAATCGCATTTCACCAACACAAAAAGGGTCCTTGAATGCGCCTTCAGTGCGGGACAGCGAGAAGATATTTTCTGAAAGAGAGAGCAAATTCCTTCCCTACCCACAATGCCATGTTTCATCGGGGGGAAATCCTCCTGCTGTCTCTCACTTGGGAATCAGCGTTGAGAAATCCTGAAACAAATACTGTGTTAGTAATAATTAGAAAACCTGTTATAATACATTCTTAACCCTAGAATGGTTACCCATACTTATGACATACTTATAACATACTTATACTCACGCTGCCAGACGTATGAGTAACACAACCACCTCAATTACACCGGGTGAACTCCACCCTGGTAACCGTTCTAGGGTTAAGGCATTAGACTCATTACCCTAAATAATCATAGTGAAACATTTATAGCAATGTTTATGATCCATGTATAAAGTGTTATCAAAAAGAATTTTGTTAGAATCACTGCATACATAACTCCCTGCTATATTACAGCGTTCTGTTCAGTCAGTGAGCAGTTCTCACAGAAAATTGTATGCATTATATAAAGGATTTCATGTTGTTATTGTTGTATGAAAACAAGATTTCATGAGTTAACCATTTATAATGCATAAAAGTGTAGTATATTTTTATACATAAATTATTACCATGTGCATGCCTTATGAACACTTTATATCATGAGATGATTTCATTAATCATTATAACAACAACAACAACAACAACAACATTGCTTCCCTGCTCTGTATTTTATTGGATCCTCAGTGGAAGCGCTCCGCTCTGCAGCAACAAAATTCATTTCCTGTTTGTAAACAGTTTAGAAGCAGCTTCCTGAGGAGGAAATGAAGACAGAGCAGGAAGTTGTGAAGCCATTTCTTTCTACAGGATCACTACAAGTGAGTAGGAAAAGAAAGCACGAAGCATAGAAAGGGGGTTGTGGAATTGAATCGTTGGTGATCTCAGGGAACTTGGTGGATTCCCCACATTTTCTCCTTAATTTCGTTGTATCCAATTCCCACCCACTGCGATGGCCTGGCGAGCTGTCCAGGGTGTACTTTGCCCTCGCCCAGAGTCAACTGAAATGGGCGCCAGCCTCTCCGTGACCGTAATTAGGATTAAGCGGTTCAGCAAATGAATGAATGAATTTCCACCCATCAGATATCGCCTTCCATATCACACGACCACCACCAAGCAGGGAGGGGGCGAAAGCATGCACACGCCCCCTCCGTGACATGCAGTGTTAGCCACCCGATTCTTTTCAAACTGCAGCGTATGCATGTTTTGGGGTGGTATAACACACTTTGGAGAAAATGCTATCCGCCCCCTCGTACACATGAGCTCCCAGATGCACATGATTGGCTGGTGATCGATGTGAGGGACAGGGAAGACAGCTTAACACAGCGTAACAGGACTTGATGCACCATTGTAGTACATCTTGATGAACTTGGGAACACAATTCCTTCAGGCTTGGTCTGGTAGAGAGGGGTGGGGTCATCTGAGAAGAGGCCACACCCATCAAGATATAATACACATCACTGGATAGCGGCAAGTGAAATCCTGTCACCTGTTTTTTTTAATGCTTCTTCCGATGTCAGGAATACGCAGAACCAAAGCTCGTCAGAGAGGAATCCTGGATTCTGTTTGGTCAGAAAAGGTGGTTAACATTCTATAACAGCATAACTGGATTAAGAGAAAAGTTATGTTAGGTTTATGGACGTTTATGGAGTCTCTAGTGTCAGCACTTTGTTTTTTTATGTTGTTTATAGTGATAGTGTAAGAACAGAAACTAATTTTCTTTTTGCGTGAAAATTCCACGATATTTGACATAACTCCAGTATTACTGGTGCCGAAATGGAATGAAACACTTCCCGTCTTATAATTAACAATACAGTGTCTTCCTGACCTCCAGCACATCTAGGCCTGGCCTCTCTGGCATCAGATCCAGCGAAGTCTCATACTGAGGTTATTATGGTTATTAGAATCAAGCAATCACATTGGATTGAGGTGGCTCGTCTTACGGCTGCTCAAACAAGGCTGAGGATTAGCGGCAGCTCTGCGGCTGCGCTGGGGGTTTGATTGCATTGCGCTTGGTGCTGAATCTGCCACCGTGGCCTTCTTCATCCCTCGGTGTGAAGCGGTCTGTCCGAGGGATTATTGGGGCTCCAGATGAAGGGACGCCTCATTACTGGGCCATGTATCTGAGCTGTATGATCACTATCAATCAGCAAAATTATGTTGTAATAGATTTCGATGGTGGATTTAAAGTCAATTAGATTACAAAAAAGAACTGAATATGTATATGTACGTGTGTGTTTGCATGTGTGTGTGTATGTGTGTGTGTGTGAGAGAGCAGAGCGAGAGAGAGAGAGAGAGAGAGAGAGAGACACACACCTGCTTCATCAAGCACAAATGAACAAATGTACTAAGGAAGCCACCATACTCCAAAATATGCAACCAGATATCTTTAATTGGCTCTGACTGTCTTTCATTCCAGCTTTATGTTTCTCAAGTGTTCCAGAGTGTGTGTGGTTTTTTTTTACCCACCTCTTTCAGACAGGAGCGGAGTGAAATTTCATCCGACCGTAACATACGATGGATGAAACAGTTATTTAATTGTTATTGTATTGTACACTACAGTGACAATGGAATAGCTCGTACGCGATGACCAGACATCCAAGCACAAAAAAGCCTATCTGATAAATAATAATAATAATAACAATAATAATGATATACAAAGAAATGAAAAAAGTTTCATATAAAAGGACTTTATAATTCGTCATTTACAGTGTTGTCCCGGTAGGAAACAAGGCATGTTCAATGTAATAGTGTTAATAAATGTTTACAGCTAGCATATCAAAGAGATTAGCGCAGTAGCTTATTACATGTATAACAACTTAAATAATAGGCATAATAATAATAATAATAATAATAATAATAATAACAATGACAATAATAATAATAATAATAATAATAATCACAAAAACAGTAACATGATTTTTGAGTCGTTAAATTATTATTTTTTTTTATTTCCTATTTTATGGAATTCAGGTATTCAGGTGGAAAAAATTAGTAAATCATTAATAAAAAATTCAGTGTAGCAATGCAAAATAATAATAATGATTATGACAATAATAATAATAATAATAGTGATAATAATCACAAGTAAATACTACAGGTTTGCACTATTAAAACAGAATTTGGTTCTTCAAGCGATTACGGGGTCCACGCACAAGAAAAGGATGAACTGTCATTTTCAAGCCTCCATGTTTTGATTGTTCCCTTAGAAATAAGTGATGTATAAACAGACGAGTGAAATGGCAGGAGTGCTTGAGAATCGGTATCAGTGCAGGTGTAAAACTGTACAGCGAGTGTAAACTTGAACAGGAAGAGCAGAAAGCCGTGCAGAAGGGTATCACAGTAGCTCGGCCCACGGCGTCTTGCACACGTTCAAACGCGCCATGCGAACGGTCCAAATGGCACAGCTACCAACACACACACACACACACACCCCCACAAAGCTATAATCAAGGCATTTGTTAGGACAGTAGGACTGCACTCATCACACACTGGTCATGCTAACCAGCAAGGAGCACGAATGGCACTGCAGGAATCACTGGGTGAAGGCAGGGTACATCCTGAACAGCTCTCCAGGGCCAACACACACACACACACACACACACACACACACACACACACACACACACACACACACACAAAAGCATTCACACTCACACCTAGGGGCAATTTGGAAAAGCCAAATAGCCTAAAGTGTAGGCCCTTGGACTGTTGGAGGAAACCGGAGTACCTGGAGGAAACCCATGCAAGCAAGGAGAGAACATGCAAACTTCACACAGAAACGCCCAGGTCTCAAACCCAGGACCTCCTTTCTTGCCTTTGCGTTAATATCAGATATGTTTGGGTTTTTCTTTTTCAGAATTAAAACTTTTGTTTGTTTCATAACATTTAAAACCAGACCTGAATGTAATAATTTTGATTGCTTGCACGGTGGCAGGTCGCGATTCGGTGTCTCTGGCACACGCTGAAGTAAATATTTTCTGAATTTGACGGGACGTTCATACTGACAACAAACATACCAGTTTTACAATTAAATAACGGCAAGGCAACCCCAGAACCGAACGATAATAAAAAATACTTTAAAAATATATATAAATCTTTGACTCTCGCCAGACGCCTGATTGGATCTGGACAAATCTCACAGTAATCACACTCCTCCACCGCTGCGGTCCACCGACACTGGCCCTCTGGAGTCCAACCCTTCCTCCGCCGTCTTCATCAGGATAGCCAATCGGCTGTCAGAGATCTGTCCCCTCTGTACGGCACTCATGAGCTAAGCCAATGAGAAAAGCAGATAGAATAAGACGTGCAGCTAGCAGAGGAACACGCCCATTCCTATCTACATCACATGACATAAGGTTATCTGCTACACACTCATTAATTCAGTGAGTTTCCTCCTCTAACGCTTCTATCAATTACACCTGTAATATAAAAACGAACTCCCCGCCTGGGTACAAGCAGAGCAAACCCACTTGCCTCGCACTAATTTGCCGCTAGCTCATCACACTAACGACCCTGAGGTCATATCGGCACTTTTAATTACATGTCAGGACTCAGGTGAGGACGCTGCATACGCAATGGTCCTGTGTTTTCACCTTCGTCTTGACGTTTTTTAAATAAACCTGGAACAAAGGACAGCTAACGAGGACATGTGAAAGATCTATCAGCTGTAAATAACTACGAGGGTCCGTGACGTAATTATTAAGGCTCTCCGTGTAACGTCCACTCCGAGATGCCGTACCTGCAGGAACTCTTCCAGTTCCACCTGCCCATTTTTGTTCAGGTCCACCTCGTTCAGGATTTCGTGGAGGGCGTTCTCGTCAATCTGGATGCTCAATTTCTAAAAAAATAAATCAATAAAAGTCTCTTTATTGCTGGGTCAAAAAAAAAAAACAAAACATGAAGTCAGGAGTTAGTTTTTCCCCCTCACCTCCAGAACTTGCTGCACATCTAAAGTTGTGATGAAGCCTTTGCTCTCTTTGTCAAATTTGTAGAAACGCTTCTTATATCTGTTATTAATTATAGAAAATTAGTGCAATCTGTCTCTCTCTCTCTCTCTCTCTCTGTCTCACACACACACACACACATACACACACACACACACACACACACACACACACACACACACCAGGCACCACGTACCTGGCAACCTGCTCGGGCGCGAGTGAGATCTCAGACATTTTGGTCAGCTGTTCGGAACGAGCTTTGTAGCCCATCTCCTGATACAGAAACTGCTTAGCTGCCTCCAGTTCCTCCTGCAAAGCGCACACACACACACACACGTGCACACACACACACACACATATACACAGACATTGTAAAGATATGCTGTATATCATGTAACATAGACACAACTGTGTGTGTGTGTGTGTGTGTGTGTGTGTGTGTGTGTAAATCCACAGTAGTGGCACCCCCTAGCATTTCATGGAGTTAAAAAATCAAAAGTCCCCTTTACTGCAGACAAGTACTCCCTCTATCAATCCTGAAAAAGATTTCAAGTTTTTTTCCAACGGAGCCTTGTGAAATGGCTTTTGATCCGTGAAAAAAGATGAAAAACTTTTTTGATGAAAGATGCTTTGATGAACGATGCACGCCGTCACGTTCGCACTTTATAGCACGCCAGCTGGACACAATGATTTGTCTTGTCGATGTAAACGTCACTGGATGATTATTTGCATAAAAAAAATAACCGGCATGCAGTTCGAGGAAAACAGTTTCGAGGAATCTCTTCTGAGGAGTTGGATTGTGTCCCAAAGTTATGTAACGTTCATCACCTATTCAACTGCATGCGTGATGAACGTTCACCTCACCAATACATCATAGAGCACAAATGAACT
>JAQNCB010000022.1:932442-945312 GCA_030068295.1 Euristhmus nudiceps | reverse complement strand
GTCACGTTGTCGTCATCCAAAAAAAGGTGCGTTAACAAAATCATTTAAACAACACTGCCCCCAAAATGCGACCTACAGTGCGACTTGTACATGTTTTTTTCTTTATTATGCTATTTTTGGATGATTCGACTTGTACTCTGGAGCGACGTATAGTCCAGAAAATACGGTAATCGGCTAATTTACTCCCAGGTGTGTGTGTGTGTGTGTGTGTGTGTGTGTGCTGGCCCTGCAGTGGACTGGTGAGCTGTATGGCGTCTACCCCGCCTTCACCGAGAGTTGGCTGAGATAGGCTCCAGCCACCCCAGGAACCTGGTAGGACGAAACAGTTCGACAAGTGAATGAATAAATGAGTGAGTGTTTGGAACAGCATAGCCTGTAATTGATTGGTCAGCTCAGGGTGTAACCCCACCTCTCCTGTGAAGTAAGCTAGAATTGGCTCCAACTTCCCAAACAACCCTGATGGATAAAGTGGAACAGCAAACAGATAGATAAATGTTGAAAATGTCTTCAAAATATGTTACACGGCTCCGAGTGGCGTATCGACAAGGTGCACGATTATCAAGTTGGGGATCACCGGTTTGGTCGCATCCAAATACGTCTGCGCAGAGGTTCATAAAGAGGCAGGTGGCAGCATTGCACGTCATGTTGGGGTGCCTGCTTACGCCCTTCCCTGGTTGGTTGTTGCCGTATGTGATAAGGAAGGCAATACTTGTGCAATACAGGTGGAAATTGGATGCAACTAAATTAGGGGAAGAGAATTGGGCGGTTTGTTACACAATGATCAAAGTGCGGTCCAGTTCTGACACATCTGGGGTCCAAACCTGACCTTATAATGTGACAACATCAGGGCAGCGATTTGGTTGACTGGCTGCCTTGGACCTACTTTACAACCTGAAAAGATCCTGAGGTAACTTTCCTTCTGATCCGTGATGCAGTGGACTCACTGGTGAGAACAGTCCTTCGCTTGCACTGCTCATCCACACCGCCGTGCCTCTTGCCGCACTCGGTGAACGGCGTCTCGAAGACAAACCGGCGGATGTTATGGTTCTTCTCAAAGTCGGTGCGCCTCTCCTCCAGCTCCTTCTCCTCCAGATAAGGAGTCACATGAGTTACCTGGATGTAGGCAAACTTGGCCTCCAGGTCCTTTGGATTGACCTAAAGGAAGTGGTGCAAACAGGCGGAAATGTCGAGGTCAAAGGTCAAGATCAGAAAAAGGTCACATGTTTTTGGAGACGTTTCCCATATCATACTGTAAATTGAATGTTAATATAGAAATCTCACAAAGAAAGTGAGGGAGAGGCATCAATGCAATGAGAGACAGATGAGAACCCACATACACAATTTCAAATGACTCAATTACTTTTGACCTTGAAAGATAAAATTCAAGGTCACAGGATTTTGAGAGCGAATAACTTCAAAACGAGTGTCGACAGACATTCAGTTACTATGGAACTGAATAGAAAACACAATATCGCATTTCAATTGAGACAGTTACCTTTGACCTTGAGTGACTTTGACAGATATTTTCAGCGATACTCTGGTAAGCCAGGTGGAATAACAAGCAACATCTACTTAAATGCAGCTAGTTTTTAGTTTTGCATGAAAATAATTAGTTGAGAAGTAAATAAGTAATGTCAGTGTGATGATTGCATCCGTGTCTAACATTACCCGGCCAGAGTCCTGGATCATTTTGACGTTCTCCTGGCCGAACTTGTCCGAGTAGAGTTTAAGGAGGCGTTGCAAGATCTCAGACAGGGGGGTAAACTTGGGTTCTTTATAGATATACTCCTTCCCATCTTCATCTTCAAAGAAACCCTAAACACAACAGCTTTTCAGTCTAGAGTTCGTTCAGTCGCTCTGAGGGTGCGTTCGAGCAGTGACACACATCAAGCCAAGAGTGAAAAATGTACGCCAAACCAAAACTGCTCATCAGAGGTAACAGGAATCAATGAAGAGGAATTGGTAGCAATCATTTGGGACATGCATTTTTATCTCTAAGGCTGATGAAGAATTGGTTTGGTGTGTTGGAGCTACTACACATCAAAATTGAAGCAAAAAATGAGGCCAACACGTGAAAATGCTGGAAGCTTTAAAGGGGTCAGCTCAACCTTCTTCCCACAATTCCTTGATTTTGTTCTAACAGCATGTTACCGCTACACATGAGTACAAACTCTTACCTCACTTTACATATCATCCCTTTTCTTCTTTATGGTGCGTGAGACAACTAATGCTCATTGGGGTCCATTACAAACTTAAACACTGTTTGAAAACTATGGATTGGTGGAAAGAATTTAATATATATATATACTTTGAAAAAATATCTTTAATTTCAGGTTATAGTTTAAGATCTATGGCTGAAACTGTCACAGAGTTGTTGTGGATTGGTGTTCGGGAATCCAAAATGGTGACTAACTACTTGGTGCAGAGGATTCTGGGAAGGATAACCAGACCCTTTAAAGACTGATTAACAAGAAAATGACCATCTGAGATCTTCCTTGTTATCAGCTCTGCTTCTCAAGCTTTGGCTTAAACAAGAAACTATATTGTTTTCAATGTGGTTTGCTCATCTGCCTGACTGCTCAAAAACTACTATCCAATTTCCATGAAACTTGGTGGAATGGTGTGGAACAAGCCAAGGAACCACGCCATAATCATATCACCGATACAATCTATGACATCATCACCTATTGATCATCACTATGTGATGACGTTACGGAGAAGTGCACTACCACTCTGGAATATCCCATTCACATTCTGCTTTTATTTTTCACTCCTGCCAATTCTTGGTGGATATTCACACTCAGTAACGCCATCAACCATAATATCAAGTAGACAACTGTACAATTCAATAATGACAAAACATAACCAGTTTAGAAACACGGTGACTCCAGATTACAATCCACATTCACATGTACCAGTAACCCTCCGGCATACACATGACTTGTAGATAAAAATTGGTGAATGTCTTGATGACATCACCTGCTTTCATTATGCCACTGGTGTTTAACACGCTTGTTACTGTATATGTTATAATTTTATTTTAATTAGGCTTCCAGGCAGTGGAGCAGTTGTGGCCTGGTGGCAGGATGCTGGATTACTGAACCCAAGAAAAGGGTTCAAAGCCCCACCATCAACGGTTTGTCACTGCTGTCCCCCCCAGAGCAGCTAACTGACTTATAAAAGGCCGGCAATGTCCCTCACTGTCTGTGGTGAGAGGCATTTAAAAAGAACCATTCCTGATTTTTGTCAAAAGTAGGCTGCATAGCTGTCAGTGTACTTCTGCCCTGGCCTGGTGAGCCGTCCAGGGTGTACTCTGCCCCAGCCCAGAGTAAGCCAAGATGGATGCCAGACTCCCCGCGACCCTCATCATCATCTTCCGCTTAATCTGGGGTCAGATCATGGGGGCAGAAGCCTAAGTGAGCCCAGTGAGCTCCAGAAGACCCTCTCCCCAGCCACTTCCTCCAGCCTTTCCCGGGGGGGACACCAAGGCGTTCCCAGACCAGCCGAGAGGCATAGTACCTCCAGTGTGTTCTGAGTTGACCCCAGGGTCTCTTCCCAGTTGAACATGCTCAAAACACCAAACGAGGGAGGCGTTCGGGAGGTATTCTAAACAGATACCCAAGCAACCTTAACTGGCTCCTCTCAACGCGGAAGAGCAGTGGTTCTACTCCGAGCTCCTCCCGATGGCTGAGTGTCTCACCTTATCTCTAAGGGAGAACCCTGTCACCCTGTGAAGGAAGCTCATTTCAGCCACTTGTATCTGCGATCTTGTTCTTACAGTCACTACCCAAAGCTCGTGACCAAAGGTGATGGTCGGAAAATAGTTTGACTGGTAAATTGAGAGTTTTGCCTTGCAGCTCAACTCCCTCTTCACCACGATGAACTGGTACAAGTTCCGATTGACAGCAGAGGCTGCAGCGATCCCCTCTCAATCTTCCACTCCATCCTTCCCTCACTCGTGAACAAGACACACTTGAACTCTTACCACTTTGGGCAGGACCTCATTTCAGACCCGGAGAGTGCATTCCATTGCACTTAAATGCCCCTCTGACAGGAGGCTCTGCCAAACAGTCCCAGGAGACCTTAACTACATGCTTGGGCCTGCCAGGTCTGGAGGCCAGCCTTGCCCGCTATTGGAGCCAGCTCAACACCAGGTAGTGATTGGTTGACAGCACAGTTCCTCTCTTCACCCGAGCGTCCAGAACATGCGGCCGCAAGTCCGGTGGCATGACTACAAAGTCGATCGTCGAACTGCAACCTAGGGTATCCTGGTGCCAAGTGGACTTATGGACACCCTTATTTTCGAACATGATGTTTGAGATGGACAAACCGTGACAAGCACAGAAGTCCAACAACAAAACACCATTCGGGTTCAGATTGGAGAGGCTGTACTTACCAATCACATCCTTTCAGGTCACACTGTCATTGCCCACATGGGCATTGAAGTCTTGCAGGATGAAAAGGGAGTCCCGGGGGAGCGTTCCCCCTAAAGACTCCAAAAAAGGGTGGGTATTCTGAACAGTCATTTGGTGCATAAGCACAAACAACAGTCAGGGTCTGCCCCACCACCCGAAGGCGGAGGGAAGCTATCCTTTCATCAATCAGGGAGAACCCCAACATGAGGGCACTGAGACAGAGGTGCAACAAGGATGCCTACACCGGATCGGTCCAGTCCCTCTCGAGTTGGTTGTTCCAGAGCCCAAGGTATGTGTTGAGGTAAGTCCGACTATGTCTAGTCGGTATCTCTCAACCTCACGCACCAGCTCAAGGTTTGGGTCCCTCCTCCCCCAGGCCTGCCTCCAGGGGCGGACCCTGGTGACCCGCGTCCGTAATTAGGATTAAGTGGTTCAGAAAATGAAAGAATGAGGTTTCCAGGCAGCCAAAACACTGAACTATAGGGGGCGTAATGGAGATTCAGCAGATTAGCTAATTAATTTATTATTCGTCCATCAGTATAACAGTAATAGATTGTGTTTGTCAGTGTTTAAAAATAAACCCATCCTACAACAAAACACTTGTTGGTTTCCCAGCGCCACAAGTTCTCGAGATGTTCCCGGAACAGCGTGGAGTTTATGGTGCCGTAGGTCACTCCGACCTCACGTTTCGGTCTCTTTGCGTTACATAATGCACCATTGTGAGCTTTCAGAAGCACTAATGGGGATTAAAGAGAGCACTTTCATTAAATACACAACCTCCTTGGAGAGCAGCAGCAGAGTGGTTTCACGGGTCATAAACCGTAAAGCGTAAAAAGCGTTGGCTGGAGCGCACGCTAAAGTGGTAGCCCTGCTTTTTTATCGGCGAATGGCAGACACAAGCGCAAGCGTGAGGGAGTTTCCTGTTCTTAAATTCGAGCCAACACTGAGTGGATACAGCTTGTATCCTGAGCATGATGTGATGAGAAAGACATCATGAAGAGAAGCTCAGATTTTTTTTTTATTTATATGTTTTTATAAAATTAGATAGTGTTCTGTCTCATTATCTAAAACAGCACTGAACATCACACACACACACACACACACACACACACACACACACACACACAGAGAGCACCACTTACTGCAGCCTTATGGGAAGAAAAGAGAAAGGAGAGAAGATCAGATTAACCCTTTAATCTCCATAATGTTTATTAATA
This sequence comes from Euristhmus nudiceps, assembly GCA_030068295.1. NCBI lineage: Eukaryota > Metazoa > Chordata > Actinopteri > Siluriformes > Plotosidae > Euristhmus > Euristhmus nudiceps. The sequence continues at coordinate 939,680 of JAQNCB010000022.1, read as the reverse complement.
CAGCAACCATGTTAACATTATCATACAAAACACCTAATCTCCATTATATTTATCATATCTCATTGCAAGCCTTGTGTGTTTTCACATGACCTCATGATTCATGGGTTTATTTTTATTTTTATTTTTTTAAATGCTGGCTAAAATACGCTACCTGGCCAAAAAAAGCCACTCTGAAGAAGGTTCCCAGCAGCCGTTTCCCAGAATGCATCACCTCTATGACTTTGGTGTAGGCACGGTGTAACATGTCATACAGGTGAGCCAGTTTCTGCACAGAAAGAACAATTTACTATTACGGCATTTAGCACACGTCTTCATCCAGATTGACATTTTTTACATTTTCTTTTCTATAACTGAACAGTGAAGGGTTCAGGGTCTTCCTCATGGGAACGGCAAGGGCAACGTGGTGGTAGTGGAACTAAAACCACCAACTTTCTGTTCAGAAACCCAGAGTCCAGACCACTGAGCCTCCACTGCCCTTAAATATACAATTTTGTTTTAAAACATTTGTCTTTATCATGCTATAGTTTGATTTATGACAGGGCTCATTTACATACTTGATTTTGATTGGGTAATTACTGGATTCTAAAGCCTGCCGCAATTTCTGTATTGGGCGAATTAGATGATAAATCATCTGCCAAATAAATTTCATATATATGCACACGCACCCACACACACACACACACACACACACAGGTTTATATATTTACGCAAACATATGCACGCGCGCACACACACACACACACACACACACACACATACACACACACACACACACACACACACAGACACACACACACACACACACACGCGCGTAGCGATGCTAGAAGATCATCTCTTTATATGAGAGAGTGTGAATGCGAGTCAATTCTGAGTCTTCGGTTGTTTTATAATTTTTTGAGAGTAATGTTGGGTTTATGTGCATTAATAATAATAATGATAATAATAATAATGACAGAAGATGTAAATCTTCAGTGACCTTCGATACGCCAATATCCTTCCAATAATCCTCTAGTTCGTACACCGGCTCGGTTGATATGTACAGAGAAAGTAGGTCAGGTTCACATACAGCGAAATATATTAAAAGACATGCAGGTTCTTGCACATTTCTCCTGATAGGCTGGTATCTAAATCCTGTATCTTCTTCGCAACGTGTCAGATACGTGAACGTTACAAAAAACATGGATTTAGCAACTCCAACTGTGTGTGTGTGTGTGTGTGTGTGGGTGTGTGTGTGTGTGTGTGTGTGTGTGTGTGTGTGTGCGCACACCTCAAAGTCCCTGCGCTGTTCGTAAATGGGGATGATGAGTTTGTAGATGTCGGAGATCAACTCGTAGCGTTCTGCTTTCCACAAGCCATCAGCGCACTCCTCTAACAACTCCATCAGCACCTCCTGAGAACCACAGACATCTGTTACAGCTCTGCTCCGACATCCCTGAGCACTAACCCGGATCACTCAGGAAACATTTTTACTAAAAAAACTAACATTTTTATAATTTTTATGTAACTTTAAACTATTTAATTATTACTAACTTCAATGCAGTTGAAGTATGGGAAATATTTTTCCCATATTTCACACTGAGCCATTGTGCTATATTAAAGATTTGATTAAAATATAATAATAATACTTATTATTATTATTATTATTATTATTATTATTATTATCAAGTATTATTATTATTTAAACAGTATTATTCTTAACATCATTATTGATATTATTATTGATAATTATACAGTGGAACCTCGAGATACGAAATGAATCCGTTCCCGGAGTGGCTTTCGCATCACGATTAATTTCGGAAATATGAATCTTTTTTTTACATATAAATCGCCTAATTCGTTCCAAGCTCTACAAAAACACCACATTAAATTTTATAATAAGGGTAAAACCAGAATGAAATAAGAGCCAAATACATTTGAACCATTCAATATACCGAACCTAACCGTTACTACCTGTAAATTAAGTAGATAATAGTACATAATACAAAAAAGAGAAATAATAATAATAGGCAAATGTGGAACCTTACCTTTCGAGTGAGGCGATGTCTGAAAGCGAAAGTGGCGAGGAGGAGGAGGGCAAATAAAATAATAAAAACGACAGAAAATAAATGGCAGGAAACATTAAACTTGTTTCTAATTTCCATTGGATTCTTCTTCTTTTCCTTATTTTTGCAGTTGACAAACCGACTCAAGGTGTATTACCGGCACAACCTGGACTAGAGTGTGGATTTTGACTCACTTCCCCTTGAATGCTGCTTGATGAGAAAGATTCGGCCAATGGAAGATCAGGATCATGGTACTAAGCATGATGGGAAATAACTGATCAATAGGAGAGAAGGATCAAGGTACTGAGCATGATGGGAAATTGTGTACCATTTCTTTCGTATGCTGAATAATTTTTCGTAAAATGAAGCAAAAAAACCTCTGCATATCGTGTCATAAAATGAAATTTTCGCGTACTGAAGCTATCGTATCTCGAGGTTCCACTGTATGTATATATATATATATATATATATATATATATCACAAGTTTCAACATAACTTATAAATGATAATGATATATGATTAAAGTGATATGTGCTCGTTTTGGTTATTTCTGTTAAATTTAAAAGAACACAATATTTTATAATAACAGGAAATGCTAGATTGGAGTACAAAAGCAGCTGTAGGTATTTTAAAAACAGTTACTTCAATTATTTGCTTAAAAATAAAGAGTTTAGAGTAATTTCAGATAATGTGACGGCGGTTTACTTGGTGATACGAGTTGTGTGAAGTGTGAGTCAATGAGGTGGAGGAGAAGATAAGCTCACATCTCAACAGCAAAGTACTAGTGCATCTCAATAAATTAGAATATCATAAAAAATATTTATTTCAGTAATTCAGTTAAAGAACTCTGTATTATATAGATTCATTACACACGGGCTGATATATTTCAAGTGTTTTTGTAATTTTGATGATTATAACTTGCAGCTAATGAAAACCTTAAATTCAGTATCTCAGAAAATTTGAATATTCCTTAAGACCAATAAAAACACAGAACACAGAAATGTTTTCCTACTTAAAAGTATGAACCTGTTTAGCACTCAATACGTGGATGGAGCTTCCTTTACATAAATGACTGTAACAATGTGACATGGTATGGAGGCAGTCAGTCTGTGGCCCTGCTGAGGTGTTATGGAGGATCAGGTTGCTCTGATAGCGGCCTTCAACTCTTCTGCATAGTTGACTCTGGTGTCTCGCTTCTTCCTCTTCACAATACCACATAGATTCTCTGTGGATCGTAGGTCAGATGAGTCTGCTTGCCGATCAAACCAGGTCCTGCTGGAAAATAAAATCAGCGTCTCCATAAATCTGGTCAGCAGAGGGAGGCATGAAGTGCTCTAAAACTTCCTGGGAGATGACTGCGCTGACCTTCGACCTGAGAAAACACAGTGGACCAACACCAACAGATGACATGGCTCCCCAAACCACCACTGACTGGGGAATGTTTACACTGGACCTCAAACAACTTGGATTCTGTGCCTCTCGTCTCTTCCTCCAGACTCTGGGACCTTGATTTCCAAAGGAAATGCAAAATTTACTCTCATCTGAAAAAAATAAATTTGGACCACTAAACATCAGTCCAGTCCTTTTTGTCCTTTAGTAAGACACCTCTGACATTGTCTCTGGTTCGAGAGTGGCTTGATGCACTGCCTCCAGCAGCCGTCCACTCCTTGTGAATCTCACCCAAATTCTTGAACCGGTTTCATTCCACAATCCTCACAAGGCTGCGGTTATCTCTGATGCTTGTATCCATTTTCTACCAGTTTTTCCTTCCACACCACTTTCCATTAATGTGCCTGGATACAGCACTCTGTGAACAGCCAGCTTCTTTAGCAATGACCTTTTTGTGTCTTACCCTCCATGTACAGGGTGTCAGTGATGGTCTTCTGGACAACTATCAAGTCTACAGTCCTCCCCATGATCGTGGGTCTACTGATCAAGACTGAGAGGTCATTTAAAGGCCCCGGAAGCCTTTTCAGGTATTTTGAATTAATCATCTGATTAGAGTGCAACACCATGAGTCTCCAGTTTTGAACTTTTTCACAATATTCAAATTTTTTGAGATACTGAAGTTTGGGTTTTCATTAGCTGCATGTTATAATCATCAAAATTTAAGAAATAAACACTTGAAATATATCAGTCTGTGTGTAATGAATCTATATAATATACAGAGTTTCACTTTTTTAACTGAATTACTGAAATAAATCAAAATTTGGATGATATTCTAAGGTATTCAGATGCACTAGTATAACCAACAGCAACACAACAACTCTTCTTCCTCTTTGTTTTCCTCTTCTTCTTCTTCTGCTTCTTCTTCTCCTTCTTCCTCCTCTTAAACTTCCTTTTCTTCTTCTTCAGTGATGCTTGAATATAAAATCCTTTAATGCTGATAGTGATAAGATAAGAACCCTCAGGGGACATTTCTACACTGTGAGCAAGTACGAAACCATCAAGTCAGCAATTAATCTCGTCTTAAGCACGCTTTAGAGAATCTCACAACATGTCCAACCTCGTTAAAGTGCACGTCCTGCATTCCCACATCCTCCAACATGGCTGCCTCCTCGTTGATGTTGGGGGTGATGATGCTGAATGCCGAGCAGCCCTGATGGAACATTCCTGCGATGGAAAAGACGGAATCAAAGTTGACTGTAGAACACACACATGATTTCCAAATACATAAATAAATAAACAAACAAACAAATAAATATAATGTTATATGATATATTTAAACTCATCTGATGTGTGTCACAAAAATTATCAAAGGTTTCATGTCCGATATCCAAGTTTTTATGATCATCTTTAATAACAGGGCTATTGAAAACACGCACATGAGATATGAAGATACAAAAACAATCGCACATGTGATGATACTCAGCTATGTTTGTGATATCATATAAATTGCAGGTCTTATCAGTAAAATTCACTGAATTCCACATCGGTGCTTAGAGACGACCCTTGTACATGAGAAGGTATGTGGGTATGTGTGTGTTGGAGGAGAGGATATTTACAGTAACGCCTATAATCATTACAATCAGTTATGTAAATTATTATTAAAAAAATCCTGAGTGGCATTGCATAATTAAATAAATAAATAATAATAATAATAATAATAATAAGGGTCTATTTGTTCAATTTATGTGATAATTGTGCAGGAAACAGAGAGAGAGAGAGAGGGGCAAAGAAACAAAGAAAAAAAGGCAGTCAGCGAATCAAAGAAAGAAAGAGCGAGAAAGAGTGAGGGAGTGAGACTAAGAAAGAAATAAAGAGCAAAAGAGAGGGACAAACAGTGAAATTGAGAGAGAGCGAGAGAAAGATGTGTGTGTGAGTGTGTGAGAGATAGATTATGCTTAATGTATGCTCATCTGTACCATATTATACAGATAATATTCCACATCATTAAAAAAGAGAATACATTTTATTTACTGATAAAAAACAATAAGATTAATATGGATGTAGGGCGCCCTCGTGTGGCTCACCTTTCCTATTCAGGTATTCAGCCACCAGCGCTGCTACATGCACATAACACATCGCCGCCTGTATGCAAACAAACAAGCAAACAAACAAACAAACAAACAAACAAACAGTAATAAAAAGATTTTACTCATAATTTAGGAGATGGATTAATATACTTTATTATTGACATAAGTATTCGCCGTGTGTGTGTGTGTGTGTGTGTGTGTGTGTGTGTGTGTGTGTGTGTGTGTGTGTGTGTGTGTGTGTGTGTGAGAGAGAGAGAGAGAGAGACCTCAGACAGGTCTCCATTCTTCACATGAATTTTGGCCATGCTGTCCAGCCAGGTCTTCCGCAGCTCCGGCGTGCTGGTGTACGATTTGGCCAAACTGTACTGCAGATCTACCAACATCTCTGCATCCTTCTCATGCTCCTTCATCTGCTCAGTGGCCATCAGCACCGTCCGGATCCGCTTAGTCAAATCCTTCACATCCGAGGGGAACGTAGTGTGCTGGGGGGATAGCAATATACAAGGAGAGAGATGAATGAGTAAGATAGAGATGGAGAAAGAGAGAGAGAGAGAGAGGGTGTGGGATATAAAGAGAAAGAGAGAGAGGGGAAAAGAGAGGGGAAGACAGCAACCTACAAAGAGAGAGAGAGATAAAGAGAAAAAGAAAGAGAGAGAGGGGAAAGAGAGAAAGAGAGGGGAAGATAGCGACATACAAAGAGAGAGAGAGAGAGAGAGAGAGAGAGAGTGAAATGGAATGAATGAGAGACAATGAGAGTGAGATGAGAGATATAGGGAGAAGAAAGTGGTACAGGGAGAGAAAGAAAGAAAAAGAGCGGAATGATAGAGGGGTAGAGGGGAGAGAGACAAAGGAAGAGAAAAAGAGAGGGAAAGATTGAAGGTGAAAGAGAGAAAGATGCATTTATAATAATAATAATAATAATAATAAGGTCTGTGGGCCCAGTGGCTCATCATGGGCTTTTACATCCAATCCCAGAGGCTCATCAGCGCCAGTGCTTATCCCTGTTTAATAATAATAATAATAATAATAATAATAATAATACAATACAAATAATTGAATAACATAAAAATATAGAATACATATAATATAATAAAAAATAATGTTATAATGACTCATAACCTCCTTATTCACCTTCATATTCTTGTCGCTGTTGGCACAGTTGTTAATAACAGACAGAGACTGCTGGAACCGTGTTCCTCCGATCCCCACCACGTCCGCTATCAGCTGACTGACCGCTATGACCACCTGGAAGACATCACTACATTAATAACGGGCGATGTTACATGTCGTAAGAATTCTGTCAGACTTTTAATGAAAATTTTACATCTATAACCAATAAAACAACTTAACAATAATTTTAAGTTATATTTTAGACAAATCATCATCATCATCATCTTCATCATCATCATCATCTTCCCATTGTTCCAAGGGGTTGTGGGGGCTACCGCCTAAGCAGTCAAGTCCAGATGCCCCCCTCCCCGGCCACTTTCTCCAGCTCTGCCAGGGGGACATAGGCGTTCAGACCTGCCGAGAGACATAGTCCCACTAGCATGTTCTGGGTCAACCCCGGGGTCTCTTCCAGACTGGACATGCCCGAAAAACACCACACCAGGCAGGCACTCGGGAGGCATTCTATCCAGCTCCCCCTCAACTGGCTCCTCTCAATGCGGAGGAGCAGCGGTTCTACTCCGAGCTCCTCCCGGATAGCTGAGCTTCTCA
>JAQNCB010000022.1:843161-853360 GCA_030068295.1 Euristhmus nudiceps | reverse complement strand
GTGTGTGTGTGTGTGTGTGTGTGTGTGTGTGTGTGTGTGTGTGTGTGTGTGTGTGTGTGTGTGGGTGTAAAGGAGGATGTATTCTTATTTATTAGAGAGTAACATCCTTTTTACACCAGAAATTACAAAAGCACAGGTTATGTGGCTAAAATGTGACAGGCAGCAAATGACACTGGTGTAATACGACAATGTGATGTTATAATATCAACACTATGAAATTATGTCATGATAGGTGTTTCTAAGACCTTGTTATTACTATCAAAAACACCATGTTTTATTATAATGTTTCTTGTAATGAAACAAATAATAATTTATGGTAGTAATGTCATGTTAACCTATTTACTACGCTCACTAGTTGTTGAAATGCAGTATTGTATTTATATAATAATATTTTTATTCCAGATATTCCGTATTTTTATTTTTTTTATTATTAAAAAAAAAACCTGAAGTGTATCATGATGTACAAACATTTACCTTTTTTCATTAGATGTTATGAATGTTGTGCTACTGAAAATTATTTTTGAATATTATGAGATTAATAGGTTTGTTATTAGTATTTTATTAAATCTTTATTACATACAGGAACTATACAAGAACTAGAACTTACCAGTAACAGGACTGAGCAGGACCAAAGCAAAAAGGCTCACATGGAGGATTGTCATGTCTCCTGATCGTTTTCCATCCATCTTCCTAGAATTCAACTTGTGTCTTTTATTAAAAAAATAATACATCAGGATGAATAAATCCCTTCACAGTAAGCATGAAGTGTCGGAAACATGTGCAGAATGGTGTAATATAGATTTCTAAAGAATTACGTTGATAATAAGTCAGTTAATTATGAATATGATGATTTATTTGGGATGATTAATGTAAAGATAAAGTAAAGTTTAAATAACGGTCCTCAGGGATTGGAACGCAGATGCAGGCTGGTGTCGTGAGTCAAGAAAAAAAATCCCTGTAGATGGAAATCTTTCAAGCAAATCGATGCAAAAATACAACTTTGTCGTTTGCTTTTGTTCCCGAAAATTGATTTGAATACACAGTGAAAGACATTGCACGATGCGTAAAGCCGGAATCATCCGGAAATGATCTTCCCAAGACAGGATCCTCCTTCTTCATCTCCGCTTTTGAAATAAAAAGCCCTGATTAAAAACAAACAGGCGGCTGGGTTAAGATAAGATCCTCCCCAGACAGATACGAGTCTTGCGCTTCATCCTGGCCGCATTCCTCCCGTTTTCATCCTGATTTTGTTGGAGATTTAAGGCGTTAAGGTGCGACATGGCGTTGGCGCCGCGCTCATGCGCTCAATGTCGGAACACCAGGAGCACCAGGAGCGGAGCGCAGAGCTGAGCGGAGTTCCGGATTCCAGACAGCGGCTGGAAACGCCTCGCCTCGATCATCCTGGAGTCTCCAGAGAGCCGATTGTTCACACTGTGCGGATACAGTACACATACTGACTGACAAACCCTGTGGTAGGGTTGCGCCATCTAGCGGCCATCAGAGAGTTCAGCCATCAGCACAAGGATGTCCTTACAAATCAATACATGTTCAATCTTCTCCGCAAAGAGCTTGGTGTAGGTGTAAGGTTTCATTCCAGACAAGATTTTAGCGCGCTTGTTAAGTGAATGGAAAGCAAGATGAAACAAGGAGGCCAATAGTGACTCAGATGTTTAAGGTTCTGGGTTACTGATCTAAAGATCGTGGGCTCAAGCCCCAGTACCACCAAGCCTCAGTATCACCAAGCCTCAGTACCACCAAGCCCCAGGATCACCAAGCCCCAGTACCACCAAGCCTCAGTACCAGCAAGCTCGAGTACCACCAAGCCCCAGTACCACTAAGACTCAGTACCACCAAGCCTCAGTACCACCAAGACCCAGTACCACCAAGCCTCAGTACCACCAAGCCCCAGTACCACCAAGCTTCAGTACCACCAAGCCTCAGTACCACCAAGCTTCAGTAACCCTCAGCTGCTCAGTTGTATAAATGAGATAGAAATAAAAGTCACTTTGGATAAACACATCTTCCAAATTCTCTGAATGTAAATGCAAAACCAAGGTGATCAAGATGATGACCTGTGGATAAGGATTGAAGCACCCATTCTTCAGCACTGACAAGCCGCCACTGTTGCATTCTTGAATAAAGACTCTTAACCCTTTTTTTTAATCTTTGACCCTGCCCTCTGACCCTGTGCTCTTCCTAACAAGATGAGATACACGAAGAAAATATATGCTTCTTAAGTGTAACAAATCCAGTTTGACCTAACTGAAAACTTGAGATGGTTTGGATTTGTGTGGAGGAGGGATGAAGGGCATATTCGTAGAAGAATGCTGAGGATGAAACTGCCTGTAAAGAGAGGGAGAGGAAGGATAAGGAGGATATTTATGGATGTGGTGAGGCAGGACATGCAGGTACCTGGTGTGACAGAAAGGGGTGCAGGCAACAGTATGATGGAGTAAAAGTATGAGATAGAGGAGAAAGAGGAAGTAGAAGAAGAAGAAGAAGAAGAAGAGGAGGAAGAAGAAGAAGAAGAAGAAGAAGAAGAAGAAGAAGGTGTCCAATATCCAGTAAAAGCTTTATAGTAGTGTGGTTGTTGATTTTTGTGGGGGGAAAGCATTACTTTCTGAATTCTTGTTGAATTTGAGATTGTTGAAAGCGTTTGCTGTTATATTTTTTGTTGTTTGCATTTTACGGAAATGGGATGGTAACAGAAAGAAATTCAACTTTTCATATTTATTCTCCGAATAAACATTAATTATTCCAGGTGATAAATTGCGCCCCCCCCCCTGCTGGTGAGACTATAGTACTACACCATATATAGAAGTAAACAAATCAGAGATGATGCAGGAGATAGGGCGTGGATTAGCCTCCAGAATGATGAAAATCTTTTTGACCTTATGTCCCCAGGGATGCAAAATATCACATATAGTTTTGTAATAAATACAATTCACCATCACTCAGTTTCAGCACTATCCTGCAGGAAAGCAGAAGATTAGGTGTGAGGATAGAAGAGTGAATATGATGTAATTATGAATTATGTGATATATTCATTATGAGATAGAAAGTCGTAGTTATAAGAAAATTATCTCAGTTTTATGGAACACTAAAATCGTTAGCCTACTACCATGGTTACCTTTCATTCACTCATTTGCTGAACTAGTTTTTTTCTACTAGGGTTCCATGGAGGCTATGTCAGCCAAATGTGAGTGAAAGACAGGTACACCCTGAATGACTGGTCAGTCCAATGCAGGGCAAAACTACATACACACAATGATGCAAACGTATATTCACACCTAACGGGAAAATTTGGCACAGCTAATCATCCTAGCATTCATGTCTTTTGGACTGTGATAGAAAACCGGAGCACCCTGAGAGAAACCCACACAGGCACGAGGAGAACATGCAAACTCCACACAGAAATGCCTGAGCCTGGGACACGAACCCAGGACCTTCTGGATGTGAGGCTAACCACATGCTAACCACTACACCATCGTGCCTTCCCACTAACAGGATTATGCTCCAGTTATCTAAATAACATCACATGTTTATTTAAAATCCAGAAACCCAACTTAACCTATCCTAGCCTAACCTACCCCTCATCTCCTAACCCAATGCAACACAAAACAACACAGCTTGCGTCACTTTAATGCGCATCAGCAGCGCGGCGACGCCCATAGCAACCCGCTCACATCCTCCTCCTCCTCTTCTTCCATCTCCTCCTCCTCCTCCTCCTCCTCCTCCTCCCCCTCCCTGTTTTTCTCCCAGCAGCTCCGTACGACCCCATTAATCCCCGCACATTTGAGCGATCAGCACCAGCTGCATCCTGTCTTCCTTACAGCACTGCGCTGTTTTTATTTATTCACAGCGCCATGAACATTTCCACCGCGTCTACAAAAGGTAACGCATCATCCTTTATAATCACCACCACCACCATCAACCCCCTCCTCCTCCTCCTCCTCATCTTCATCCTCATCCTGTTGTAACCATCTATCATTTTTGTTCCATTATTTTCTGCGATTATTCTCATTACATTTCTTTTTTATGTCGTTTGGATTAAATGGTTTCAGGGTACTGCAGATCATCTGCATTTGTTTTTCTCTTGTTGGTTATGGTTGGTTGTTTTTTCTTATGGGGTTTTTTGTTGTTGTTTTTTTTCATACATATGGCGGCTCGTGCTGCAGAGATGGCACAGATGGCTCAGAGAAATCTATCTCATCATACACCACCAAAATTCATTTATTTACATTTTTAGTCACTGCTTAAACCCACAACAACCTCGTTGGTCCTTTTTTATGGTTCTTTATAGCATTTCATTCCCATACAGACCACCGTGATAATAAACATTTATTATAAGAAGCTGCAGCGCATCCGTGTGCGGCAGCGGAATAAACCATTTGCGCCCCTGACAGGGGTGGAATGTTTTTATTACCGAGAATACACAGTGTGTTAGTTGGTGTTAGTTCGTCTATATATCACGGATTTGGGCTTGATATTGATTATGATACCCAAGGAAGCACCGAATATCAGTATTTTTGATCCCTTTAAGCAGGATCAGTAATCAGTAAAACAATACCCCCCCCCCAATTCCGGGGTGACTCATGTTCAGAGGCAATAAAGATGAGGTATCAATGCCCCATTTTTCCCAAAAATAGTGTCACAGTTGCTGGCTATGCAATGAGTGTTATTATCCCGTCATCATCATCATCGTCGCCGTCATCATGTTGATGTTGTTGTTTTTATTTAATCAGGTTGGCATTAAAGACCCTGAGATCTCAAGATTGGGAGATGATGATGATGATGATGATTATTATTATTATTATTATTATTATTATTATTATTATTATTATTATTATTATTGATGGAATTGCACATAGTAGCAGCATTTTAACAAATTCAGATCCTGTCAATGGATGCCATCATCACTCACTGACTTTCACTTGTTTGCTGAACTACTTAATTCTATCAGGGTCATAGGCAGCCTGGAGCCTATCTTAGCCAATACCAGGCGAAGGAAGGGTACACCCTGAACAGCTTCCCAGACCACTACAAAGCCACTCACACTCACATTGTATTTTCGCAGCCAATTAGCCTGATGTGCATGTCTTTGTTCTGTGAGAGTACAGTACCTGGAGGAAACCCATGCAAGCACAGGGAGAACAAGCAAACTCCACACAGAACCATTCTCGCTGAGCTTGGGACTTGAACTGTAAGCCGGACGTACTAACCACTATGTCACCTGTGTTTGAATCCTGATCTTGGCAAGGGTGTTTCTACCTGATGTCCATAGACATGCACGTTAAGCTAATTGGCTGTTCAAAATTCAAAATTGCTCTGAGTGTGAGTGTGAATGGTTGTGTGTGCATGTGTTGACCCTGCAATGGTCAGGCAAACTGATCAGGGTGTACTCTGTTTGCCAAGAGTTGGTTGAGATAGACTTCAGCCTCCCTGCAACCCTAATAGGATAAAGTATTTCGGCGAATGAATGAATGAATGAATGAATGACCAGAATCCAGAATTCAGCAACCCTCAACTCTGTCTCCCTCTCTTTCTCTTTTTCACTGTACTGTAGCCACACCCCATTTTCACAGCCCTGAATCTAGCTGAAAGAAAGGCCACGCCCCCCACTTGGACTCATCCAACCGATCAGGGAACTGGCAGCTCCGCCCACTCCTCCCTCTCAATGAGGGACAAAGCCACCCAGGTAGGCTGTAATGTTTATGAAACTTGATTTCTTCATTCAAATAACTCAATCCAACAGAGAATTCGCATGCATTCTTCACTCCTGTCTCTGTGCTGTTCAGACCCCCAGGGCCTGGGTAGATGAGCGCCGAAGGGGCTCCCACAAGCGCTCGGCGTCCTGTGGTAGCACCGACCAGCTGAAGGAGGTAAAGCAGTCAACGATTTTTTCAGGCATCATGATTCTCTTTCAAACAAATCCAAATCAAACACAGCAGTCCAAATTTCATATCTAATTACGCATACAGCTAGCTGAGAACTTTACCCAGATTTCCTTTAGAATGCACTCAATAGCTATTGTATTCATTTTTCTTTTTTTTTTTGCCTCTGGATTGCCAGATACTGTATTACACTATATACACTGCTTAGAAAATTGTTTCTAAAAAACTTTAGCAACATAGCATTGATTTCCATCCAGTGTTGGATTTATTTCTCACTGACGTCTTGAATTGACGAGGGAAAAACTGAACCACTCCATAAAGTCTTCTCCAGCACATCCAGAAAACTGTCAATAGGGTTAAGGTCAGGACTGTGGGGTGCCAATACATGTGTGAAAATGATTCCTCATGCTCCCTGATTCATTCATCCATTCATCCATTTATTTTCTGAACCACTTAATCCTAATTAGGGTTGCGCGGAGGCTTTTGCCCATCTTAACCGACTCTGGGCGAGGGTGGGGTACACCCTGGATAGCTCGCCAGGCCATCGCAGCTCTCTGAACCAATCTTTTATTATACGAGTCTGCATTTTATATCTGTGCCATCAGGGAAGAAAAAGAGTACTGATGTCATCACCTGCTCATTCAGTACATTCAGCTCATTAACTGCTTCATTTTATTGCCACATTAATGATGCTGAGCCTCGACCGGACCAACTGGAGCAACAATGCCATGAAGTGTGAGACCTTTTTTTGGTCAGGCAGTGTATATTATTTTTTGATTTTGTTATACTGTATTAATATCGCAAGGAAAATTATTGCGTCCACATTTAACCTATCTGATGTGAGCACACACACACTTGGAGCAGTGGGCTGCTACACACTTGGGGTGCCTGGAGAGGAGATGGTGGTTAGGTGCTTTGCTCAAGGGCACTTCAGCCATCAATGTAGAGGAAGGGGAGGTGGAGCTCACTACACCACCACCACGCATTTTTCTTGCTGGTTCGGGAACCAGCGACCTTTCGGTCCCAAAGCTGTTTCTCTTACCATTAGGCTATGGCTGCCTCCATAAATAAAACAATGATATTGTTTTATTTTAATATTGTTAATATTTTATTACATGATGGAGGGAAAGTCTATAGAGGGTGCTTAAAGGTACCCAGAGGTGCTATCTCTGCCCTTTCCTTCAATGTTTCACGCAATAAAAATGAGTAAAGTGAATAAATCACACAAATCCTGGAGATGGAGATGATCTCCTGTTTATGACCTGAATATAATATAATAACATTCACAGATTGAAAGCAGTGACAGTTTTTTTTTTTTTACCAAAAACACCGAATATATATATATTGTCAGTGATAAAGAATAATTTTATTCTTGGATATTCTGACTGTTATAATTTTTTTTGCTGTTTCCATTTCATGCACATCATCACATCTTTTTTTTTTTTGCTGTCTTGCAGATTGCGAAATTGCGTCAGCAGCTGCAGCGCAGCAAACGCAGCAGTCGCCATCGACGCGATAAGGAGCGCAAATCGCCCTTCAATGGCAACCATGCTATTATCCAATCTCAGGTAGGTGTGTGTGTGTGTGTGTGTGTGTGTGTGTATTCCCTAATCATGACCGGTCCTTTATAATCTGTGAGAAGTCCTTCGAGTTTTCCGGTTGCCCCCCGCTCCTGAGCATGTGTCCCAGTTTATCGGCTTTAGACAGACATCTCTGGGGACAGCAGCATGTCACGACGTCTGAAGTCATCAGCGCCAAGATTAACTGGCTGTCGCAAAAACCCTACACTGCACAATCAACCATACTATAGAAACAATAATGTGTTTAAATGACAGGAACCTGCACCAGTGGCAGAGCTGCAGTTCGAGGAAATTAATCAACAGTCGTTTCTTTAATGCTTAAATCTGCAGTTTTTTTCCCCTCTTCATGCAGTCTCAGATGCCGAAAACCATCCTGATCCCCATTCCCATCTCTAAGTCCACGCCCCCTCGCTTCCGCAACAGCATCGAAGGCCTCAACCAGGAGATCGAACGTATCATCATACGAGACACACCAGAGCGTGATGAGGTCATCATTGTGAGTCACAAGCAGCACCTTACTTTACATGGAGTTACAATCAATGTAAATAATGAAGTGATGAGTCAATGAACGTGTGTGTGTGTGTGTGTGTGTGTGTGTGTGTTTAGCCGCAGGATGTTCCTGACGGACACCGTGCACCCCCGCCCCTCCCCCAGCGCAGCAGCAGCACACGCAGCATCGACACACAGACACCCTCAGGAAGAAGCCTAGGTGGTAACCG
The DNA here is from genome assembly GCA_030068295.1 of Euristhmus nudiceps. NCBI lineage: Eukaryota > Metazoa > Chordata > Actinopteri > Siluriformes > Plotosidae > Euristhmus > Euristhmus nudiceps. The sequence goes on along the minus strand of JAQNCB010000022.1, from coordinate 845,167 downwards.
TAGCAACAGCAGCAGCCGGGCGGACTCGGTGTCCCCGTCGTACCTCAGTATTTTGAATGACGCGATGGGGAACAGTCCCCTCACCAACGATGAGACACTAAATGAGAGCAGGGAAAGAGGTGATATGTCCACACAGATATGATGACATCATACATCATCGCATGACATCATCGTACACATCATTTCAAAGGGGTAAATGAAACCTGTGTGTATGTGTGTGTGTGTGTGTGTGTGTGTGTGTGTGTGAGTAGATCTGGGGCCGTACTCACCCCTGCCTAAGTACGCGTCCTCTCCCAAACCCAACAACAGCTACATGTTCAAGCGGGAGCCTCCTGAGGGCTGCGAAAGAGTCAAGGTGTTCGAGGAGAACCAGTGAGTAAAACGTTTAATATAAATCTCATTTTTACTTCTTCATACTTTTTCTTTTAACTTGATTTGATTTTGTCGTGTGTCTGTTCAGGCCCCGCCCTCTGCACGAGATCCCACCGTACCTGTGTCCGGACAGGAACAAGGTGAACTTCATTCCCAAGAGCGGCTCTGCGTTTTGCCTTGTCAGCATCCTGAAGCCGCTGCTACCCACCCAGGAGCGGAGCTTCCGCGGCGGCGTGACTTACCGCAGCCTTTCTCCCTCTCTCGTCCCCCTCAGTGGGGTCGGAGTGCGAAGCCTGTCCCCTTCCCTCGGCCCCGTCCTGTCACGTGGACGCCAGTCCCCTTGTCTCCCCCGCCATCTGGAGGAACCCGAGGGTTAGACTTCATCCCCATCTCAATCTCAAGCAGTCGGGGAATTTCATAACCAGCATCATTTTAGAACGGACTCGTCTCCTCTTCCGATCCAAAATCTCAAAAGCTGTGACCGCATCAGGGCTCGATTTTACTCATCTGATCCAAATCGCTAGCTGAAACTTGAATGTGAGATCATATGATGCTATTGTGTTATTTGATTTAACAGTCAGCCAGGGATCAGAACGAGGCAGTGAGGTCTCGCTGTGTACGGATGTAAAGTAGAATTTTTTTCTTTCAGTGTTTTATCACAGTCGACCATCAAAGCCTTTTAAGAGCCAAGTTTCCTTATACATATCCCTCTTTTTAACTTTATTTAGACTGTCAGAAGAACATGAGACTCCAGTGTGCTGTGTGTATGTATGGTATGTGTGTGTTTTAAATAGTTAACATGCAAAATGCAAAAAAAAAAATGTAGCTAATAACAGGGACGGACCAAAAAAGAAAACAAAAATCTCGATCCCGTGCCTGATTTTCACCATCTGTAGCAGAGGATCCTAAACCTAGCTTCAACCTTACCTCTCCAGGGGTCTCATTTCTTACATTAATCTACATTCAGATGTGTAGCAGACTTCAGACATTTGTACATACGGCATTTATTAAAAAAAATTAAACAAAAATAAAAAAAAACATGGACGGATACACAATGAATGAGAAACTAGACCCACCATCTGCTGGTTATATTCCTTTGAGCTGTAAGGTTGAAGTGCTCTTGACCTTTGACCTATGAGCTTCAAAATTTAATCCTTTCATCCTTGAGATAGAGTGGACTTTTCCGCCAAGTTTGAAGGAAATACCTCAAACCATTCTTGAGATGTCACATTCACAAAAACGGCCTGGACAGACAGACGGACATACATTTCCGCTTATTTTCCTGGTATGATTTCTGCGTGTAGTCGTAAAGCTCTCTGCAATAATGAGCTGCTCTTCCATGTTGATGTGGGCAGACTCATCAAACTTGTGTTCTGCTGTTTCTCTATGGAAAATATTTTGGGGGACTCAGTGTTTGGTGGCTTCTGTCAATCAATGGTATCTTAAAGCTCTGATTAGTCATCGCTTGACACCGCCCACATGGCATAACTTCAGAAAATTTCACCTGTTATCGCTCATTTTGGTGGAGTTTATTGACGTCGCATGGTCACTTGTCCGACAGACACACACACACACACACACAGAGAGAGAGAGAGAGAGAGAGAGAGAGAGAGAGAGAGAGAGAGAGAGAGAGA